>JAGTXR010000053.1:1200000-1800000 GCA_022606575.1 Glossosoma conforme
TTCTGACGATTCCTTGCTGTTAAACTACATTAATAATATTTTCCTGTGATAGACTATGTATGACACTTAACGGAAAAGGGATCAAATTCGCAATAACCGATATAGATATATGGAATACAGCTTAAAAATTGACCTTTTTAATGTACGTCAAGGATGGATCCCACGACCTTCGGTATGGTAAGCAAACGCTTTATTTTTAAGCCATAGCCTCCGGCAAGAAAGTGTTTTTTCTCTTTTATTTATATTATGTAATAATATTTATTTGTAATTTTAAATATATAATTTGTTATTTAGGTTCCAGTCCCGGAGATCGCTCGTCGCTGAATTCATCTAAAGAGCCATCTGTGCAGGAAGACTTGAACTACCAAGCTTCGTTCAGCGGAGACGGGAACCAACTTCTAGTTCCACAAACCGGTCGGCATTACAGATCCCGCTCCGTGGACACGACTCTACCGGGCTTTGCGAACAACCCCAAAAACCAATCTATTGATAAAGCAGACGCAAAAAATAATGAAAATAAACCTTTAAACGTAAGAAGTTCCGATTCCAATCTCGAAAATGACGCCGATTTGAAGATTGAAAATAAAAAGCTTTCTAAAAATGCAACAGATGTCGCTAGTAATATTTTAATTCAACAAAAAGATGTCGCTAGTGAGCAAATAAATAAAAATTATAAATTGCAGCAAAATGATGATTTCGGTGAGGTTTCTTGCGAAAATGATTTTGATATTCGCGCGTCGTCCGCAGATGGCGTTTTTGATGGGCAAGATCGCGGCGATTTTGACGTTTTCAAATGCGAAGACGAAAGCGATGAAGTCTTAGAGAAAAGCGATGTACTTTTGCGAGGATCTGAAAGAGGAAAGAATGCCAGCGGCGGTGGTTATATCAGAAGATTCTTGCAACAATTCAGTGAGGCGTCTTTCAGTGGAGAAGACACAGATGCTAGAAAAGATGGCAAGGAAGGTTTGAAGGTCGCTGGTTTGATGTCCAAAGGAGATGGAAAAGGTTCTCCGATTCGTAAAAAGGTTGACGACATTTGCAAAAAGTGCTTGCATTATAAGGGGCAGATAAATCCAAATCAAGAATGAATTATTTCCATTTCTATTTCGTTTCCATCGTTTATTCATATACAATGAAACCCCGTTATTTCGTTATCGCTTTATTCGTTTTTTCGCATAATTTATTCGTTTTGTATTGTCCCAGACAACACCCATTAGAAACATTGATAAATAATCTTTGGAACTTTCATGTTTAATTTGCTTTTTTGCCGTGATTATCTTGGCGGCGCTTCAACGCTTAGCCGGTGGACATAGCTCAGTGGTAAAGCGTTTGCTTTGCAAGCTAAAGGTCGTGCGTTCAATCCCCGACGGAGATTTAAAAAAAAAATGATTTTTAATCGATTTCTGAGCTCTAAAATAAAATTGTTAGTGTGAATTTGATCCATCACCCGTAAAATGTCAGTCGTAGCCTATTAATTTAAATTGGCGGTAGACGAAAGTCGTCTCGTGAAGACCACCCGTTCATAGTAAATTCCTGCAATAATAAAGGATGATGCGTGAATCTGGGGCTGTAGTCTATGACATTGGCGGATCAACACTCCACATGCAGCGTTTAGCCATATGCACCATGGTTAGCGTCATATAATTCCACAGATGAGACTTCAGAATTACTATCACCATCTGTCGGTATTCTCCTGTATGTGTTTACATACAAATAAAAAAAATACATTTAATAAAAAAAACTCATATATGCTTAAAATAATTATATTTTATTATTTAGTAATATATTTATATATATATATAAATACATATATGTATAACTATTATTCGTACATATATTAAAACTGCTGTGTAGTTCAATAAATGATATGTGTGTATGTGTGTGTAGAATTACTTAATAAACATGATATCAGCTGATATAGCTCCTTTACGTTGATGCCGTAAAGCCTCGAAAAACAATCTTCTGTCTCTTATTTTTGTTCGCTCGCCTGACATGCACATCTAGTAATGCTAGTTTTAATTATATATATAATTACACGGCGTTTGCATACGCCATTTTATTTGTTATGACAGCTGCTCCATTTCATGTTGGTTCAACTGTCATCTATAATTTGATTTTTATGCCGTGATTGGCGAAACTGCGTGTCACAGTGTTCCGGAAGTTGTCAGTCAACTCTCGTCCGGCCGGCAAACGCCATACCGGTCGGTCGAGGAAATCAAGTCTTAATTAAAAATAAATGCGAACTGTGCTTCAAAAACAAGTTCTTTGTATTATTAATCTGCTACTGCATCCTTCCTCCAAGCGGCCACGTGACGAACCCGCGACTTTTTTCATCCTGCCCTCTAAGTTAGTTATTGAGTTTCGTGGTGGCAGGATGAAGAGCAGACGAACAGCACAAAACTTTTTCAGAAGCACATATATATGTTGTATAAACTTTACAAACTTCCAGCCCAGACGGAATAACATGCCAGGCTGGCCATAATACGATATTGTCGCGGTTGGCACACAACTGACTGGTGGCCGAAAGTGGTGGTCTATATATTTATATAACGTCACTCCCGTGACCAGACTTTTCCAAAATGCCAATACGGCGACACATGCATGTACGACAAGCAAGCAGAAATAAGAGACGAAAGATTGTACAACGAGGTTTTCGGTACCATTCAGAGAGGATATATCTGTTAGTGGAAATCAAAACTGGCAAAATCCAAGTTGCGTAGAAAAATATTAAAGAATTATAAATTATATTGAAAAAAAAAAAAACATTACTAGTAAGAAAAAAAAAATGTGTCTATTTTCCTATTATATTCATATAAATGGCTTAGGCGTTAGAGAACGTTAAACTTTTAAAATGCCTCACTTTCAAGCGAATCATTTAAATCGTATTTTAAGTGGAAATTTTCGCAATTTAAAATTACGAATTATTCACAAAAATCTACAGTTTTTTTTCATGATTTTGATATTTTTCATTTCGTTGACGCGTAGCAACGCGCGCCTAGTATTCTTAAGTATATAATGAATGTTGAAATTGAAATTTTACGTGTCTATGTTAATCATTTTTAAAAGAAGTTAGAAAAATAACGTGTGTCATTGCTTCTTCTTCGTAGTATCAATCCGCTATATTGGTTTGCAGCAACAGAATCATTGCATCTCGATCTACCTTCCTCTTGGTCCTCCGAAACCCTTTTCAGCTCAGCATAAGAGCTACAACTCATGTCCTCGAACACTTGTTGCAAATACGCCCTCTACAGTTTCTACCTTCAACCATTCCCTCCACAATATCGTGAAGAAGACCATCGTGGCGCATGATGTGACCGATCGCCTCTCTGAGATGGTTCTTATTAGTTGCCTGTCTTCCTTGATTATCCTGAGAACCTCATTGTTCGTGACGTGGTCTCTCCAGGAAATTCCGAGAATTCTTCTGTACGACCACATCTCAAAGGCCTCTAGTCTTTTTTTATCACTTTCAGATAAGCACCATGTCTCACAGCCGTACATTAAGATGCTCCAAACGAGTGTTTTGTTATGTCATTGCTATTAATTTTAAATATATAATTAATGTAGTTGATGTATAAAGTTATATTAAGAAATACAAATATACATACTTTGAATATAAACTATAGCGACATCTATCATACGATGATAACATATATAGAAGTTCCAAGACGAGTCAGCTCAGGCGGAAGAAATGGCCACGGTGGCCGAGCGGTTCAAAAACCTGGGCAAAATGTTGGTTCCAAAGGTCCGCGGTTCGCAACACGCTCCTGCCGATATTCTTTCTGAATGAATTTACTCTTTTAAAAAAAATCATGTATATGTATGTGTTTATTTAATTACTTAAAGTTATCTATCATATGTGTAATATGCTTAGAAAATACATGAATAAATGCTTTGTGATCATGAAATGTGTGTTTTCAATCCATATCTTTTATATGCTTACCACATATGGAACGCCATATCTGGAAACCATATTCAACATCCCCCTCTCTTTAGGAAGAAGCGACTTCACGTCGCCGTGATAGTTATCGGATTGCGTGGTGGATGTACAAGGAGCAGATGAACAACACATGGTGGGCATGAGTATAAATATGACCTAATGTTGGAGAGAGTTCAGAATAAAATTCTGAGGTTTCTTTACATGAGGATGTATGGATATTATCCGTGGCTGTATCCATCTAACTTTATACGGGGTATGTTGGGATACAATGCGTTAAGAACTAGAAGAGATGTTTGCTTGAGTATGCATTTCTTTCGGCTAGTGCGCGTTGTGTTCAGAAATAAAGATATTTTGTTGGAAATCGGTTTGTTTGTCCCTGACAATTATTTAAGGATAAGGAGCCGCAGATTGTTTGTTCTTCCTAGGAGTAATACTAACCTGCCAGAGACTATGCCTCTTGAGAGAGTTGTCAGACTGTTCAACAACATCGCCTCGAATATTGATATATTCCACTTGAGAGAAGCCCAGTTCAGACATGAGCTCCACGAATTTATTTATCATAGTAATTTCGTGGAGTCTTCTGTTTAGCGAGCTTCGGGACTTTTTAACAATTGTTCTTAAAAATCATAAAAATCTGTATTTATAAATTGTTTCTTTTGTATTATCTTTATTTCACGATCGTATTTAATAAAATTTGTAATGCTTCTGAAAGAAATAAAATGAATTAAATTTAAATTGAAATCAAATTTTTCCGAAGCACATTGACATATGTTTAATTATAAGATAAAGATTTAAGGACTTTGGTATTCGGCTCAGGCCATTGATAATTAACGATCTAACTCCGTCCATGAGCCGAGCCGAGCTGACGGCGCGCTTCGAAAAACCGCAGCGCCCTTCTATCACCTGTCGGCTCTTTGACGAATTATTTTATGTCAAAATAAACAAAATGGCGACAGATACATGTCCGATGATCTAACAAAAATAAGAGACGAAAGATTGTATATCGAGGTTTACGGTACCAATCTGCAAGGGCTATATCATGCTGATATCAATATATATATATATATAAATCTCTTTAAAAAGGTAGTTATTAAGTCGCGTGGTGGCGGGATGACGAGCAGATTAACAACACAAAGACTTTTTCTGAAGCACGTTGACATATATATTTCGATAACTTTACAATCTTCTGGCCCGGACCTACTCATAGCATTCAGGCCGGACCAACAACAATGCGATCTCGCCGACGTCGGCACAAGGCTAGCTCCGTTGGTCACATATGATCTATGTGACTAGTCCTCGTAGCGATATTACAAAATGACGACACATACATGTACGACAAGCGAACATTAATATAAGAGACAAAAGATTGTAAACCGAGGTTTTCGGTACCAGTCAGCAAGGGTTATATCATGCTAATTGCATTCTGAGTCACTCCAGAGGATTTCATTACTCCAAAGGAAGGCCTCCCAACTGGCAAGAACCTTGACTGGCGTAC
This sequence comes from Glossosoma conforme, assembly GCA_022606575.1. Taxonomy (NCBI): domain Eukaryota; kingdom Metazoa; phylum Arthropoda; class Insecta; order Trichoptera; family Glossosomatidae; genus Glossosoma; species Glossosoma conforme. Next base: position 1,205,433 of record JAGTXR010000053.1, read on the forward strand.
CTGGAAATCCCTGGACAGATTAAGAACCGGAGTTGGAAGAACAAAGGACAAACTCGAGCGGTGGGGAATTCTTCGGCAAGGCCTGCAGACCGCCTCACACCTAAGATCCTGCTCCATGTGCCCAACAAGCTGCACACCTCAAGACGTAAACCAACACACGAGCTTTCGATGTTGCTAGATACTGAGCAGAAATAATTTGACGTCGCCGACACGAAGAAGAAGATCATGCCGATATCAAAATGAATGCCACGTTGTTCAGCATCGAACAACATAAATATACACCAACATTTAGTGCGGCATATCGCTCGTGCGCATTTCGTGGTACGCGCGTAGTTTCGCATCGAATTAAAGGTGTCAAATCGTGCCGACTTCAATTACTTAGAAAGACTATTGTCAAAGTACCTGTAAAATACACGCAATACAATAGTATCTGCTTGAAACAATGGAAACTCAGCGAGAAAAAAAAAACATTTGTTCCGAAGAAAGGTGAAATTTTCATACATTTCTTAAATAATTATCCGGTAACTGAAACGTCATGTAAAGAAATAGATTTTTAAATATTTATTAGAATATTATTTTTTTATTTCAATATTCTAATCTACTTTTATAGATCATTGACTATATTACAAAATTATAAGTAATTAAATATACACATACTATACATATATAAGTTCTTTATACGCATCAGTTCGTTCAGAAAAAAAATATCGGCAGAAGCGGGATGCGAACCAGCGAGCCTTGGAACCAACCATTGCTCATGTTCATTACCCTTGACCACTCGACCATCTTCTGCCCTGAAGAATTTCACATATAGTATGTGTATATTTAATTACTTATTAATGTAAAGAATCTTTCACAAAGCGCTTTGTGTTAAAAAATATATCATCAACATCCTCCTCTCTTTAAAAGGTTCAGTCGCGTGGTGGCAGTACGAGGAGCAGATTAACAACACAAAGACTTTTTCCGAAACACATTGACATGTATATTTCGATAACTTTATAAATTTCCGGTCCGGGCAGAATAACATGAGGGGTCGGCCATAATACGTCCTTCTGACGGTCGGCACACATCTGAGCGCGCTCGTGATGGGGTGTCGCCCAGATCTACGTAACTACTCCTCCTAACGGCATTACAAAATGACGACACATACATGTACGAAAAGCACACAGAAATAAGAGACGAAAGATTGTATTTATAGGTTTTCGGCACGGTGCCCGGGCAGTTGTGTGCCGACGGCGGCGCGGTCATATTATATTGTGGCCCGGCCTGAATGCTGCGGTTCGGGCCATAAGCTTGTAAAGTTATCGAAACATAATAGGTTGCTGCAAAAGTTTTGACCGTTTGATCTTTATATCAACTTATAAATACCGTTAGTGTAAAATTCCGTGGATTTTGATCCGAAAAATGTAGTAAGGGATGTTTTTTCCTGCAATATTGTATCAAAAATTTTATCATTATTTTTTGTTTTCAGTGATCGGAATAAATGAAAATCGGAAAGAGTAAGATCTGGAAAATACGATAGATGCTTGATAACATCCCAATTCAACTCATTTAGCCCTTGTTGAAAGTCTTTGTGTTGTTAATCTGCTTCTCATCCTGCCACCATGCGACTGAATAACTATTTTTTTAAAGAGGTTGATTCTAACAAGTACGGGTATCATTTATTTCATTAATATCTTCTGGGGAAAGTTTAACAAATGTATGGTACATAGATTAAAATTCCTCACACATGTAATAATTCATCTCTTGTGCATCTATGACACATAAATCCACAAGAATTAGTTTCAAAACACAATAAATCCACACCTTTATTTAGTTTTTTTGTTGTTTAATCCCTCTATGCAGCGTGGGAGTATGATGCTAGAACGCTCGTATGAAAGGTTTACAAACTTTGATATAATATTTATATTAGGAAAATATATAAATATTTATATACATATTTACATACTGCTCTCTTTCAAAAGGGGGGGTTAATACGTCGCGTGAAGGCAGGATGAGGAGCAGGTCAGCAAACAAATACTTTATTTTAGAAGCACATTGATTTTTTTTACTTTTAAATCTTTACAAGCTTCCGGCCATGCGGAATGACATGCAGCTGGCCGTAATGCTACCTCTTCGGTCATCAACACATAACTGACATAGACTCCTGCGGCCCGTGGTCAAAACTATCCAACTAGTCCCAATATGGCGGACACACAAATGTATGGCAAGTGACAAAAATAAGTGACGAAAGATCGTTTATCGAGGTTTTCGGTGCCAGTCTGCAAGGACTACATCATGCTGACGTCGATATATAATGTTAGAACCATTTAAATATGTAATAATACACATAGATGGTTCCCGGGAGCCTTCAGGGCAAGAGCCCGCGAATGTGCATAAGCTGCTGTGGTACCAGATAATTTTTTGGGTGTTAAGTAAAAAAAGTGTCATCACACTCGCATAATAGACACAATATACGCTGACGTCATCGAGTATCCCTATACGGGTATCCCATACGGGTATTACGCTTAGAGCAAACACGCTGCCGTGACATTTTCTTATTTCAATTTCAATTTATTTTTCTTTAAGAAACATTACAAATAACAATATTTAATTTATTTTTAAAACAGGATACAGGATAAATAACAATTCATAAATAACACAATAATAATAGAATCATTTAAAAAGCCCCGGAGCTCGCTAAACAGAAGACTCCACGAAATTACTATGATAAATAAATTCGTGGAGCTCATGTCTGAACTGGGCTTCTCTCAAGTGGAATATATCAATATTCGAGGCGATATCGTTGAACAGTCTGATCACTCTCGCAAGAGGCATAGTCCCTGGCAGGTTAGTATTACCTCTAGGAAGAACAGACAATCTGTGCCTCCTTATCCTTAAATAATTGTCAGGGACAAGCAAACCAATTTCAAACAAAATATCAGGATTTCTGAACACGCCGCGCACTAGGCGAAAGAAATGGATTATGTATACACATACAGGAGAATACCAAAAGATAGTGATAGTGATTCAGAAGTCTTATCTGTATAAATTTATGACGCCTATCCTGCTACGTATGAACACACGTTGCATGTAGATTTTTGATCCGACAACTTCATAGACTTACACTATTATTATTACAGGATGTCACTATGAATGGGCGGTCTGTACGGGACGAATTTCGTCTACCAACAATTTTGATTAATAAGTTATGACTGGCATTTTACAGGTGAGGGATCAAGTTCACACCAACCGGGGGTGTTTTAGAGCTCAGAAATCGAAATTTTTTATTTTTTATTTTTTAATCTCCGTCGGGAATATAACCCACAACCTTTGGCTTGCCATGCAAATGCTTTAACTACTGAGCTAACTAAAGGAAACTATTTCTTATCCTTACAATACCCCCGGTTTTCGTGAATTTGATTCCTCAACTTTAAAACGCCTATCAATCAAAATTGGTGTTAGACGAAAGTCGTCCCGTGAATACCACCCATTCATAGTAGTAATAATAATAATGATGCGTGAATCTCGAGCTGTAGTCTATGACGTTGGCGGATCAACATTCCGCATACAGCGCTTAACCATATGTAACATGGTGAGCGTCACAGAATCCACAGATGAGACTTCTGCATCACTCTCACCATCTGTCGGTATTCTACTGTATGTGCTTACATAAAAAAAAATGTACTCCAACGTTTGAGAATCTCTTTCGATACATCAGAGCGTAAAGAAATGTTTTATGAGTAAGGGAGAGGATCAAGTATGGAATAAAAGAATAGAAGAAGATGGGGGTACCTTAAAAAGTAAAAAAAATACACATTGATAGTAAAATACCTTCCATAGAATGTAGACTCACTGTGTTCATGCTCAGAGATGCGCAGTTCGTTCTGAAACACGTACGGGGACGCGCACGTCTCTTACTTTACTGTAACTTCCGGTTAAATATTGCGCAAAGTTATTAGTTGAAGTTTTAAGGTTAAGTGTTTTTCTTGTGAGAGTGAGAGTTTGTATTACACCATGCTTCAAAATAAATTGTCCATGCCTAGGGAGAGTCTGGCTGATCGTACATGTCTTAAGCCCTTTCGCATCGGTTGTCGGCATATGCCGTCAAAGATTCTCCGACCGTTGACAACATCAGTTGACGTAATATATCGTTTCGCTACTTTAAGTACTCATTGTGACATATACGGTAGGAAATTGGAAGTGCAGTCATTCCCTTTATCGACTTACATGTATTCTTTACAGGAATCTGTAAAGCAGGTAAATAAATATCGTTAGGTTTCGTCACAGGAGCGATTTTTTTGTAAACCACATGTATCAATGCCACCACATGTATGAAGTTAAATAATGAACTTTTGTTAAATATAATAGCTTTTTATGCATCATCTGTTAGCTAAAGGATAGAAGAACCAATGTGATATATGAAAATAGGTCAGATAAGTACTTTTATGCTTCAAATACTAGTTTTTCTATATATAATCGTGTCGGAAGCAACAGGGTCAGATCCTGTCTGCCCAGAAGTGGGCGATGTCGATGGCGTTACTCCCGGCCATCATCAGGTCTTCCTGGGTGCAGCTGCTTGGACACAGCGCACACTCCAGAAGGTGTGACAGGGTCTGCTCCGCGCCGCAGTCACATTCAGTCAGTCCGCTCTAGAAATGTCAGGCTTTCATTTGTGTCCTCGTCTTGCATACTCCGGTCCAATAAAGGGACCTACATATATTCCACCCCTGGTCATGTCCAGGGGTTAGGTCCTCTTTCGGGGCAATCCAAGTATTCCCCTCAGTTGCGCCTCTCCACATGTTCAGCCGCAGGGTGGCCTCAGGTATCACCAGTTCCGTTGTCGACTGTAGGAAACTTCTTCTTGATTCGAAACCCTATATGCGGCTGCATTGGCTGTTAGTGAGATGCCAAGATTATCAGCCGTACATAAGTATGAAAACAATACAGGCGCTGTATAAACAGCACTTTATTTTGATCAAGTAAAGCTGCGATTCCCATATACAGTCAATTCCACTTAATTGGGACACATCGGGACCTGGTCATTTTGTCCCAATTAAGCGGCTGTCCCAATTAAGCGAATTTCACATTTTTTTAAATTCATGTATTTGGTTTTGGAAACTAAGACCATTAACCAGTAATACTCGCATAAAATTAAACAATGCATTTTTTTAGATATATGTATACAATCTAATTCAATGCGAAAATGGGTCAAGTGTAGTCTGTCTTTGGTTTTTGTAACATTTCACTTCTACAAAATAAGCACAGATATTCCGTGCGGATGTAGGGCTCCCTTCATTTCCTTGCTGCATAAAATAACGCTGTAACACGGCCATACATTTTTTTGCCTCCTGGTAAGTCACAGGCACAGGTGACTCATCATCATCATCATCTTCGTCTAATTGAGAATATGTTTAACATAATATGTGCTGTGATCTTAAATTTACTGTCCCAATTAAGCGGAATGTTGTCCCAATTAAATATTTAAACTTACTATTGGTTTCTTGGTTGTTTGAGATTTGTCCCAAATAAGCGGCCGTCCCAATTAAGCGGTGTCCCAAATAAGCGGAATCGACTGTATATGTAATATTCCGCTTAAATAAAAATAGCCACTAATATAATTGACAGAAAAATAAATAAAATTAATTAAATAAAAAATGAAGAAGTTCCTTTTTGAATTGGTTTACGCTGAACTTGTGATCTTGACTTTCTTATACCAGTTGAAGGGGAGGCGAGACAGAGATAGCGATCTTATATGCGAAAGCAATGAGAGCGAAAGAGATGGAGCGGAGATTGGTTTTTAGGGTCAAATACACAGTAGAAGAATCATATAATTTTAAATTTCAGTTTTTTTTTATTATATATGGTATGGGCATGTGGCACGGAGAGATGAGGACCACATGGTGAAGAGAGCCCTCAACATGCCCACGCTGAGAAGAAGACCGCAGGCAACCTGGACTGCAGCTATAGACAAGGATCTGAAAACCCTGGGTTTGACCGAGAATGCAACGCAGGACAGAATTGCGAACGTGCACAAGGAGAGCCGACCCCAGATGATGGGAAATGGCTGGCATAAATAAGAAGACCGTATCTGCTGCATATTTGGAACAAGTTTACATCTCAAAGAGCCGTTTCACAGTTCTATAAGCTCATATTGTCTAAGCCTTGTCCAAGAACATCTATATTTTTATTTTTTTTGACAATTATTTATTTATTTCCTTCAATAACATTACAAAATATTTTTACATCTTAATTCATTATTGAAGTATTTACATAAAAGTGTGGCCATGTAAATTTATTGACACATTTAGTGTCAATGACCTCACACCCAGAACAAGCGTTAGGAGACTCAATGCAAATAGTTGACTTGTAAAAACAAAAACCCTGTTATAAGTAAATCATGGATGACCCACAAATAACATGGCATTATTGTCACAACATCAAACTTCCAAAATTTCGCCTTCCTCAACACCAGCACTGAATCCGAAGCAATATAACACTAAATATGTCAATATCTTCACTCAAGTTGGTTTCAACCACTGTTCATTGCGATTCTTTCGTCTTACACGTATCCAGGGTTGAACGATGGTCTTTTCAGGCCACACTTCAGGCTCCATGATAGACTCTAGCGAAGTCGCGATGACCCTATTAGATATTCCGGAGGTCAACATGGAAACACTGACATTTGTGACAAGTTACACGTCAAAATACTCATGAGTGTTTGAGATACTCGTTCATTAATAAATAGCTGTAAGTGTTTCATTAGTTTTTTGTCGAATATTTCATATCGACTCAAATCGCTTAGCCGCGAAATTGAAATTCAAAATCTCAATATTTTTTGTTCAGAGTAGTAGTATACATAGAATATACTAGCGGGAGGCAGAGCTGACACGGAATGAGGCGAAGACTATGGCAGCTGACAGAACTTTGTGAAGGCAGTTCGTGATTGCCGTATGCTTCAGTATGATGAAAAAACATTTATTTTTTTATGTAAGCACATACAAGAGAATACCGATAGATGGTGATAGTAATGCTAAAGTCTCATCTGTAGATTGTACCACGCTTAACATTGTAACACGCTTACATAAGGTTAAAGTCTACATGTGGAGTGTTGATCCCGCAACGTCATAGACTACAACCCGACAGGTATTTACTACGAATGGGCGGTCTTCACGGGACGATTGTCGTGTACCACGAATTTTGATTAATAGGCTATGACTGACATTTTACGGGTGACGGATCAAATTCACATCAACCGGAGGTATTTTTTTTGTTTTAAAGCTCTGAAATTGATTCTTTTTTTTTTCTCTTCGACAGGTAGCACCCCCACGATAGGTATCGTGTCACAAAACATAAAATGGTGACGCAAGCACCGTGTTGCAAATATTTTTATATATGCGTGTCCGACAAGAGAACATAAATAAGAGACGAAATAGCGTATATCGAGGCTCTTCGGCGCCAACCTGCAAGGGCAATGTTAAGCTGATACCAATGCCGGCGGTCATAGCTCAATCTGAATGATCAAAGCGTTTGCTTTAATCCAAAGGTCGTGGATTCGAGCCCGACGGAGATTAAAAAAAATAATAATTTTTAATCGATTTATGAGCTCTAAAACACCCCCGGTTGGTGTAAATTTGATCCGCCACCCGTAAAATGCCAGTCATAGCCTATTAATTAAAATTGGTAGCAGATGAAAGTCGTCTCGTGAAGACCACCCATTCATAGTAAATTCCTGTAATAATAAGGATGATGCGTGAATCTAAGGCTGTAGTCTATGACGTTGGCGGATCAACACCACATGCAGCGCTTAGCCATAGCGTAAGCGTCATAGAATTCCACAGATGATACTTCAGAATTACTATCACCATCTGTCGAACTCTGTCTATTCTAGTCACACAATAGTCGTCTTGCTGGTATAAAATGTTGTTATGTGTCCGACAACTGTGGTGCTTAACGCATGTCGTAAGTACTTTGGCGTGAGCGAGAGAGAACCCGCAACCTCGTCGCTCCATCGTGCTGTTCTCACTACTCTCTCCGCGGTGCATTGTTTGTACGTGTAATCAGTTTTTTCTTTACTGCAGCCGCGACGGGCTGTCGAACGGCTCTGTGCGAGTGTTTCTTACAAGAAAAAAATAAAACAAATTAAAATAAACTTTAATAATAATAAACAAGTTTAAAAAATAAATAAATAAAAAAAATTCAGTTCGAAAAAAAAAATTGAAAAAAATTGAAGTGTAAAAACTCGTTAAGCAACAGGTATGTGCTTTCTTAATAATACAATTTCTATGCTTAAATTTGATCGTAAAGTGACAAATTATTTCTGACCAGTATTTGGCAACATCGATAGTCCGTTTGTTGTCCAGCATTAGGTCGTGAGGTGTGCAGCTTGTTGGGCACATGGAGCAGGATCTTAGGTGTGAGGCGGTCTGCAGGTCTCCTTCTTCGTTGTATGAATAATCCGGTGGATTGCTCCTCTCTTCTCGATCCTCTGCAACACTCTTTAGCTCAGCATAAGAGCTACAACTCATGTCCTCGAACACATGTTGCAAATACTCCCCTCTACAGTTTCTACCCTCAGCCATTTCTTCCACAATGTCGTGAAGAAGACCATCGTGGCGCACGATGTGACCGATCGCATCTCTGAGATGGTTCTTACTAGGTGCCTATCCTCCTTGATTATGCTGAGAACCTCATTGTTCGTGACGTGGTCTCTCCAGGAAATTCCAAGAATTCTTCTGTGTGACCAAATCTCAAAGGTCTCTAGACTTTTTTTATCACTTTCAAATAAGCACCATGTCTCACAGCCGTACATCAAGATGCTCCATACAAATGTTTTAGCAAGTTGCTTGCGGAGCCTTAAATTAATATTATCCACAGTAGATTTCCACAGTCGCGCAATAGTGACTCTCCCTATCGAAGTATTCCCCACCGCTTGAGGTTGTCCTTTGTTCTACAAATTTCGATTCTTAATCTGTTCAGAGATATCCAGGTCCGCCAGTCAAGGTTCTTGCCAGTTGGGATGCCTTCCTTTGGAGTAATGAAATCCTCTGATGCGACTTGTTGCCAGAGCTGGAGTCTCTCATTTTCAGGGCTGGATGTGAGAGGTTGTATGGATCTCAGAAAGCTGCTTCGCGACTTCAGTCTGGGTGTTGGGGGTATCTGATTATACAAGCAGTGGGACGGTTGGTTGATTGCCTCACGCATTTCTTCGGCGCATATGACTTTGCGTGTTATGTTTGGTGGTGCGATACCAGCCAAGGGGTATAGCTTTGAAATGGGTGTTGGTTTGAGGCAGCCCGTGACGACTCTATGTAGTTATAGCCTATTAATAAAAAACTTTGGGAGATGAATGTTATCCCGTAAAGAAATTTCTGTAATAATAAGGATGGTGGGAGAATGTGGGGCTGTAGTCTATGACGTTGACGGATCAACACTACACATGCTTAACTATGCTAAAGCGTCATAGAATCAACAGATGAGACTTCAGCATCCTAACTAAACTAACACAATATGTCGGTACTCAATACGAAAAAAGATATTCAATATAATATATTATATCTCGTCTAAATATTTATTTATTTACCTTGTTTTAACATGGATCACGTAAGATAAGTTCTCTTTTAGGAGACTGCAGTTTCGGCTAACTCGTAGCCTTTATCAATCCATCACTTGTTAAGAAATAACTGAGCTGCGATAGTACTTTATAAGTGGTCAAACCCATTTTATGTAGGAGAGGGGGTAAAGGGTGTATCTATCAGGGAATGATAAGAGAGGGAGACAGATAGGGCTGCAAGAATGAAGAAATAATGATTTAGGTATTATTTTATTTATTTAAAAAAATAATCGTTTGATCATAATTATTTATTTTTTAAATATTTTTTAGTTTATATATATATTTTTATATGTATTTCTATCTAAAACATTTTTATAACTCTATCTAAAGCAATTGACATCAGCATGATATAGCCCTTGCAGGTTGATGCCGAAAACCTCGATATACAATCTTTCGTCTCTTATTTTCGTTCGCTCGTCGGACATTTAAGTGTCGCCATTTTAGTTGTTTTGACATAAGATAATACGTCAAAGGGCCGACAGGTGATGGAAGGGCACTGCGGTGTTTCAAAGCGCGCCGTCAGTTCGGCTCGGCCGTCAACGAAGGCAATTTTTATCTTGTAATCAAATATATGTCAATGTGCTTCTGAAAAACTCTGTGTGTTGTTCATCTGCTCATCAATCCATCTCCACGCGACCCGATAATTAGCCTGGCGACACGGAGTCGCCAGGTCTTTTTTTCGTTCCTCGGGAGAGGAGGGTGCTTTTTTTTATGTAATCGCATGCAGGAGAGCACAGCCGGTCAAGACCAGTGCACTCTATGTCGCTCAGCCAGGGAGGCTGGACGCTGAATGCGGGAAACGTGTGTTGTGTTCGCGTTTGTGTGTGGGTTGGGGATATTGCAAGTGTATATTTATATGTTTCTTGAAGAGATCCAGATTGTAGGAAGGAGGAAACACAGAGCATTCCATAGCTTACCGGAGGCATAAAGGAACTTTGTAAACTGACAGTTCTTGGTTGACACACATTAACCGTGCATGGATGTTCAGCAAGTGCAAAACGAGTTTGTCAGTTGTTGACGCGTGCAGGAGGAATTAGTTCTTTAAGTTCCGAAGAGCAGCGACCGTGGTAATAACGGTAGAAAAGACTAAGAGAACCAATCTTACGCATGTGTTCCATTGATTGCAGGTTAGACGTAAGAGTGTCATTGTTTATCAAACGAATTGCTCTTCTTTAAACTGAGTGAATTAAGTTTTTAATGTATTTTGTGTCTCAACACATAAGTGACTGCCGTATTCAAGGATAGGCCGGATTTGTCCTTTATATAGAAGAACAAGTTGTTTATCGTTGCAATACCTCAGTGATCTATATAATACACCCAGTTTTTGGGAAGCGAGGCTTTATACTTAATTGGCTCGTAATATTTGACATTATTCGAGATTGATACTCCAAGGTGTTGATGTTAACAATATATGTTGGTTTTTTGAAAATCAAAAGCATGTTTTTTTTTCCAAATATCTTCGATCGCCTTTACAACCGTTGGCGGTTATCGCACTCTTGCTGGTCGTTCATGTCCAGCGGGCGATACGTTTTTACATTGAAAGCGAACGCTCTCACGCCAGCCGCCGTGTGCTCAGTCACGCTCTACCGCTCGTGGGGCACGCGATAGAACGCCGCACTCGCCACTACGAGTGAAAGTCAAACAAGTCGGTCCTAGAACATAATACGCCAACTGACAAACAACACGCGTCATCATCGTCTACCAGTCTTGAACGTAGGCCTCCTGCATGAGTCTGCATCCTTCTAGATCCTCCGCAACCTAACCTAACCTATTCACCAGCCTGTGTCCGTCCACCGTTGAAAGCAACACTCTTAAATGAGTCTCCATGCTTCACGATCCTCCGCAATCTAACATTTCCTTATTTAAACTAACATAAGCTAACCTCTTCATTAGCCTGCGTCCATTCATTGTTGAACGTAGCCTTCTCAAATGAGTCTCCGCCCTTCTCGATCGTCTGCCCTCTGCAATCTAATCTAACCTAACATAACCTAACATCTTCATCAGCCTGTGTCCATGCACCATTGAACGTAGCCTTCTCAAATGAGTCTCCACCCTTTTCTATCGTCTGCCCTCTGCTATCTAATCTAATCTAACCTAACCTAACATCTTCATCAGCCTGTGTCCGTCCACTGTTGAAAGCAGCCCTCTTAAGTGAGTCTTCATCCTTCACGATCCTCCGTAATCTAACCTTTCCTTACCTAACCTAGCTAGAACGTAGATTTCTTAAATAAGTTTACAGTCTTCTCGATCGTCTGCCCTCTACAATCTAATCTAACCTAACATAACCTAACATCTTCATCAGCCTGTGTCCATGCACCATTGAACGTAGCCTTCTCAAATGAGTCTCCACCCTTCTCGATCGTCTGCCCTCTGCAATTTAATCTAACCTAACATAACCTAACATCTTCATCAGTCTGTGTCCATGCACCATTGAACGTAGCCTTCTCAAATGAGTCTCCACCCTTCTCGATCGTCTGCCCTCTGCTATCTAATCTAATCTAACCTAACCTAACCTCTTCATCAGCCTGTGTCCGTCTACCGTTGAAAGCAGCCCTCTCAAATGAGTCTTCATCCTTCACGATCCTCCGTAATCTAACCTTTCCTTACCTAACCTAGCTAGAACGTAGATTTCTTAAATAAGTTTACAGTCTTCTCGATCGTCTGCCCTCTACAATCTAATATATTCTAACCTAACTAATCAAACCTTACCTAACTTGAAATAATATAGCCTAACCTCTTCAAAAGCAGCCCTTTCAAATGAATCTCCTCCCTTTACGATCCTCCACAATCTAACCTTTTCTTACCTAACCTAACATAACCTAACCTATTCATCAGCCTGTGTCCATACACTGTTGCACGTAGCCTTCTCAAATGAGTCTCCACCCTTCTCGATCGTCTGCCCTCTGAAATCTAATCTAATCTAATCTAACCTAACCTTACCTAACCTAACATAACCTAACGTCTTCATCAGTCTGTGTCCGTCCATTGTTGAACGTACCTTTCTCAAATGAGTCTCCACCCTTCTCGATCGTCTGCCCTCTGTAATCCAATCTAACCTAACCTTACCTAACTTGACATAATATAATCTTACCTCTTTACAAGCTTGTGTCCATCCATTGTTGAACATAGCCCTCTCAAATGAATCTCCATCTAATTATATAATAATCTAAACTAACCTAACCTCATCATCAACCTGTGTCCGTCCACTGTTACACAAAGACCTTCCGCATGAGTCTCCAACCTTCTCGATCCTCCGCTCTCCGCCCTCTACCGACCGCATCCAGGCTACTCCTGCTATTATTTTGATGTCGTCAGTTCTTAATCGCCACTAGACACTTTTCTTCCCCATCGACCGTCGTCTCTTCAACAGATAATTGCCACTTGAGTGTACCTATTTTTTTGTGTAAGCTCCACTACTTGACTTCTTCTTCTGTATAACTTAGGATTCAATCTTTTAGAGAAACTCCTCTCATGGATCTCTCCATAGCACGTTGGGTGACCTTTATTGTATGTGTAAGACCCGCTGTTAGATTCCACGTCTCTGCGCCATAAGTTAATACAGAGGATATGCATCGGTCTAACGCCTTAGTTTTATTAAAATATTTTGCAAACAAAAATTTTGCTTAAAAAATGTACTTAAGTTTTAGCCGGCGGGTATAGCTCAATGGTCAAAGCGTTTGCTTTGCAAGCCAAATTTCGTGAGTTCGATCCTACACGGAGATTAAAAAAAAAGGATTTGTAAACGATTTATGAGCTCTAAGATATTTGTGCTTGGTGTGAATTTGATCACTCACCCGTAAAATGCCAGTTATAACATAATAATCAAAATTTGTGGTAGATGAAAAACGTCCCGTGAAGACCACCTATTCATAGTAAATTCATTTAATAATAAAGGATGATGCGTGTATCTCGGGTTAGTCTATGACGTTGGCGGATTGACACTTCACATGCAGCGTTTAGTCATATACACCATGATAAGCGTCATAGAATTCCACAGATGAGACTTCAGAATAACTATCACCATCTGTCGGTACTCATATGCCGGTGGTCATAGCTCAATGGTCAAAGCGTTTGCTTTGCAAGCCAAAGGTCGTGGGTTCGATCCCCGATGGAGATTTAAAAAAAAAGGTACTTTTAATTGATTTCTGTGCTCTATAATACCCCGGTTGGTGTGAATTTGATCCATCACCTGCAAAATGTCAGTCATAACCTATTAATTAAAATTGGTGGTAGACGAAAGTCGTCCCGTGAAGACCACCCATTCATAGTAAATTCATATAATAATAAAGGATGATACGTGTATCTCGAGCTGTAGTCTATGACGTTGGCGGATTGACACTTCACATGCAGCGTTTAGTCATATACACCATGATAAGCGTGCCACAGATGAGACTTCAGAATTGCTATCACCATCTTTCGGTACTCTCCTGAAGTCTTGCTTTAAAAATGTACTTAAGTTTTTCAAGCCCTGCCAATACCAGTTGTATACGCCTGTTAATTTGATCAATATTGACTGTCAAATATGATTCTGACAGCAAAAATAACAATAATCTACGTTAGTAAATAAATAATGAATAAAAGAATGAAAATAAAACGTTACAATTCGATATTTCACGGCATTTTTACAAGAAAATGATACAAAATTTCATTATCAACAAGCCATTTAAGTTTTTGATTGAAGAAATAGAAAATAAAAAGTAAAAGTGAAGCAAGTTGTGAACTTGGCCTTGAAGAAACGTTAGATGGTGATAGTAATTCTGAAAAGATAAGAGAAAACCGTTTTGGATAGGATTCATGTGGCAGAGATGAAGATGCTGAGGTGGGCGGGCGGTATGACTAGAGTGGACAGAATTCGAAATGAGCATATTCGGGGTTCATTTCGGGTGGCCCCCATACCTGAAAAGATAAGGGAAAACCGCCTAAGATGGGATGGGCATGTGACACGGAGAGATGAGGACCACATGGTGAAGAGAGCCCTCAACATGCCCACGCTGAGGAGAAGACCTGGAAGACCGCAGGCAACCTGGACTGCAACTGTAGATAAGGATCTGAAAACTCTGGGCTTGAGCGAGATAGCAGCGCAGGACAGGCAGAATGTGCACAAGGAGAGCCGACCACAGGTGATGGGAAATGGCGAGGCTAAAGATGAAGAGGTGATAGTAATTCTTAAGTCTCATCTGTGGAATTCTATGACGCTTTCGGTTAAGCGCTGCATGTGGAGTGTTGATCCGCCGACGTTTTAGACTACAGCCCGAGATTCACGCTTCATCCTTAATTATAACAGGAATTTACTATGAATGGGTGATCTTCACGGGACGACTTTCGTCTACCACCATTTTGATTAATAGGCTATGACTGGCATTTTATGGATGAGGGATCAAATTCACACCACCTCATTTCTCAAATTAGCAGGAGTAACAATTCCCATCAATATCCTTGAATACGGAAGTCACCTTTGGATCGGAGCCCCAAAATACTTAATTGACTCAGTTCAAAGAAGAGTGATTCGTTTTGTAAACAATGACACTCTTACGTCTAACCTGCAATCAATGGAACACATGCGTAAGATTGGTTCACTTAGTATTTTCTACCGTTATTACCACGGTCGCTGCTCTTCGGAACTTAAAGAACTAATTCCTCCTGCACAAACCCACAACCGACGAACTCGTTAATGTGTGTAGACCAAGAAATGGCAGTTTCCAAAGTTCTCTCCTTAATGCCATTGGTAAGCTTTGGAATGCTCTTCCAGCGTCTGTGTTTCCTCCTTCCTACAATCTGGATCTCTTCAAGAAACAGATAAATATACACTTGCAATCTCCCCAATCCACACACAAACACGAACACAACACACGTTTCCCTCATGCAGCGTCCAGCCTCCCTGGCTGATCGTCATAGGGTGCACTGGTTTTGACCGGCTGCGCTCTCCTGCATGCGATTACATAAAAAAAGTGCCGGATGTGAGGAATTTTGTAATGAATGTATATAATATTATATAATTATTTATTATTAATTAATTTTTCTCTTTTTTCACCGATTCGCGTTCGATAAAAGGTTGACGATCTCTGATATATATATATATATATATATATAGTTGGCTTTGGCCCAGTGGCACCTATACTATCTGGACTATCACCACAACTGGTTCAAGATCTAATAGCGGTTCTGTCGCGGCCCAGTGGGTTTCCATTGCTTTTCCTTTCTGTGCACTTCTGTTCGATAACTGGTCAAGGCACTTTCGATACCAATCACTAAGACACCGCCTGCAAACATCCATACACGGCTAATATGTATGTCGACCAAGAACTGAGAGGTCCCCTACCAAATAACCTCGCTTCCCATATCTACAAAAAGGTATAGCTCAACGTTCAAAAAGTTTGCTATGCAAGCCAAAGGTTTGCAAAGCTTCCAAAAAAAAAACGATTTCTGAGCTCTAAAAGCCCCGGTTGTTGTGAATTTGATCCCTCACCCGTAAAATGCCAGTCATAGCCTATTAATCAGAATTGGTGTTAGACAAAAGTCGCCATAGAAAATTTCTGTAATGATAAAGGATGATGCGTGAATCTCGGGCTGTAGTCTATGACGTTGGCGGATCGACACTCCACGTGCAGCGTTTAGCCATATACACCATGGTAAGCGTCATAGAATTCCACAGATGAGTCTTCAGAATTACTATCGCCATCTGTCGGAATTCTCCCGCATGTGTTTACATAAAAAAAAAACATTTCTCTAACAGTTGAAAAAAGGCCTCCCGCATGAGTCTCCATCCTTTATGATCCTCTGTGTCCAGGCCACTCCCACTATTCTTCAATCGACAGCCCATATTGTATCGGCAAACACTCCATTTGCGAGTTCTTGCGCGCCACTCCCAGAATTTTCTTCCCCATCGACCGTCGTATCTTTAACATATATTGTCACTTGAGTGTGCCTATTTTTTGTGAAGCCTCCACTACTTTAATTCTTTTTCAAATACCCTCGTTTCAGATTCTATATATATATATAGAGAGACGAAAGTTCGTATATCGTGGTTTTCAGCACCAGCCTACAATGGCTATGTCGAGCTGATATCAATATAAATAAAAATACAAGCATCACCACATAAAGAAGAATTTTTCACTTATAAAACCCATAGCATCAGTCTTTGCATTAGTTAGGTATTCTTACATTGCAGGCCGGATGTAACTTTATCTGTTATGACAGTTGCTCCATTTCATGTTGGTGCAACTGTCATCTTTAATTCGCTTTTTCGCCGTGACAGTCTTGGCAGCGCTAGATGTCGGAGTGCTCCGTCAGTTAGGAGCTCGCTCGCGACCGAAAACGACGAAAAAGCAAGTTTCTAATAAAATAAACGTGAGTTTTGAATTGAAAACAATTTCTTTGTATTGTAAATCTGCTCCTGCATCCTGTCACCCAGTAATTCGATATCCAACTTAGAGAGTAGGATATCAGTTGTAAAATGGTTTCAATGATACAGAAACCTTCCCGGATTTTATTCTTATTAGATAAGGATTAAAGTATCCATAAGTAATATACAATTCAACATACATACATGTTTTTTTTATTTATATAGAAGGTAATAGTATATGCTTTACCATATAAAGCAGGTCTTTTCACTTAAATAACCCAAGAGCATCAGTCTTTGCATTAGTTAGGTATTTTAACACAGCCGACCGGATGTCTGTGAGTTTCCTCGATTTCCGGAACAGATGCACTGCTTCCGGTCCAGTCAGGAAACAGCTGGACACCATCTTTGGCGTGGAATTTGAATTAGAAAATCCAGTTTCAGATTTAACACTAGTTTCGAAAAAAACTTGTTACGTATTTTTCTGTCATCGTCATAGCTTGTATTCTACTTCAGACTAACTGCTAAATGGATAAGCCCTCATCACTGGTCTACCCATCAAATTACTGGGCACGGCGCTTTTAATGACAGATTATACTCATTTGATTTAGTTTCAAACCCTAGTTGCCCCCTCCTTACAAATCACATTCTCTGAGTTCCTCTTGTTAGAAAGAGGAGTCATTTTCGATGCAGTTCGAGAGAATCGCCTCAGCCCTACCGGGCATGCAGACTTTGTGGCCACTTAAAAAAATCCACGCATTTACAATCTTTGCTCGTATTTTCGGTGAGAGAATCTATCGTCCATCTCTTTACAACCCGTGAATGCGATTCTAATCTCTTTCACGGCTTCTTTCTTTTAGAACTTGTGTGCAGTGGCCACAATTGTTCAGAGGGGACTCCCACTGGACTTATCAGTTGCTAACTGATCATAATCTGAATGAGCACATTACGACGTGCACTTTACAGTGAGGTTCAGACCATTGAGATGGTTGACGATCGATTTGTTGCCAGAGGTAGAGTCTCTCAGTTTCAGGGCTGGATGTTAGGGGTTGTGTGGATCTCAGAAAGCTGCTTCACGACTTAAGTCTAAGTGCTGTGGTTATACAAGCAGTGACACGGTTGGTTGATTGCCTTACGCATTTCTTCTGCGCATATGACTTTGCGTGTTATGTTTGGTGGTGTGATACCAGCCAAGGGGTATAGTTTAGAAATGGGTGTTGGTTTGAGGCAGCCTGTGACGACTCTGCATGCATCATTCAAGGCAGTATCCACTTGATTACAATGCTCTGATCAACCCCACACTGGTGCCGCATATTCTCTAGCTGAGAAACAAAGTGCTAAAGCTGAGGCATGAATGAGGGGTCGACACAAGGCTAGATGGATTGAAGAATTCATGTTAATAGCGGGAGTTGCCTGGATGCGGAAGGCGTAAGATTAAGGAAGATAGAGACTTTACCGATACCAGTTTAGAGATAGGTGTTAGTTTGAAGCAGCCTGTGACGACTATACATGCATCATTCAGGGCAATATTCACTTGCTTACAATGGGTTAATTGACTCCATACTGGTACTGCATATTCTCCAATTGAAATTATCATTACTTTATACTTAAATGTATGAGTTAACGTATTTTTAAAAAAATAATATTAATTTTTCTGTTTTTTTCTCCATTTCTTCTACCGAAGGCTTTCTTCTCATAGTCGTGTTCGTGAGATTAGGTTTTCACCTTCACTGCTACGCTAATCGTCTACCGCTACAAGGTATTTCAAAAGAATGATACTTATTATATATATTTACGTATTGATATCAGCTTTATATAACTCCTTTAGGCTGATGCCGTAAAGCCTCGAAAAACGATATTTTGTCTCTTATTTTGTTTGCTCGCCTGACATGCACCTATAATGTTTTTAATCGTATGATGTTGCACGGCGCTTGCATGCGCCATCTTGTTTGTAATGACATTTGGTCCATTTCATGTCAGCTACTGTCATAATTACTTCGCGAGTCCGCCGCTAGATTTGGCGGCGCTATAAGTCATTGGCGCGAGGGCAGTCGGAACTCGCCCAGCATCGTGATGGGAACGCCTAAGGGCGTCCCTATAACGGGCGACGTTATTGATGAAAAAATGAGTTACATGTGAAACAGAAACAAGTGTTTGTATTCCGAACCTGATCCTGCATCCTTCCTCCAGTAAGCCGATGTCTAAATGGAAGAGGAGGATATCAGTATATATAAATATTTAGGCGATCATCGGCATTATCAACAGGCGTATACAACTGGGATGGGCAGCATTTGGGAAACTAAAGTACATTTTTAAAGCGAAAATTACACAATGTCTTAAAACTAAGGCGTTTAAACAATGCATCCTCGCTGTAATTAACTTACGGCGCAGATACGTGGAATCTAACAGCAAGTCTTACCCATAAAATAAAAGTCACTCAGCCTGCTATGGAGAGATCCATGAGAGGAGTGTCGCTAAAAGAAAGAATCCGAAACGAGAAAATACGCAGAAGAACTCAAGTAGTGGAGGCTATTTTACGAATAGGCACACTCAAGTGGCAATGTGACATATATGTTGAAGAGACGACGGTCGATGGGGAAGATAATTATTCAAATGGCGCCCAAGAACTGGCAAACGAAGCATTGGCTGACCCCCTACAAGATGGACTGACGACAAGAAAAGTAGCGGGATTGACCTGGATGCTGAAGGCGGAGTATCATAGAGGATGGAGACTCATGCGGGAGGCTTACGTTCAACAGTGGACGAATACAGGCTGATGATGAAATATTTAGGATCAGTGTGTTTGCGTTAGATAAACACGGAAAAGGTGCGACAGATCGACTCCAAATTTTCACAATACGTTTCATATCGGCTAAATAGCAAACTACATACTGTATTCAAAAGTTCCGACAAAAACTGAAAGTTCAATGCGTTTTTTACAGTACTAAACAGTGTTGCCATTTCATAGTTTTTTGCCAAAGTTAAAAAACCAAAAAAATTAATAAAAAATAATAAAGTAAACTTAATAGATGCAGAATACGTCAAAATTTATAAAATGGATTTCTTTAATGACTCATTTATTTATATATCATATATACAATATATATTTATATTGATATCCTCCTCTCCGAATTGGATATCAAATTACTGGGTGACAGGATGCAGGAGCCGATCAATAACACAAATAACTCGTTTTCGAAGCACAATTCGCGTTTATTATAAAGACTTTATTTCTACGCCCGACCGGTATGACGTTTCGCCGGCCGGGCGCGAGTCAATTTCCAACTGCAACGACTGGAACACTGTGACATCTAGCTCCGCCAAGAAAATCACGGCAAAAAAGCAAATTAAAGATGACAGTTGCAATAAGACAGGTGCTTTTAATGACAGATTATACTCATTTAATTTAGTTTCAAACCCTAATTGCCCCTGTGGCGCCCCCTTCCAGACCTCAGAGCACATTCTCTGGGACCGTCAGTTTCTTTCGTTAGAAAGAGAAGTCCTTTTCGATGCAGTTCGAGGGAATCGCCTCGGGCGTATCGGGCATGCAGACTTAGTGGCCACTAAAAAGAATTTCCACGCATTTACAATCTTTGCTTGTATTTTCGGTGAGAGAATCTATCTTCCATCTCCATCTCTTTACAACCAATGAATGCGATTCTAATCTCTTTCACAGGTTCTTTCTTTTAGCACTTCTGTGCAGTGGCCACAATTGTTCAGAAGGGACTCCCACTGGACTTATGAGTTGCTAACTGATCAAATCTGAATGAGCGCGTCATCAAGGAGACTTAACTGTCCTCCGGTGTGATGCGGGTGTGAGGCAGGTAGAGTTACAGTCCAGTCCAGTTACAATAACATGAAATGGAGCAACTGTCATAACAAATGAAATGGCGTATGCAAGCGCCGTGTAATTTTATGTTTAATTAAAACTGACATTACTAGATGTGCGTGTCAGGCGAGCGAACAAAAATAAGAGATCAAAGATCGTTTTTCGAGGCTTTTAGGCATCAGCCTAGAAGAGCTATATCGAGATGTATAATTATTATTAAAATTAATCGATAATTGTTTTGCTGATTATTCTAATTACTTTATTTGAGACCTTGCCGTCACAGGCATGACAAAATGGCGGCCTTAAAACCAAAATGGCGTGCCTAAAGACCGCTTCACTTCATTAGCCGTCAGACAAACTATTAAGGTTACAGGTATTCGATCGGGTCAATCTTATCGGTTATAGAAATTATTTTTTGTCAAGTGTTTATTAACCCTTTCGCATCGGTTGTCGGTATATGCCGTCAAAGATTCCCCAACCGTTGACATCGGTTATCGTGATACATCGTTTTGCTACTTTCAGTACTCATTGTAAAATCTACAGTAGAAAATTGGAAATGCAGTCATTCCTTATATCAACCTGCATGTATTATTTACAGGAATCTGTAAAGCATGTAAATAAATATCTTTAGATTTCGTCACAGGAGCGATTTTTTTGTAAGCCACATGTGTCAATGCCTCCACATATATGGAGTTACATAATTTCAATTTTTTGTTTATTTTTCCTTTCAGAAACATTACAAATTATGTTAACTCAATGCATTTCCGAAGTACAATAAAAATACAAATAAAAAATACAATATATACAAAATTAGGTACTTATGATTAAGTACTATGAACAAAGCAATAAAGACAAGCAACAGAAGGTCCCTATGCTTATCAGACAGACGAAGCCAACCAATTATTCCTCCAAAGACACTCTTGGAGTTCTTGTCTGAATTGGGCCTCTCTTACGTGAAATATATCAACATCCGAGGCGATTTGGTTAAACAGTCTGATCCCTCTCCCAAGAGGCATAATGAACATTTGTTAAATATAATAGTTTTTTATGCATCATCTGATAGCTAAAGGATACAAGAACCAATGTGATATATGAAAATAGACCAGATAAGTACAATTATTCTTCAAATACTTGTTTTAAGCAAAAAAAAGTTTGAAAAATTCTCGCCATATTGACAGTAAAATTTGTATTCCACTGAGCCTTAACGAAAAGGTTAATCTGATCAATTAAATTATATTAATAAAAGCGAAAGTATGTGATAAGGTGTTCGTTATCTTAGTCATGTATAAATCCCGGTATTTGGTATTATACAAGATGTGGTAATACAGTGATTCACGCAAGTGATGTAACGCAACTTTGGTTTTACCAATTTAAGAAGAACTATCGAGATTCTAAATGAAATGAAAAATACAGGTATATGTTGTCTATAACGTAATAACGTTAACGTACCAAATTAATGACCAAGAACCATAGGCGTAACAGAACATCATAAAATAGGACAGAGATAATGTTTATATGTTTTATATTTTTTATGGGTAGCAATAACATTAAGCTTGTGAATAAATGCAGACTAATTGAATAATAAAAAATAAAAATATACATACTTTGAATATATACTATAGCGACATCTATTATACGATGAAAACAATGATATAAATATGTCGACCAAGAACTGGCAGCTTCCAAAGTTCCTTCCTTAATGCCACCGGTAAGCTATGGAATGCTCTTCCAGCGTCTGTATTTCCTCCTTCCTACAATCTGGATCTCTTCAAGAAACAGATAAATATACACTTGCAATCTCCCCAACCCACACACAAATACGAACACAGCTCACGTTTCCCGCATGCAGCGTCCAGCCTCCCTGGCTGAGCGTCATAGAGTGCACTGGTCTTGACCGGGTGTGCTCTCCTGCATGCGTTTACATAAAAAAAAAATACAAGTTCCAAGATGAGTCAGCTCAGGCGGAGAAATGGCCACGGTGGCCGAGCGGTATAAAAATACCTGGGCAAAATGTTGGATCCAAAGGTCCGCGGTTCGCTTCCCGCTCCTGCCGATATTTTTTCTGAATGAATTGACTCGCTTAAATTTTTTTATGTATAGTATATGTATATATTTAATTACTAATAATATTGTGATATAGTCAATGATCTATAAAAGTATATTAGAATATTGAAATAATAAAATAGTATTCTAATAATTATTTAAAAATTGATAAAAAAATATTCGCTAAGTAAATGCTGACGCAACAATATTAATTAGCAATTGAAGAATCATTTTCATTTTAATCGTGATCGGCGATCGAACCCGCGACGTTCCTAATAGCAAGAAAACGCTTTAGCTTTAGTAATCCGTACTTGCTCATAAAAAATATAAGTTTTTGTGAAGTTTTCAGATACGCCTATGCTCTCGTGACATCGATGAAGCAAGTCCTCACAGGCCAAGCATCCGCCTGCGGAGTTTCAACATCTTTTACGGTCCAAGAACCTCGGCTGTTCTTCCGGCTTTAATATACTATCTAACGAGTATACATATATACTTGCTGAATCATGCATACAATATTACACAAGTCGGGAATTTCACTATGATATTATTTTTATGTAAACACGTAAAGGACAATACCGACAGATCGTGATAGTAATTCTGAAGTCTCATCTGCGGAATTCTCTGACGCTTACCGTGTTGCATATGGCTAAGCGCTGCATGTAGAGTGTTGATCCGACAACGTCATAGACTTAAGCCCGAGATTCACGCATCGTCATTACTGTTATAGGAATTCACTATGAATCGATGGTCTTTATTTTTCTTCGAGGAGAATACCTTCGTCCGTTTCGTCTACCACCTATTTAGATTAATAAGCTATGACTGGCATTATGCAGGTGAGCGATCAAATTCACACAAACTGGGAGTATTTTAGAACTCAGAAATCGATTAAAAATTTTTTTTTGATCTCTATTGGGGATCGAACCCACGACCTTTGGCTTGCAAAGCAAATGCTTTGAACATTGAGCTATACCAGCCGACGTTTTATTCATTTGACTTGATTTTTGTCCGTTGTAAGCGAAGTACGTTACTAAAATGTCCGTTATATCGAATTCATACTTAATTTTCATAATCAACCATGTTTGCGTGTATTTTAGATATTAAACGTATATAGGCATAGATATTAAAACAGTGTATGATGCGATCTTTCTCAGCACGGTGACATATGCGGTGCGGTGCTGGATTGAGCGCACTCGACTACTCTTCATTAGACGCATTCTCTTGAGCGGTCAAAGAACCCCACTTCTCTCACTTACTAAAGCCTATCGATCCTCTGCCACCGAGTCATTGATTATCCTTGCGGGGGTGCTGCCGTTGGATCTGCAAGTGCAGGTGGGCGCCGCTATGTCGTTGCTTAGACGTGGTTTCTCTGCGGAGGTCGGGGGCACTTGTCTCAATCCTCCGCAGGGTAAGATCACGAAAGAAACCGAAAAAGAAGTAAGACTGGCGGCGCTCGCAGCATGGCAGAGCAGATGGTCGACCTCGCTCAAGGGTAGACACACATATTCCTTCTTTCCCTCCGTCCTCGATAGAATGGAGATGCCGTGGCTTATTCCAAACCATTGGACTAGTCAATTCATGACTGGGCACGGCAATTTTAAGGCTAAACTCTTCAAGTTTAGCCTCGTTGATAGTCTAGACTGCCGATGTGGTAGCCCCTTGCAGGACGCTGAACACGTTCTGTGGCATTGCCTAATGTTAGACTTAAGTAGGCAAAGGCTCTTTAGCTTAATCCAACAGAAGCCTGGACCGGTTGGATATATCGACCTCATATCTACGGAGCCCAACTACCATGCATTTTCTGTATTTGCGGCGACCTTCGGCGAAGAAGTCAAAAAGTCAAATTTTTAAAGTCTGAACTACTTACACCCACGTTTGGTGTTGCTCCACAAAGTCCATTACTTGTTCAACAAGAAAGTACTCTGTAAACAATGCCTTAGTAAGTGCTGCCAAGGAGCGCAGGTACAAGGCGACCGGCCTGGGGGCCTATGGCCCCAAAAAAAATATTAAACGTATATGGGAAGAAGAAAAATTAAACGAATACTTCGATTCCTCATCTTGCATATCGTTATCAACACCCTTTCATTTTCATACGTTTGAATACTTAAAGGCTTTGGTTGCGTTATATCACGAATCCGCAAACGTAACTTCAAGTGTACGACCGTGAAATAGAATCCGTAATAAGTAGGCAATTATGCAATGAGCATGTTTAATTACGTTTGAGAAAATTTCATTTTTCTTCGCCTGATGCGTCGGTCAGAAGCAGTGAAAGGAATATTCTAATAATACACTACCACATAGTATTCTTCTTCGTAGTATCAATCCGGTGGATTGCTTTGCAGCAACAAAATCTTGCATTTCGATCTCCACTCTTCTAGATCCTCTGCAATTCTCTTTACCTCGGCATAAGAGCTACAACTCATGTCCTCGAATATATATCGAAAACAGGTTCGAACTAAGGAAAGTGACCGGAGTGGTATTCGTCGACTTAACCGCTGCATACGATACAGTGTCGCACAGCACACTCCTCAGTAAATTGTACAGAATGACAGGTGACTTCTCGCTAGTGCAGATGATCGCGGCTATGCTGCATAACAGTAGATTCGCAGTGGATTTTCAGGGGAAAACCAGCCGATAGCGTAACCAAAAGAACGGCTTACCACAAGGCAGTGTACTTGCTCCTATACTTTTTAATATATATAAAAACGACCAACCCACCCCTAAAGACACAAAGTCTTCCATATATGCGGATGATTTAGGTTTGGCAGCGCAAGCAGTAACGTTTAAAGAAGTTGAGGACATCCTAAGCCAGGGAGACAACGAGATGTCTCATTACTACGAAACCAACCATCTCAAACCTAACCCATCAAAGACACAAGTCTGCTGTTTCCACCTTGGAAACAGGGAAGCTAACAGAAAGCTTCGTGTCACGTGGAAAGGTAGAGTACTGGAACATAGCGACCATCCAAAATACCTCGGAGTCACTCTAGATCGCACCCTTACCTTCAGGCGTCATTGCAGCAACGCCAAACAGAAAGTTGCAACAAGGAACAACCTCATCCGCAAACTGACCAACACTCACTGGGGAGCCCAACCATCCCTTCTTCGTACCTCAGCTTTAGCACTTTGTTTCTCAGCCGGAGAATATGCGGCACCAGTGTGGGGTCGATCAGCCCACTGTAATCAAGTGGATACTGCCCTGAATGATGCATGCAGAGTCGTCACAGGCTGCCTCAAACCAACACCCATTTCTAAACTATACCCCTTGGCTGGTATCGCACCACCGAACATAAGACGCAAAGGCATATGCGCCGAAGAAATGCGTAAGGCAATCAACCAATCGTCCCACTGCTTGTATAATCAGACACCCCCAACACCAAGATTGAAGTCTCGAAGCAGCTTTCTGAAATCCACACAACCTCTCACATCCGGCCGCTGAAAATGAGAGACTCCAACTCTGGCAGCAAGTCGCACCAGAGGATTTCATTACTCCAAAGTAAGGCCTCCCAACTGGCAAGAGCCTTGACAGGCGAACCTGGAAATCCCTAAACAGATTAAGAACCGGAGTTGGTAGAACAAAGGACAAACTCGAGCGGTGGGGAATGCTTCGGCAGGAAGAGACACTATTGTGCAACTGTGGAGACCTGCAGACCGCCTCACACCTACGATGCTACTCCATGTGCCCATCAAGTTGCACATCTCAAGACCTAATGCTGGGCAACACACGAGCTATCGATGTTGCCAGATATTGGGAAAAAATAATTTGACGTCGCTGACACGAAGAAGAAGAATGTCCTCGAACACTTGCTGCAAATACTGCCGTCTGCAGTTTCTCCCCTCAAGCGTCCCTTCCACAATGTCGTGAAGAAGACCATCGTGGCGCATGATGTGACCGATCGCTTCTCTGAGATGGTTCTTACTAGGTGCCTATCTTCCTTGATTATGCTGAGAACCTTATTGTTCGTAACGTGGTCTCTCCAGTAAATTCTGACAATTCTTATGTAAGACCACATCACAAAGGCGTCTAGTCTTTTCTTATCGTCGTGGTGCATTACGAACAGTATGTGCATACCGCACCGTTTCGGAGGGTGCTGCACTCGTGCTCGCGTCAACACCCCCGATTGACCTGGTGGCAAAAGAGTTGCGCGAGAGGAAGACTGGAAAAGAGAGGAATATTACCTATCACGAGATGCTCAGAGCCTGGCAACAACGCTGGAGTGCCACACCAAAAGGGAAGTGGACTCTGCGCATCATCAACGAGATCGAGCCGTGGATCAAGCGGGCGCATGGAACGATGACATTCCATGTCGCGCAGGCCATGACGGGCCACGGTTGTTTCGGGGCGTACCTCCATAGAATTGGAAAGGAGAAGACACCCGCCTGCCATCACTGCGATGCGGACATCGACGACGCGGAACATACGATATTTGGTTGCGCCGCGTGGAACAAAGAGAGGGAACAGCTCTTGGGCCAGACCAATGACCTTGACACACTGTCTCCGGAAAGGATGGCGGCCAGCATGCTGAGCTCACCAATCAACTGGGATGCCTGGTCGACATTCTTCGGAACAGTGTTACGGCAAAAAGAAGACGCCGAACGATTAAGGAGGCGTGTTGAACCCTCGCACGTCGACACTAACGGCTAAGCGATACACCAACGGTACAGCCAGGCCAATGAAGCCGACCCTGAAGCTAATGCCTGACGGCGATACACCGGGGTCGGTAGAGGCACTGGGAGGCAATTTTTAGCGGGTATGGTCCTCCCTATGACGAGGAACGAGTCCCGCACAGGCCCATCGGGCGCCGTTCTCAAGGCGCGACGCGTACAGACAAGGTACGGGCGTCCTTTTCAGGGCGTTGATGGGTATCGTGAATAAATCATTTAAAGCCTTCCAGTATAATCAAAGAAAAAAAAAAAAAAAGTCTTCTCTTATCAATTTCAGAAAATCACACAGCCGTACATCACGATGCTCCAAGCAAATATTTTGGCAAGTTTTTTTCAAGCATAGTGCCATCTGATCATAATGGAAAAAGCTATCTCTTGAATACCGCAGTCGAATTTCATTATATGGAAGTTATATCGGATTTCGTAATTTGACGAAATTAAATATTCGAATAAAACCATCGTAGAAAGTGAAACGTTTATTTTTATTATGATTCTTATTAATGTCATTAGCAAATTCCACCTTGACTTAGAAGCGGTGAAAAAACGATAAAAAAAAACGTTTTTTTTTATGCAATTTTACAACAGGTGAAATTACCTGTGCGAATGTAATGACTTCGATAATTGCCGGATAGTTGTTGAATGCGAATTTTAAACAAAAACGTAATGCTTACGATGCGGAAAATACGTTTAAGATACGTTGTGTGAAACGTTAATGGGTAAAAAAATGTATTCATTTGTATACTCGCCGGCGGGTATAGCTTAATGGTCAAAGAAGAAGGAGACCCAAGCCGACCCTTTGCTTTGCAAGCCAAAGGTTGTGGGATCGATCCTCGACGGAGATTTAAAAAAATAAATATTTTTATTAGGTTGGTGTGCATTTGATCCCTCAACCGTGAAATGCCAGTCATGGCATATTAATTAAAATTAGTGGTGGACGAAATTCGTCCCGTGAAGACCAGCCATTCATAGTCAATTTCTATATTGATAAGGATGTTTTTTTTATGTAGACACATTCAGGAGAATACCGACAGATGGTGATAGTAATTGTGAAGTTTCATCTGTGGAATTCTATGACGTTTACCATGGTGTATACAGGTAAACGCTGCATGTGGAGTGTTGATCCGCCAACATCATAGACTACAGTCCGAGATTCACGCATCATGCTTAATTATTACAGGAATTGACTATGAATGGATGGCCTACACGGGACGACTTTCGTCAACCACCAATTTTAATTAATAGGCTATGACTGTCATTCTACGGGTGATGGATCAAAATCACACCAACCAGAGCTCATTAATCGATTACAAATCTTTTTTTTAATCTCCGTCGGGGATCGAACCCAAGACCTTTGGATTGCGAAGCAAACGCTTTGACCATTGAGCTATGACCGCTGGTTATGGGACAAGACAAGCATGCAAACGACAATAAGTGGTGTTCAAATAAAAATAAAAATAATAGATTTTTTTTAATTTTTATTAGAATATTATTTTATTATTTCAATATTCTAATCTTCTTTTATAGATCATTGACCATATTATAATATTATTATTAATTAAATATACATATACTATACATAAAATTCTTTTTTCAACGCGTCAATCCAAGCACAAAAATAACGGCAGAAGCGGGATGCGAACCGCGGACCTTGGAAACCAACTATGCCCAGGTATTATATATTATATATACCGCTCAGCCAACTCATATAATAAAAATATAATAAAAAATATATATATATATATACATACTTTGAATATATACTATAGCGACATCTACCATACGATGATAACAATGACATAAATACTAGTTCCAACGTGAGTCGGTCCAGGCATAGCAATAGCCGAGTCGGCTGAGCGGTATGAATACTTGGGCATAGTTGGTTTCCAAGGTCCGCGGTTCGCATTCCTCTTCCCTTTTTTTTGTGCTTGGATTGACGCGTTGAAAAAATTATTTTATGTATAGTATATGTATATTTAATTAATAAAAATAAAAATCTTTCATTCATATCCATGCCCATGTTTACACAAGAATGATGCCTTCATCGAGCTGTGTATCAGCTTTGTTATCACGGTATTAGTAAAGGTGTATGAACGTCTGCTTATAATAAAAAAATACAAAACAAAAAGAAAGTTCCCCGGTACATGCTAAACTCATACGTATTACTGCTTATGTTTTACCAACTATCTAATATACATTGTTACGAAACGTTACACTACGAGCATTAAAGACACGCATACGCTTGTTGATCCGTTTGAAGCAATGGCGTACACAGCATTGTACAGAGAGGTGCAAAATTAATCCTGTATCTTTCAACGGTTGTTCTCTACCAAAAGAAAACTCCATCAACATCCTTGGAGTACCAATCTCGAATAATGTGTAAATTTAAAACAATGTCATCTAACATCTATGCATAAAATTACATTAGAAATTTAATCTAAATCTGGTCTCGCATCCAAAAAACTGGGTGTATTATATAGATCACTGAGGTATTTCAACGATAAACAACTTGTTCTTCTATATAAAAGACAAACGCGTCCTATTGGAACTCTCTGCTTCTAAAGAATCTCTTATGGAGAAGATGAACTTGTCTCTTGAAAGGGTTTCAAGATGGGGTGACCTCAACCTCATCAGTTTCAACATTTACAAAACGCAATCATGTACTTCCTCCACCAAGAAGACTGCTATGGATCCTGTATCTTACAACAGTTGTTCTCTTCCAAAAGCAAGCTCCATCAACATGCTTGGATTATCAATCTCGAATAATGTCAAATATTAAGTGTCAATTAAGTATAAAGCCGGTCTCGCTTCCAAAAAACTAGGTGTATTATATAGATCACTGAGGTATTTCAACGATAAACTACTTCTTCTTCTATATAAAGAACAAATCAGACCTATCCTTGAATACGGCAGTCACTTATGTGTTAAGACACATATTATCTTCTGAACTTAATTGACTCAGTTCAAATAAGAGCAATTCGTTTGATAAACAATGACACTCTTACGTCTAACCTGCAATCAATGGAACACAGGCGTAAGATTGGTTCACTTAGTATTTTTTACCGTTATTACCACGGTCGCTGCTCTTCGGAACTTAAAGAACTAATTTCTCCTGCACCCACCCACAACCGACAAATTCGTCTTACACTTGCCAAACATTCATACACGTTTAATGTGTGTCGACCAAGGACTGGTAGTTTCCAAAGTTCCTAACTAAATGCCTCCGGTAAGCTATGGAATGCTTTGTGTTTCCTCCTTCTTACAATCTAGATCTCTTCAAAAAAACAGATAAATATACACTTGCAATCTCCCCAATGCACACACAAACACGAACACAGCACACGTTTTCTTCATGCAGCGTCCAGCCTCCCTGGCTGAGCGTCATAGAGTGCACTGATATTGACCGGCTGTGCTCTCCTGCATGCGACTATATAACAACAAAAAAAGTTTGCGTGACATAATTAGGAAATCGGACATCACCGAACGATCGTTGGTCAAAAAAATTGACAAAATCATTCCACATTCATGCGGAGTACATATAGGCCTGCATTACATTTCTATAATAAACTGCATATGTCTATTATATTTTTTTATTTATTTGTCTTGTTTTTAGATGGATCACGTAAGATAAGTTCTCTATAAGGAGACTGCAGTTTCGACTAACTCGTAGCTTTTCTCAATCCATCACTTGTTAAGAGATAACCGAGCTGCGATAGTACTTTATAAGTTGTCACACCCATTTTATGCAGGAGAGAGGGTAGGGGTGTGTCTATCAGGGAATGATAATAGAGGGAGACATATAGGGCTGCAAGGAGCCTGAAGTGTGGCCTGAAAAGACCATCGTTCAACCCCGAAATACGTGGGAATGGATAAGGAAACGGTGAGGTTGGGAAATTGATTCTGCAAATTGCAGACATCAGTTAGGAGGCATTACTTGCGTCATAGGATACCTGGCTCTCAGATGATGACCGCTGCATTTAATCCCTCTTGGATGACCGTCAGGAGGATTGTCAGCAGACGGACGCTGGAGTCTCTCATGGAGCTTGAAGTGTGGCCTGAAAGGACCATCGTTCAACCCTGGATACGTGTAAGACGAAAGAATCGCAGTGAACAGTGGTTAAAACCAGCTTAAGTGAAGATATTGA
This sequence comes from Glossosoma conforme, assembly GCA_022606575.1. Classification (NCBI taxonomy): domain Eukaryota; kingdom Metazoa; phylum Arthropoda; class Insecta; order Trichoptera; family Glossosomatidae; genus Glossosoma; species Glossosoma conforme. The sequence goes on from JAGTXR010000053.1 coordinate 1,237,040, forward strand.
CATATTTAGTGTTATATTGCTTCAGATTCAGTGTTGGCGTTGATGGATGCAAAATGTTGGACGTTTGATGTTGTGACAATAATGCCGTGTTATTTGTGTGTCAATCATGATATACTTATGACAGGGTTTTTGTTGTTACAAGTCAACTAATTGCATTGAGTCTCCTAACGCTTGTTCTGGGTGTGAGGTCATTGACACTAAATGTGTCAATACATTTACAGGGCCATACTTATAAGTAAAAATTCTTCAATAATGAATTAAGATGTAAAAATATTTTGTAATATTATTGAAGCAAATAAAAAAGAATTGAATATGAAAGAGGATGAAAAAAAAACATGTGACTTAACAGTGATTGATTGAGAGAGGCCACGAGTTAATCGAAACTGCATTCTCATAATAGAGAACTTATCTTACGTGATCCATGTAAAAAAAGGTAATTAAATGAATAAATATTTATAATTTATGATGGATCTCAAAGTGAATGCTGATAACATTGAACGAAAAATAACGAGTCCGCCAAATAACTTTTTTTTTTTTTTTTTTAAATGGGGCGCATAACATCGAGTGTAGCTTCGGCTGTGTGGCACGTAGCGCCGTTTTGTTGAAACCAAATGTTGCCAATATCCTTTTCTTCAATTTTTATGAACAAAAATGGCCCAATAACGATTGCCATTGACTATAACGGCCACTCCTTGCTCATTTTTGAAGAAAAATTGCCTGATTTTTTAAGTAATATCGCAATATTTTACAGCATTGTTCAAGCGTATACACAACCATATTCGTTTAGCGGAACGATAAAACTAATTATTTGTCGAATCAAACATGAGCTGAGTGTTACCATTCACGAAATAAGCACTAGTTGAAAAAAAAATGTTAGATGGTGGACCCTCTAGATGTCTACTTTACAATTCTCAAGTATTATTGACGTACGACGCGTTAAAAAAAAAAAAACATTTTCCGATAGGGTGATAAATTTTGCTCTATGTCGTCTGCAAATCGCACGTAAAAATCGTGACATATTCATGACTTATAAATATCATACCATCCATTAAATTCAATCAATTCCGAACATAACCCAACTCTTTTTCTTCTAGGGATGCTTTCTTTCCATCGGTTAGAGCCCCGGAGGAAAGTTGCTGCTTTCAAACATTCATTCCTTCTTCTTCGCGGTGCAATTCACAAGCCTGGGATTCTTGAATGTTTTAACTTCTACGTTCCAGATAAGTACGCCCGCGCCCGTAGCCAACCATTGTTTTTGATTCCAGTTTATACTTGTGGAGCTTCGAGCACTCAATTTAGTACAACGGCAATGGCGCTCCTAAATGGCCTACCAGCACACCTCGATCCTTTTCTTCTTTTGTCGATGGTATTGTTCTCCTAGATCTCTGTGATCTTTGACACGTGTCACCTTCTTATTCTTTTATGTTATTTTTATAAAAATATGAAAAAAAATCCTAATTAAAATAATAAATGGGTCGGTACATACAATTTCATTCAATGCAAAAATGAGTCAGTGTAGTCTATCTTTAGTTTTTGTAAAATTTCACTTCTACAAAATCAGCACAGATATTCAGTGCGGATGTAGGGCTCCTTTCATTTCCTTCCTGCATAAAATAACGCTGTAACACGGCCATACATTTTTTTGCCTCCTGGTTAGTCACAGGCACAGGTGACTTATCATCATCGTCATCGTCATCGTCATCTTCGTCTAATTTTGCTGTGATCTCAAATTTACTGTCCCAATTAAACGTATAAATTTACTATTGGTTACTTGGTTTAGTCTTTCTTTTGTTTTTGTACAATTTCACTTCTACAAAATCAGCACAGATATTCAGTGCGGACGTAGGGCTCCCTTCATTTCCTTCCTGCATAAGATAACGCTGTAACACGGCCATACATTTTTTTGCCTTCTGGTTATTCACAGGCACAGATGACTTATCATCATCGTCATCGTCATCGTCATCTTCGTCTAATTTTGCTGTGATCTTAAATTTACTGTCCCAATTAAACGTATAAATTTACTATTGGTTACTTGGTTTGGTTTCTGTTCTTTGAGATTCGTCCCAAATAAGCGGCTGTCTGTTTCTTATTATTCTGTGGCTTGTAACTTCGGTTCTGCTTAATAAATAAATAAATTATTTTTAGTTTCGTTACCGCCTTGTTTCCGATTGGTAATACAACTATGTACCATGGTACGATGTACTGGTGTGCATTATTGCTGGTAGTGACCTTCCCGTTGTTACCACAACGGTCAAGCACCACGCCGACCGTAAATAACTGCTGCAGAAAAAATGAAAGTGATCACGGAATGGTTAAAATCACCCAAAGAAACGAAACACTATCGAATTTCTATTGGCCGTTAACCCTTTCATAACGGCTCGGTTTGAATACAAATTATACTTTCAATTATAAACAAGTATTCGAAGCATAAATGTACTTATCTGGTCTATCTTCATATATCACATTGGTTCTTGTATCCTTTAGCTATCAGATGATGCATAAAAACTATTATATTTAACAAACGTTCATTATGTAACTCCATACATGTGGAGGCATTGACACATGTGGTTTACAGAAAAATCGCTCCTGTGACGAATTATAAAGATATTTATTTACATGCTTTACTACCTATAAATAATACATGTAGGTTGATATAAGAAATGACTGCATTTCCAATTTTCTACCGTAGATGTCACAATGAGTACTGAAAGTCGCAAAACGATATATCACGTCAACCGATATCAACGGACGGGGAATCTTATGACGGCATGTGCCGACAACCGATGCGAAAGGGTTAAAAACGTTCAAGTTGCGATGGATTTGTGTAATTTCTTTTATTTGTTTATTTATTTAATATCTGAACTGTACAATATTACCTTTTACAATTTGTGTACATGTTTTTTTATGTAAACACATACAGGAGAATACAGACAGATGATGATAGTGATGTTGTCTGAATATCTTAAGTCTCATCTGTGGATTACACTTACACTTACCATGCTAAGCATGGCAAAGCATTGCAACTGAACTATTGATACGCCAACGTCATAGACTCCAGCGGGACATTCACGCATCGTAGTTTTTGATAAATAAGGTCGTGGGTTCGATCCCAACGGAGATTAAAAAAAAACATTCAATCGAATTCTGAGTTCTAAAATAATCCCGGTTGGTGTGAATTTGATCCCTCACTTGTAAAATGCCAGTCATAGCCTATTAGTTTAAATTTATGGTAGATGAAAGTTGTCCCGTGAGGACCACCCAATCATAGTGAATTCCTGTAATAATAAGCGATGATGCGTGAATCTCGGGCTGCAGTCTATGACGTTGGGGGATATACACTCCACATGCAGCGTTTAGCCATATGCACCATGGTGAGCGTCATAGAATTCCACAGATGAGACTTCAGAATCACTTTCACCATCTGTCGATGTTCTGCTGTATTTGTTTACATAAAAAAAAACGTATCGATTTGCGTGCAGAGCGGAGCCCAGTCGGCTCGCTTTAAAATTTGTATGAAAAGTTGTTTGTCGAAGAGACGATGGTGAAGAGAAATACTGGAATGGCGCCCAAGAACTGGCAAACGAAGCATAGGCCGACCCCCTACAATATGGACTGACGATATAAGAAGAATAGCGGGAGTGACCTGGATGCGGAGGGTCGAAGGATAGGAGGGCGGAGGATCGAAGACGATGGAGACTCATGCGGGAGGCCTACGTTCAACAGTGGACGGACACAGGCTGATGATGATGATGAAAAGTTGACTAATTATTTTTTTTCTTTTTTTGCAGATCGCCGATACAAAAGACAAGCAAAGAAACACAGCGAAATAAATATTAAAATTATTTAACGGTAAAATAACGTATAAAAAAAGACGAAAGAATATCAGAAATGTGTTAAAAAGAAGTGTTTTTTTTTGTATGGTGTTAAAGATAATAGATTATATCGTGCTTATTAGACATTTCAAATAACATAGTTTAAAAAAATATGTAAACCAAAAAAATATATATTTAAATATACATGTAAAATCGCAAGTGCAAAATATTGTAAGGACTACTTAATTTAACATTATTAATTAATTTCTATTTAGTTACTTAGTTCTCTATTAGGAGACTGCAGTTTCAGCTAACTCGTAACCTTTCTCGATCCATCACTTGTTGAGACGATAGCTGAGCTCCGATAGTACTTTATAAGTGGTCAAACCCATTTTATGTAGGAGAGGCGGTAGGGGTGTGTCTATCAGGGAATGATAAGAGAGGGAGACAGGTTGTAGTGTAGTGGAGCAGAGAAAAAAAATCGTCTGAAAATGAACATGGATGAAACTAAAGCCATGATAAATAGTCGCATTTCCCAGAGCCGATTTTTATTGGAGGAACACAAATAGATGTTGTAAATGAATATATCTGGGACAAGTAATACAACTAGGACGAAGTAATTTCTCAAAATGAATCGACAGGCTTATACAATTTGGATGGGCAGCATTTGGAAAGCTTAAGTACATTTTTGAAGCGAAAATTACGCAATGTCTTAAAACTAGGGCGTTTAACCAATGCATTCTGCCAGTGTTAACTTATGGCGCTGAGACGTGGAATCTAACAGCAGGTCTTACATGTAAAATAAAGGTCACACAACATGCCATAGAGAGATCAATGCGTGTTTCTAAATGATATATTCCGAAACGAGGATATCCGAATAAGAACTAAAATAATAGAATCAGTGGCAACACTGTTGAAGAGACGTAAAATGCCAGTCATAGCATATTAATCAAAATTGTTGGTAGATGAATGTTGTCCCGCGAATTCCACCCATTCATAGTAAATTCCTGTAATAATTAGACGTTGCGTGAATGAGCTGACGTTGTCATACTCGTATGTAGCATGACTAACGTTATAGAATCCACAGATGAGACTTGATGTGGTCAATGTGGAATAAATGTGTTGGAGAGGCGTTAAAAAACTGGTAAGCAAAGTGTGTATCGACACAATCTTCTTCTTCGTGTCTCCACAGTCGCACAATAATGACTCTCCCTACCGAAGCATTCCCACCGCTCGAGGTTGTCATTTGTTCTACCAACCCCGGTTCTTAATCTGTTCAGGGATTTCCAGGTCCGCCAGTCAAGGTTCTTGCCAGTTGGGAGGCCTTCCTTTGCAGTAATGAAAACCTCTGATGCGACTTGTTGCCAGAGCTGAAGTCTCTCATTTTCAGCGCAGTCGCGAAAGCTGCTTCGCGACTCCAGTCTGGGTGTTGGGGGTATCTGATTATACAAGCAGTGCGACGGTTGGTTGATTGCCTAACGCATTTCTTCGGCGCATATGACTTTGCGTGTTATGTTCGGTGGTGCGATACCAGCAAAGGGGTATAGTTTAGAAATGGGTGTTGGTTTTAGGCAGCATGTGACGACTCTCCATGCATCATTCAGGGCAGTATCCACTTGATTACAATGGGCTGATCGACCCCACACTGGTGCCGCATATTCTCTGGCTGAGAAACAAACCGCTAAAGCTGAAGTGCGAAGGAGGAAGCGAAGGATTTCCTAAAACCACATATACCCATCACACAATTCACATACACCTTTCGCTCACTCAAAATTTTTACTAATTGACTTGAAAATGGCCATCCGACCTGGCTGAAACATGATGAATCTTTTATTTTATATCTGATACGAAGGAGGGGTCGACACAAGGCTAGATGGATTGAAGAATTCATGTTAATAGCGGGAGTTGCCTGGATGCGGAAGGCGAGAGATCAAAGAGGATTCACGTGGAAGGCCTACGTTCAACAGTGGACGTACACTGATGATGGTGATGTTGACGACATGGCGCTGAAAACAACGTGCGAGTTTGCATATATTAGATTACATTACAATAATCGTCGAAAGAGTAAAGTAAAAAAAGGTATACGTTTCGTAACATCTTCCGTCGACGAAAATGAAAGTTTCGCCAGACCGGCCAGTCCAACTTTGGTCGCTGTTCCGATCGGTCGTTCTTCGAACATTCAGTACCGGAAAGAGAGCCTTTTCAAAAGCTTATTACGACCGAAAATATAATACGGTGAAAAATTGTAAAAAATAAATAATTAAATATACATTAATTATACAAAATTAACAGTGAAAAAGTGTAGTTTATTAACAATTATATATATAAATTAAATTTTTTAAATGTGGCGTTTTTTGGCGATTGTTGGGCAAATTATATAGACTCTAATACATTCCTCTGGGAATGTCAGTTCCTCTTGTTAGAAAGAGGAGTTATATATATGTATAAATAGGTACACTCAAGTGGCAATATCTTTTGAAGAGACGACGGTCAATGGGAAAGGAAATTGTTGGAGTGACGTCCAAGATCTGGCAATAGGAGTGTTTGCCGTCTCAAAATGACAGAGACACTGATGATATTGGAAGAATAATGGTAGTCGCCTTGAATATGTATTCAACAGCGGATGGGCACAGATAGATGAGGAAGAACATGACGCTTTTAATGAAAGATTATACTCATTTAATTTAGTTTCAAACCCTAGTTGCAGCTGTGGCGTTCCTTCCAGACATCAGAGCACATTCTCTGGGAATGTCACTTTTTCTTGTTAGAAAGAGGAGTCCTTTTCGATGCAGTTCGAAGGAATCGCCTCGGCCCTATCGGGCATGCAGACTTTGTGGCCACTAAAAAAAAATTAGACGCATTTACAATTTTTGCTCGTATTTTCGGTGAGAGAATCTATCTTCCATCTCTTTACAACCCGTGAATGCTATTCTAATCTCTTTCACGGGTTCTTTCTTTTAGCACTTTTGTGCAGTGGCCACAATCGTTCAGAGGGGACTCCCACTGGACTTATCAGCTGCTAACTGATCATAATCTGAAGGAGATTTAACTGTCCTCCGGAGTGATGCGGGTGTGAGGCGGGTAAAGTCCAGTCCAGACTGTAATATATTGTTTCTAGTAAACAAATATATCGGAAATCGCTTGTAGTTTTTGAATCCAATATATTTTATATTCAGTTATATATTAAGTTAACTTTGAACATTACAACAGAAAAGTTGTAATATGAAGCTAAAAATTCTTCTTTCATTTCTTCTTTACATGATTGTTTCATATCTGAAACACATTATCTCCACTCAGTTCTGTCGGCTGCCACTGTCCATTTCTCGTTCCTTTTGTTTTGTAAACACACACAGGAGAATACCGACAGATGGTGATAGTAATTGTGAAGTCTCATCTGTGGAATTCTATGACGCTTACCATGGTGCATATAGATTATAGAGTAGTGATCTGCCAACGTCCATAGACTACAGCCCGAGATTCACGCATCATTCTTTATTATTACAAAAATTTACTATGAATGGGTGGTTTTCACGGGATCACCAATTTTAATAAATAGGCTATGACTGGCATTTTACGTGACGATGGATCAAATTCACACCAACCGGGGGTATTTAAGAGCTCATAAATCGTTGTTTTTTTTTTAATCTCCGTCGGGGATCGAACCCACGACTTTTGGCTTGCAAAGCAAACGCTTTGACCATTGAGCTATGACCGCCGAAAATATCTGAGCACCAAGGTACACTTGGGAACATATATGGTTCCCGACAACCCAGAAAGTGAAGCTTTATTCGAGGCATATATTTGGGTGATTTGTTGATAGTTTTTTTTTTTTAAGGAAATCGGGTTATTTGCCTGACGGTCCCGAGGACCAATTTGTCCTAAGGGGTGCTTAATTCAAGATTATATATTTTTTTAACGAGATCAAATTGTCAACCCTACGCTCCTAACCTAACATAACCTAACCTTACCTTACTTAATCCGAAGTTCTCGAGTACAGAATCAATTGGTTTTTAATAGGCAGTGTAACACCGACTGCATTGGTTGAGAGTTTCAGCTAGAATCCAGTACAAACTATGGCTCTTAGCTTACAAGGCACTCCACGGAACTGCACCGGGCTATTTGACAGAACTTATCAAGCCTTCAGAAATAAGCGCGCGTGGAGAGACACTCAGATCGGCTAGAACAAATAGAAGCACCCTGCAGCTGACGGGAGGTAGTCCTAGCATGGTCATGCTTTCAGCTACGCTGTAACGCGCTACCGAAAAGCATAAGTTCTCTTAAAGCGTAGGCATCCTTCAGAAGCAGACTCAAGACCCACCTTTTTACTCAGAGAGGCAAAGAAGCGCTGCCGGAATGATCAGCATGTCATAAAAGAGCGCTATACAAATACTTATATAATTATAACAATAATAACCCAACGATATACAGTTAAGTGTTTTATTTTTAATCCATGTTTTTTTCAATAATTTTTGCTTAGCCTCGTTGTGTCTGTTATAAACGTCACAAATGATAACCATTGCCAGCAGGTATAGCTCAATGGTCAAAGCGTTTGCTTTGCAAGCCAAAACTCGTGCGTTCGATCCTCGACGGAGATTAAAAAAAAAATTAGATTTGTAATCGATTTCTCAGCTCTAAAATATTGGTTGGTGTGAATTCGATCCCTCACCCATAAAATGCCAGTAATAGCATATAAATCAAAATTGGTTGTAGACGAAAGTCGTCACGTGAAGACCACCCATTCATAGTAAATTCCTGTAATAATAAAGGATGATGCGTGAATCTCGGACTGTAGTCTATGACGTTGGCAAATCAATACTCTACATGCAGCGCTTAGCCATATGCATCATGGTAAGCGTCATAGAATTCCACAGATGAGACTTCACAATTACTATCGCCATCTGTCGGCATTCTGCTGTATGTGCTTACATAAAAAATACGTCTTATCGAATAAGTAGGATGCATAAGTTAGAAGTCTTAATTTTAGCCCTTTCGCATCGGCTGTCGGCATATGCCGTCATAAGATTCCCCTACCGTTGACATCGGTTGGCGTGTTATATCGTTTTGCTACTTTCAGTACTCGTTGTGACATCTACGGTAGGAAATTGTAAGTGCAGTCATTCCCTTTATCAACCTGCATGTATTCTTTACAGGAATCTGTAAAGCGTGTAAATAAATACCGTTAGGTTTCGTCAAAGGAGCGATTTTTTTGTAAACCACTCGTGTGAATGCCACCACACGTATGGAGTTACATAATGAACGTTTGTTAAATATAATAGTTTCTTATGCATCATCTGATAGCTAAAAGATACTAGAACCAATGTGATATATGAAAATAGACCAGATAAGAACATTTATGCTTCAAAGACTAGTTTTATAATTGACAGTATAATTTGTATTCAAACCGAGCCGTAATGAAAGGGTTAAGACATTAGTAATGAAATACACACATACAATTCCACATCAAACTTTTTATACGCATCAATTAATTCAGAAAAATATCGGCAGACGCGGGATTCGAACCACGAGCCTTACACCTTTGCTCTATTGTACACACCGCGCAGTCCACACGACCATTCTCTGCCTGAGCAGATACGCGAAACTTAATGTATTAATACTATTGTTACCATCGTATAACGATAGATGTCTCTATAGTATATATTCAGAGCAGGTATATTATTATTTTTTATGATTCAATCAGTCAACATTTATTCACAAGCTTTTTATATTATTAGTTACCGACAGTCTATTTATTTAGTAAGTACCACTCGAACCGAACTATAGACGTAATGGATGAGAAACAACTTCTTGTAAGTCCTACGCGCACTTTACAATCAGTCATTTACCTGTGTTACTGATGAACCTTATTACCTTCTTGATATTGTCTCAAAGTGACATTATTATTTGCCCGAGCGGTACTTACTAAATAAATAGATTGTGAATAAATGTTGACTGATAATATACATACTCCGAATATATACCACAGAGACATATATCTTCATACGATGTTAACAATGATATAAATACATCATCTTTCACGTATCTGTTAAGGTAGAGAAATATTCGAGTGGACTGCGTGGTGTGTAAAACAGATCAAAGCTTGCAAGGCTCGTGGTTCGAATCCCGCATCTGCCGATATTTTTTGGTGAATGAATTGATGCGTATAAAATTTGATGTATATTTGTATGTGCGTATTTGTTTACTAATAATATTGAAATATAGTCAACGATCTATAAAATAAGATTAGAGTGTTGAAAAAATATTCTAATAAAAATGTAAATCCTTATTGTTGAAATTTCGCTTTAAAAAGTGATTTTTAAGTTATGTTTGGTTTTGGTTTGTTTGCGTTGCTGGTTGGCTGTCGAATGCCTTTTGTACGTTCATGTTACAGGTGAAAGTAAGAGCTATGACACTCGCTTCGGTAAGAAGAGACCAAAGAAAGTGATAGCGACGGTGGATTTCCAAGGATTGGAAAGTAACTGGCTGAGAGACGATAGCACAAGATCGAAATATTTTTTTTCGATCAAAAACTTTTTCGATCACTTTTTGGCGACTCTCTGCGTTGTTTTCGCTTAATCTGACCTTTTGCAGCCTTTTTTATTATATATATACATATATAATCGTTTTGGAAACAACAGGGTCAGATCCTGTCTGCCCAGAAGTGGGTGACGTCGATGGCGTTACTTCTGACCATCATCAAGTCTTCCTGGGTGCAGCTATTCGGGCACAGCGCACACTCCAGAAGGTGTGACAGGGTCTGCTCCACGCCGCAGTCACATTCAGTCGGTCCGCTGTAAAACTGCCAGGCTTTTATTTGCGTCTTCGTCTTGAATACTCCGGTTCGAATTCTTTTAAGACACCTTCATATATTCCACCCCTGGTCGTGTCCAGGGGCTTGGTCCTCTTTCGGGGCAATCCAAGTATTTCCCTCAGATGCGCTTCTCCACATGTTCAGCCGCAGGGTGGCCTCAGGTATCACCAGTTCCGTTGTCGACTATCAAATCAAATCAAGAAGAAGTTTCTTTATTATGATATGTATATTGTGGACATGTTTAACATGAAGATAAACAGCACAAACAAACCATGTATTGAGAGAAAGGCGCAATGAGCAGCAGAACATTAATATATCAATGCTAGGAGTAACACTAAAAGATGCAAAAGAGTTTGTATACCTTGGAAGTACGATCACCTGGGATGGCAGAACAAAAAGAGAAGTCAACAGTCGAATACATTAAGCAAGGCTAGCTTCAATAAAAAAACAGCAATTCTTGAGTCAAAACATATTGATTTGAGGCTTAAAACATTTGTTTAGAGAATCTTGATGTACGGCTGTGAGACATGGTACTTATCTGAAAGTGATAAAAAATGACTTTGAGATGTGGTCTTGCAGAAGAATTCTCTGAATTGCCTGTAGAGACCACGTCACGAACAATGAGGTTCTCAGCATAATCAAGGAAGATAGGCACCTAGTAATAATCATCTCAGAGAGGCGATCGGTCACATCATGCGCCACGATGGTCTTCTTCATGACATTGTTTAAGGAATAGTTGAGGGTAGAAACTTCAGAGGGCGCGCTAGACGGGAGTATTTGCAGCAAGTTTTCGAGGACATGAGTTGTAGCTCTTATGCTGTCACTTCTTGGTCGACACTCGTTAACCGTGTATGAATATTCGATGAGTTCGTCAGATTTTTGTTAGGAGATCGGATTATTTTCTCTAAGCTCTCGAGACGTAGACTACTTAGTCCTAAGGGGCGGCTTAACCCAACAATTGTCTTCACTATTTTTTAAAAATTATTTAAATCATTGTGTAAATAGATTTTTTTATTTTTATAGGAAAGCGACATATGCCGCGGACGCATTCGAACTTAGAACTAAGTAACTCGAAGTTACAGTTCGAAATAATAAACATTTGTTCTGCATCGTATTATATACTGAGATACTGTGTTAAGAATGATTAAGTGATATTTTGAAATTCGAACTTCGAACTAACGATTTTTTAAATTTATTTTAAAAAGTGTACATTTTTGTAACATATTCTAAACCCTGAATTAATTAAAATTCATCAACAGTTAAAAATAAATAAAATAAAACTCAAATAAAATTAAATTAAATTACTTACAACAAAGTAATGAAAAATTAATTAAAATTATAATTTTACTTTTAAAAACATTAAAAATAAAGTTATTAATACAAGAATAAAATAAATCAATTGTCATTTAAATTAAAAAATAATATTTCGTGTTTTGTAATCTAAATATAAAAATATTTTTTTTTAATATTATAAATAAAAGTGTTTTTTTTGTGTTAAAAACAAGTTATGGATGCGAACTTGAAAAGTTAAAAAATTTAAAAAAAAAATCGTTTAAAGTGTTTTAAAAATAAGAATAATACTAAATGTGGATACTTGATCGAATAATTTGAATTTCAGTTTTTTCAAAATACAAGAAAAAAATCTAAATTGATTAAACATTTTAAATAATTTCTGATTATAAAACAACATCGTTTATGGATACGAATTTGATAATAAATTATTTGTAATTATATTTGTGAAGGGATTTAGGGTTGTACATTTTTTATAGTTATTGAAATGTTGGTTGACAGAAAATGGAAGTTTTTAGTTATGATTATGGGTCTTCTGCTTGCGCAGGCAATAGACAGTCCTGGAAGAGGACCAACTCTACAGCTTCCAAAAAACAGGAGACAGATACGAAGGATAATGCTGCCGCAAACAGCGTATCCTACTTCTCCACAAGACGGAATCGTCCCTAGACATAGAAGCATAGAAGCAAAGAATATAGACGTGTCTGTTGGTGCAGATTTAGAATTGACAGGCCCCAGTGGGTATCAAGAGGACGAACCAGGTGCTAGACGTTCTCAAGTCACGTTCAGAGACGATTCTTATCGAGACGAGTACACTAGATACGCGGATTCTGCAAGAGATATAAACGAAAACCAAGATTACGTCAATCCCACATCAGGAAGAAACGCTGGAAGTGGAAAAATTAAGTTTCAAGAAGACGAATACGAAGATTCCGTACAAAGCGGAGACGAATACAGTGCACTAGAAGACGAACAAGATAAAAATTCTAAAGCTTTTTCAAATCAAAGATTAGCTAATAATCCACGTTATCAAGAGTTTTTATCAAGAAACAATGGCTTATACAGACCTGGCAACGTGTATCCGCCTGTTTCAAAGCCATTCCATCCTAGATATCCATTCCATAGTCCATATTTTGCGCCGCCAAAGATGTACAACAACGTTCAAGAATACGATAATTACTATCCAGGAAACGCTTATCAAGGTCCTTCGGGACAAGAATTCACACCTGCAGTGAAAAATGGATTCTTCGCAAACGGTTTTGCGCCGAAATCGCCTCCGGGAGTGCCGAATCAACCGTTCTGGAAGACAAGAACACCAAGAGTTGTCTTTCCTTACAACGCCAACGAGAACACTGCTCAGTTCCAGTCGAATTCGCATCAAGGAGGGACTGGAAACTCGCTGTCGAACAGTATCAACTACAACAACGACAACGTTGTATTCAGAGACCAAAACTTTGGTCTCAATGACTTGTCTTCAATCCAGGACTTGAGGAATGACTTCAATCTTCAGGACATTGGATTGGCGGGAGACGACGCCCAAGTTCGCGACAAGGGTGAGTTTTTTTTGCCTTCTAAGCATCAGTAGATTTGATAATGGATGATTGTCTGTAATAATGAGCTTTTTATTTCATTTTTTGAGTTGCGTTCCTTAAAAACCTCAAAAACTTAAACAGTCTTAACACATTTATTTAAATTTCTCATTAAAATCTTTTATAACCTAATATTTTCACTATATAAAAATATCTTTACTACAACGTTTATTTAAAATACAGTAGTACCTTGACATACAAGTGAGATACGAGCAATCCCCTGGCTACGGTCAGAGAATCAGTTATCAGTGTGCTCTCGCTGTCAAAGCATCTTTGATAAGCTGTGCTCGCGTTTTGCGACTTTTTCAAATTTGATTTGTGAAACAAGTAATTTTAAATACAAGCAAGATTACGGAACGAATTAAACTCGTATGTCGAGGTACCACTGTATGTTTATTGGCTACATCAGTGCCTTAAAGTGCATTAAAAAAACCTTAACAACTGAAACAATTTTAACATATCAATTTATTTCTCATTAAACTTAATTATTGACTTTATTTAATCAAACCTATAAAGAAAACGTTTATTTATTATCCGGCGGGTGTAGCTTAATGGTCAAAGCGTTTGCTTGACAAGCCAAAAGTACTGGGTTTGATCCCCGACGAACTTACTTAACCACTAAACATAAAAATATCAATATGGTATTCGCATATAAACAAATATTCTCGTAATATTAAAAACTTGTGAACTGACTGATTGAATAATAAAAAATAATAATTTACACACTCTGAATAAAAAATACTATATACATCTATCATTATACGATGGTAACGTTGGTAACAATGTTATTAATGCAAGATTTTTCGACGCATCGATTCGGGCAGTCGATGGTCGTGTGGTCAAGGGTATTGAACTTGAACAAATGGTTGGTTCCAAAGTTCGCTGGTTCGCATCGCGCCTCTGCCGATATTTTTTCTGAACGAATTGATGCGTATAAAAAGAATTTGTTGCATTATACTATGTGTATATTTAATTACTTCATCATCAGCCTGTGTCCGTCCACTGTTGAACGTAGGCCTCCCGCATGAGTCTCCATACTCTTCGATCCTCCGCCTTCCGCATCCAGGTCACTCCCGCTATTCTTCTTATATCGTCAGTCCATCTTGTAGAAGGTCAGTCAATGCTTCGTTTGCCAGCTCTTGGGCGCCATTCCAGTACTTTTCTTCCCCATCGACCGTCGTCTCTTCGACAGATATGTCCTGCACATTGCCACTTGAGTGTGCCTATTCGTTGGGTAGCATCCACTACTTGAGTTCTTCTGCGTATTTCCTCGTTTCGGATACTATCTTTTAGCGACACTCCGAGCATGGATCTCTCCATAGCACGCTGGGTGACTTTTATTTTATGGGTAAGACTTTAATTACTTATAATATTGTAATATAGTCAATGATCTATAAAATTAGATTAGAATATTGAAATGATAAAATAATATTCTAATAAATAATTTAAAAAATCCGCAGTTGTAAACTATTATTTATTTCTCAATCAAACCTTTCACAACTTAATTAATGCTCTTCTTAAACAGTCATATATGGTAATTGTACATTAAACAAAATATTTCTTTGCTTCGTAATTGGCTATATTGATCTAATCTAAAGAAAATAGGCTATTACTCAATTTTTAATTGCATTTTTATCAGTTACAACATGTTCTTTAGTTTCTCAATGAAATCTTTAATAACTTAATTAATTACTCTTCTCAAAAAGTTGTATATAGTAAATGTACTTTAAAGAATATATTTTTCAGCTTCATAATTGGTTATGTTAATCAAGTTTAAAGTAAAGAGGCTATTACTTAATTTTTTATCAGTTAAAACCTATTCTTAACATTCTCAATCAGATCTTTCACAACATAATTTTTTACTCTTCTTAAAAAGTTTTTGGTGGTAATTGTATGTTAAACAATTTATTAATAAGCGTCATAATTGGCTACATTCACATAAGGCTGGCGGGTATATCTCAATGGTCAAAGCGTTTGCTTTGCAAGCCAAATGTCGTGGGTTCAATCCCCGATAGAGATTAAAAAACAAAATGATTTTTAATCGATTTCTGAGCTCTAAAATACCCCTGGTTGGTCTGAATTAGATCCTTCGCCCGTAAAATGCCGCCCATTAATCGAAATTGGTGGTAGACGATAGTCGTCCCGTGAAGTGCACGCTTTCGTAGTAAATTTCTGTAAAAATAAGGATGATGCGTGAATCTCGGGCTATAGTCTATGACGATGGCGCATCAAGACGGTGATGATGCAGCGCTTAACCATATACACCACGGTAAGCGTCATAGAATCCACAGATGAGACTTCAGCATTACTATCACCATCTGTTGGTATTCTCCTGTATGTGTTTTTTTATAAAAAGTTAGTTAACGATACAAGACTTATAAATGAGTTTTTTCTGTTAAACGATTGATAAACATAACTTTTTTTGCTGTTCTAAAGATTTTCCCGACAAACAACTGCTAATTTAGAATTATTTTTTATGAAACACACCGGCGGGTACAATGGTCAAAGCATTTGCTTTGCAAGCCAAATGTCGTAGGTTCAATCCCCGAAAGAGATTTATGAGCGTTATAAATACCCCCGGTTGGTGTGAATTTTATCCCTCACCCGTAAAATGCCAGTCATAGCCCATGAATTAAAATCGGTAGTAGACTAAAATCGTCTCGTGAAAACCACCCATTCATAGTAAATTCCTGTATTTAAAATAAGCATGATACGTGAAAGTCGGGCAGCGCACATGCAGTGCTTAACCATATGTAGCATGGTAAGCGTCATAGAATCCACAGACGAGACTCCAAAATTACTATCACCATCTGACAGTTTTCACCTGTATGTGCTTACATAAAAAAAAACAACAATTACACACTTATTTCGTACACATAGTCGTCGTCGTCTAGCCGAGTCAGTCACGGAGAGCCAAAACCTTCTACTATAGCTCTTCTTCACGTACAAAACACATCCGGAAAAAAGTATTCCTCTTTATTACGTCTTAGACTACTGTGAATGAAGAAATAATTGTTTCCAAAGGCACTTTAGTATGTAGAAATAGCTATTGTCATTTTGAGCCGTGTGGTGTGTTTTTTCTGTGTATTTTCTATAGGCAAAGAAAATAGTTGAACACAAGTATTTTTTTTTATTTCCACACCGAGCACATTTTTAGATTTTTTGTTATATTTTAACAAAAAATAACCCTTTCATTACGTCTCGGTGGAATACAAATTAGACATTTTATATGTCAATTATAAAACTAGTATTTGAAGCGTTAATGTACTTATCTAGTATATTTTCTTATATCACATTGGTTCTTGTATCATATAGCTATCATATGATGCGTAAAACAGTATTCTAAGAAAGTAGCAATACAATATATCACGGCTACCGATGTCAAAGGTGGGGAATCTGACAAGGTATATATCTGGTACCGATGCGAACAGGTAAACGTTATCTAGCGTTTAGCCAGTTTTTCGCAAAGTGGTCTGCAAGGAGGACCTGCGAAGGGTCTATAGCAACGGGAAAAAAAATTGGGGGTTGAAAATGGGGGTCTACGAAGAGAATCACATGTTCAACGAGTTTTGTCTCATTTCAAGGGACTTGAGAGACCTTGCTTCTATGAATAACATGGTAAAAGCGTCATAGCATCCTCAGATGAGATCTCTGTATTACTATCACTGGAGTGGTGGAGCTCCAGGAGGCAAAAGTGACACTGGATTATTTAAATAATACACAGGCTTGTATTTCTCTGTTCAGTAACTATTTCGAAGTTTCGGCAGTTAGGTAAATCAATTGGCAGCAAATAAATTTAATTCTCAGTAGACTAAATAAATTTATAATTAAATTAATAAATTAATTTATAATAAATTAGTATTAAGTATACACTGTGTCAGCATGAATGTGGTCAGTTTTAAAATTAAAATGACAGTAATATAGGGTCCGCCATCTAACTTTTTTTTCAACTAGTGTTTATTTCGTGAATGGTAACACTTAGCTCATGTCTGATTTGACAGATAATTAGTTTTATCCTTCCGCTGAACGAATATGGTTGTGTATACGCTTGAACAACGCTGAGAAATATTGCGACATTACTTTGAAAATCAGGGCATTTTTCTTCGAAAATGAGCAAGGAGTGGCCGTTACAGTCAATGGCGATCGTTGTCGGGCCATTTTTGTTCACAAAAATTGAAGAGGAGGATATTGGCAACATTTGGTTTCAACAGGACGGCGCTACGTGCCGCACAACCGAAACTACACTTGATGTTTTGCGCCCCATTTTCAAAAAAAAAAAATTATTTGGCGGACCCTATACATTCAATATTGGTAAAAATTCATGTAAAATGAATGAATAATTTACTCATAAAATGGAAACTTAACCTAACCTAACCTACTATTAATAACCATTCATGAATTATTTCCTGCTTATTTATCATTTTTTACCTACCTTTTTAGGCATTTATTACTGACCGCTTGCTTAATAATAACTACCAATTAAATGAATATAATGCTGCCAAAAAAATAGATGCCTAATATAAATATCGCGACATTTTTCGCATTCGAGGTTGTCCCTCTCACGCCAAATAACGTGGCAAAAATGCGAGGTCAGAAATTCATATTTTTAAAATCAATTTAAAAAATACAACAAAAGCTCACATCCTGTGCGGATTCCGAACTCGAGACCTTCGATTCAACAGTCGAAATTGTTATTGATACGCTAATAGGCTTTATAAGGTGTTGAGAAGGTTTTTAAGCACATTTACGAGTAAAATGACCTCTGCGTATAAAAAATATTCCAATAATAGAAGTGGGCGTAGTAACTTGTTAGATGTCTTCATCTTTCCATATCCGCTTTCTAGCTGATACATATGGACGATACTAATTTCCGTCACTAAGACATCAAACTATTTAACATCCTCCTCTCTCTCAAAAAGGGGGTGTTATTACGTCGCGTGAGGGCAGGACGAGGAGCAGGTCAGCAGACAAACACTTTCTTTTAGAAGCACATTGATTATATTTACTTAAAACTTTACAAGCTTCCGGCCAAGCGGAAACATACCGCTGGCCGTAACGCGACCTTGCCTCGCTAAAGTGTGGGGACCGACTGCGTGTGGGCTCGCCGGCGCTACGGATCTCGCTCAGCGCTGCAGTGACCATGTCTATAACTAACACACCTGTCCAAAATGACAATATGGTGGACACATGAATGTATGACAAGCGATCATAAATACGAGACGAAAGATTGTACATCGAGGTTTTCGGTACCGGTTAGCAATTGCATATTATAATTCCTGAACATGACCGCTATGTTCTTCCTCATCAATCTGTGTCCGTCCACTGGACTTTACCCGCCTCACACCCGCATCACACCAGAGGACACTCAAGTCTCCTTGATGACGCGGTCATTCAGAGTATTATCAGTTAGCGACTGATAAGTCCAGTTAGGGTCCCCTCTGAGCAATTGTGGCCACTGCACACAAGTGCTAAATGAAAGAACCCGAGAAAGAGATTAGAATCGCATTCACGGGTTGTAAAGATATGGAAGATAGATTCTCTCACCGAAAATACGAGCAAAAATTATAAATGTGTGTTTTTTTTATCTAAATAATAGACACTTGTGTGACAATGGGCAGGATATATAATATTGACATCCCCCGTCTGTAAAAAGGCGACAAGTCGCGGGTTCGTCACGTGGCTGCGTGGAGGACGGATGCAGGAGCGGATCACAAAGCAAAATAACTTGTCTTTGAAGCACAATTCGCATTTATTTTTATCAAAGACTTGATTTCCTCGTCTGACCTTACATGACGCCGGGCCGGAAGAAAGACTAACTGACGACTGCCGTACACTGTGACATACAATGCCGCCAAGATAATAACGGCATGAAAGCAAATTAAAGATGACAGTTGAACCAACATGAAATGGAGCGACTGTCATAACAAATGAAATGGCGTTTTCAAACGCCATGTAATTTTAAATAATTAAAATTAACATTATTGATGTGCATGTCGAGCGAGCGAACAAAAATAAGAGACAAAAAAACGTTTTTTTAAGGCTTTTCGGCATCAGCCTGAAAGAGCTGTATCAAGCTGATATCAATATATATGCACCAGTAAGATTAGCGAATATGATGATGATGATGATGTATTGAAAGAGAGAGTGTTAAGGCATGTGCTGCGTGCGTTCCTCGAAGTGCATGTTTACCCTGTAGTAGGCCTAATAGTTAATTATAATGTACGGGCGATAATCGCATAGCGCACACACGAAATCATGTAACAATGGCCATTGGTATTCATATCCAGCGTGCGCGGCGCGGAGAGAGTATGCCATGTCCCGTCAGCGATGTCGCAACGAAGAAATTCTAAGTTGACACTTACGCAATTACGCAATTGTTACTCTAGTAATTATCGACGAAAACTATATTTGTGTTTGTTTCGGACGCTTTATTTTCCCTACGTGAAGAAGTCCTCACCTCATTCCATGTCAGCTCTGCCTCCTGGAGTACATTTTATGCATATTTTTTTCGAGGATTAAAAAAAAGCCAGCCGTAGTAAATGACTTTGTAGCAACTAAATAAATTTCCACGCATTTACAATCTTTGCTCGTATTTTTGGTGAGAGAATCTATCATCCATCTCTTTACAACCCATGAATGCGATTGTTATCTCTTTCACGGGTTCTTTCTTTTAGCACTTGTGTGCAGTGACCACAACTGTTCAGAGGGGACTCCCTTTGGACTTTGCCGGCGGTCATAGCTCAATGGTAAAGCGTTTGCTTTGCAAGCCAAGGGTCGTGGGTTCGATCCCCGACGGAGATTAAAAAAAAAAGGATTTTTAATCGATTTCTGAGCTCCAAAATACCCCGGTTGGTGTGAATTTGATCCATCACCCTCAAAATGTCAGTCATAGCTTATTAATTAAGATTGGTGGTAGACGAAAGTCGTCCCGTGATAACCACCCATTCAAAGTAAATTCCTGTAATAATAAAGGATGATGCGTGAATCTCGGGCTGTAGTCTATGACGTTGGCGCATCAACACACCACGTGCAGCGTTTAGCCATATACACCATGGTAAGCGTCATAGAATTCCACAGATGAGACTTCAGAATTACTATCACCATCTGTCGGTATTCTCCTATATGTGCTTACATAAAAAAAAACTTCTCAGTTGCTAACTGATCATAATCTGAATTAGCGCGTAATCAAGGAGACTTAACTGTCCTGCAGTGTGATGCGGGTGTGAGGCGGGTTAAGTCGAGCTGTAGTATATGCTCTCCTGCGTTTTCCTAAATACATATCCTAACCAGATACACTTTCATCTCTTGATTGACAGTAGTATGGAAAACTGTCAACAATGTGAAATCATCACACCTCCAGTATTCTACGCAGGCATATGATTTTGAAAGCTATTATACGGCTGCATTGGCTTTAAGTCTTCTTCTTCTTCGTGTCAGCGACGTCAAATTATTTCTGCCCAGTATCTGGCAACAACGATAGCCCGTGTGTTGCCTAGCATTAGGTCTTGAGGTGTGCAGCTTGTTGGGCACATGGAGCAGGATCTCAGGTGTGAGGCGGTCTGCAAGTCTCCGCAGTCGCACAATAGTGTTTCTCCCTGCCGAAGAATTCCCCACCACTCAAGGTTGTCCTTTGTTCTACCAACTCCGGTTTTTAATCTGTTCAGGGATTTCCAGGTCCGTCAGTCAAGGTTTTTGCCAGTTGGGAGGCCTTCCTTTGGAGTAATGAAATCCTCTTATGCGAGTTTTTGCCAGAGCTGTAGTCTCTTATTTTCAGGGCCGGATGTGAGAGGTTATGTGGATCTCAGAAAGCTGCTTCGCGACTTCACTCTTGGTGTTGGGGGTATCTGATTATAGTGAGCTTTTAGTGAGATGTCAAGATTCAGTCATAAAGAAGTATTCAATAATATTTAAAAGTAAAGATACAAAACAGAATGTAATTTCTGGCAAGTATTGCTAAGTCGCTGAAAGATAGAATCCGAAACGAGGAAATACGCAGAAGAACCCAAGTAGTGGATGCTACCCAACGAATAGGCACACTCAAGTGGCAATGGGCAGGTCATATCTGTCGAAGAGACGACGGTCGATGGGGAAGAAAAGTATTGGAATGGCGCCCAAGAACTGGCAAACGAAGCATTGGCCGACCCCCTACAAGATGGACTAACGATATAAGAAGAATAGCGGGAGTGACCTGGATGCGGAAGGCGGAGGATTGAAGAGGATGGAGACTCATGCGGGAGGCCTACGTTCAACAGTGGACGGACACAGGCTGGTGATGATGATGATGATTGCTAAGTGATAAAAGCGTTTTCTTAACAAAGATCATGGGTTCGATCCTCGACGGAAATTAAAAAGAAAATTAAAAATAATCGATTTTTGAGCTCTAAAATACCCTCGGTTGGTGTGAATTTGATCCTTCACCTGTAAAATGCCAGTCATATTAATCCAAATTTGTGGTAGACAAAAGTCAACCCGTGAAGGCCACCCATTCATAGTAAATTACTGTAATAATTAAGACGATGCGCTAATCTCGGGCTGTTGTTTATGACGTTGGCGGTTCAATCACTTCAAATGCAGCGCTTAGCAATATGCAACACCATAGAATTCCACGGAGAACACTTCAGAATTACTATCACAATCTGTTGGTATTCTCTGATATATACCTGTATATCTATACCTGATGTCTGCCATTTGCAGAATCCATTTCCTAACCTCACCATTTCCTTATCCATTCCCACGTATTTCGTGGATAGCAACGTGTTACCAAAGAAGGTAATTCGAGACTTGCTGTAGTATACTTACTTCGCAGCCTTAGACTGAGATCAATTTGACGTCTAACTGATGCACCTAGAATCACGTGAAGGCCTTCAGCCACTCTCTAACAAGTAACTTTTTGCGTGCGGCCAGTAACAGGTCCCCATCTGCGTCTCCAAAAACAGGACAGGCCTTTATCAACCTACATATATTCTGTACAGGAATCTTTAAAGTATGTAATTAAATATAATAAAGTTTCGTCACAGGAGCGATTTTTCTGTAAACCACATGTGTCAAGACCACCACACGTATGGAGTTACATAACGAACGTTTTTTTTTTTAATATAATAGATTTTTATGCACCATCTGATAGCTAAAGGTTACAAGAACCAATGCGATGTATAAAAATAGGTCAGATAAGTACATTTATGCTTCAAAAACTAGTTGTAAGCCAAAAAAATGGTAGGCCTTCAGCCACTCTCTGACAAGTAGCTTTTTGCGTGCGTAACGGGACCCCATCTGCGTCTCCAAAAATGTGGAAGGTTTTCACTAAGCGAGTGTCGGTATTCTCCTGTATGTGCTTACATAAAAAAAAATCATATCGAGCGATCACATGATGATGTTCTTATATGGCGCCAGCTGATTATGTTTCTTTGAAGAGAAAGTAACAGAAAATGATTTACCGACACTTAAAGTCATACGAATTTTAAAAAAGAAATTAAAATTTTAAAAGAAAAAAGTTTGTAAAAAAATACGAAAACTTGTTAATAGCTAAAACTGCACTGTATATATTGACATCCTCATCTCTTTTTTTAGTAATTCTGAAGTTTCATCTGTGAAATTCTATGACGCTTACCATATTGTATATGGCTAAACGCTGCATGTAGAGTGTTGATCCGCCAACGTCATAGACTACAGGCCGAGATTCACGCGTCATCTTTTATTATTACATGAATTTACTATGAATGGGTGGTCTTCACGGGACGACTTTCGTTTGCCACCAATTTTAATTGATAGGCTATGACTGGCATTTTACGGGTGAGGGATCAAATTCACACCAGCCGGGGTATTTTAGAGCTAATAAATCGATTAAAAATCCTTTTTTTTTTAATCTCCGTCGGGGATCGAACCCACGACCTTTGGCTTGCAAAGCAAACGCTTTGACCATTGAGCTATCACCACCGGCTATCTCTACGGGAGAAACGACTTCACGTCGCCGGGATGATTATCAGATCGCGTGGTGGAAGTGTGAGGAGCAGATAAGCAACACACAAAGTTTTTCCAAAACACATTGACATTTATTTTCGATAAAGACTTGGTTTTCCCGATCGATCGTAACATGACGTCACTTTCGCCTCGATCGAACAGGACTTGACCCACGAATAAGTGAGCTTGTAATGGGCTGTCGCCCAGCGCCGCAAGTGGAGATCTGCAGAATCAATGGCGCACCAAATACAGCAGACACGTACATAACGAACGTCTCACCCGTGACCGGACTTGTCCAAAATGCCAATACGGAGACACTTACATGTACGACAAGCGAACAGAAATAAGAGACGAAAGATTGTATATCGAGGTTTTCGGTATCAGTCAGCAAGGGCTACATCATGCTAATGTCAAGCTATACCCGCTTGTTGATCTTACAGAACTGTTAAATGACAATTTATTTCATGGATTTCAATTTTTATTAGAATATTTTTTCAATACTCTTATCTACTTTTATAGATCATTGACTATATTTCAATGTTATTAGTAATAAAATACACACATACAATTATACATCAAATTGTATACGCATCAATTCATTCAGAAAAAATATCGACAGACGCGGATTCGAACTACGAGCCTTGCAACCTTTGCTCTATTCTTGTACACCGCGCAGTCCACACGACTATTTCTCCATTGTTACCACCGTATAACAATAGATATCTCTATAGTATATATTCAGAGTATGTATTGTATTATTTTTTATTATTCAATCAGTCAACATTTATTCACAAGCTTTTTTTTATATATTATTACTTTCCGACAGTCTATTTATTTTAGTAAGTACCACTCGGGTCTCAAACCGAACTATAGACTGAATGGATGAGAAACAACTTCTTGTAAGTCCTACGCGGACTTTACAATCAGTCATTTACCTGTGTTACTGATGAACAATATTACTTTCTTGATATTGTCTCAAAGTATATATATAATCGTGTCGGAAACAACAGGGTCAGATCCTGTCTGCCCAGAAGTGGGCGACGTCGATTTCGTTACTTCTGGTCATCATCAGGTCTTCCTGGGTGCAGCTATTCGGGCATAGCGCACACTCCAGAAGGTGTGACAGGGTCTGCTCCACGCCGCAGTCACATTCAGTCGGTCTGCTGTAAAACTGCCAGGCTTTCATTTATGTCCTCGTCTTGCATACTTCGGTCTGAAGTCTATTAAGGGACCTCTATATATTCCACCCTTGGTCATGTCCAGAGGCTAGGTCCTCTTTCGGGGCAATCCAAGCATTCCCCACAGTTGCGCTTCTCCACATGTTCAGCCGCAGGGTGGCCTCAGTTATCAGTTATGACTTTAGGAAACTTCTTCTTGATTTGAGCCGTGTGGTTATCTTTTGATACCCAAACATATGGTGGAGTGCATCGTGGGTTGCTTTGGTGAGCTCCTTCTTGGTAGTAACTTCTCGCCGTATGTCTGGTGTGGCGATGCCCGAGAGTTGATATAGCTTTGATATTGGAGTAGGTTTTAGGCACCCCGTAACCACCCGGCACGTTTCATTCAGAGCAATATCCACTTTCTTGGTATGGTCAGATCCGTCCATACTGGCGCGGCATACTCGCCAGCAGAGAAACAGAGAGCTAGAGCACTTGTGCGGATCAGGTTTGGTTGGACTGCCCACTTCGTACCTGCCACTTTTCGGAGTAGGTTGTTTCTGGTAGACACCTTTTGCTTATCAGACTGACAGTGTTTCTGATAAGTGAGGGTCCTATCCAACTTGACCCTCAAGGTGACATTATTACAAAGATTTAAATTTTTAGTGTAGACTGCGCAGTGTGTAGAATAGAGCAATGTTGAAAGGCTCGTGGTTCGAATCCCGCGTATGCCGATATTATTTCTGAATGAATCGATGCCTATAAAATTTAATATTTAATTGTTTGTGTGTATTTTATTACTACCATATTATTGTGTCAACACGCTTGAAATTGGAGCCAAAAATTAAAAAAGTATATATATTAAGGTAAATACTCAAAGATCTTGCTATAATTTCTTGGGTATACCCTTTGTATGAAATCTTTGATCGCTCTCAGTGTATGGACCAGTCATGCCTTTAATAATGTGTTATTACTTTTTATCAACACAGGTAGCCAATATAAAAACGCGTACAAACCATGAACAGTGGCTCAGAACCATCGAAATGATAACAAAGCACAAGTCTAAAAAATCTATATTGAATGTATTGATATCCTCCTCTTCCATTTAGGACATCGATTAACTGGATGAAGGATGCAGGATCAGGTTCACATTATAAACAACTTGTTTCTGTTTCACGATACATGTTTATTTGTCAATTACGTCGCCCGTTAAGGGCCGCCCTGAGGGACGGTCCTACCACGAGGACGGGCGAGTTGCGACTACTTGCCCGCTCTCACATTTCGGCGGTACCACCCGCCAAGAGGACAGTCGTACCAACTGTCAATGGACCAACTGTCATAACAATTATTTTGGCGTATGCAAACACCGCTTAACATTCGATGTAGATGTCACGCAAGCGAACCAAAATAATAGACAAAAGATCGCTTGTTGAGGCTTTAAGGCATCAGTATGGTTCTTTATAAACTTTATTTGAAATAAAATCGCATTCAAAAGACTTTTCGTAGTATCAATCCGGTGGATTGGTTTGCAGCAACAAAATCTTGCATCTCGATCTCCACTTCTTTCGATCCTCTGCAGTCCTCTTCAGCTCAGCATAAGAGCTACAACTCATGTCCTCGAACACTTGCTGCGAATACTTCCTCAATTTCAAAATATCGATTTCAGAAGAAGAGCACAAGTAGTGGAGGCTACATAAAGAACAAGCACACTCACGCGCCAATATCAGTCGAAGAGACGAAAGTGTTGTTTGTTGATTTGGTGTGATTTTGAATCTCAGTATGCGCCGTATTTTTGAAGGTTGTGCACCGCTCTCACTATCACCTTGGCGCCTGCTAGAAAGGCTCTCTCTCGGCGTGGAGGTGGGCGCGGGAGGGGGCAGAGCGAAAGTGGTCTGACGAGGTCGGCCTCAGCAGACACACCACTTACACAATGCAGTGATGAGTTATGTAAAATCTGCTCTTTAGTGTGGACACTCGGGCTGAGTGCGGAAGATATTCCAGCTCTCTGCGGACATGCATGCGAATCAATATATAATAGGATCACAGTCATCATCATCATTGGCCTGTGTCCTTCCACTGTAGAACGTAGGCCTCCCGCACGAGTCTCCATCCTCTTCGATCCTCCGTCTTCCGCATCCAGGTCACTCCCGCTATTCTTCTTATATCGTCAGTCCATCTTGCAGGGGTCGGCCAATGCTTCGTTTGCTAGTTCATAGACAATACTTTTCTTCTCCGTCGACCGTGCTTTCTTCAACAGATATGTCACGTTGCCACTTGAGTGTGCCTATTCGTTGCGTAGCCTCCACTACTTGAGTTCTTCTGCGTATTTCCTCGTTTCGGATTCTATCTTTTAGCGACACTCATCTCATGGATCTCTACATAGCACGCTGGGTGACTTTTATTTTATGTGTAAGACTTACTGTCAGATTCTACGTCTCTGCGCCATAAGTTAGTACAGGGAGGATGCATTGGTTAAACGCCTTAGTTTTAAGACATTGCGGAATTTTCGCTTTAAAAATTGGAGGATCACGGTATTTACTAAAAAATCTGATATATACATAAATATTATTTAAAAAGTCTGTAATACTAAGAAGTTTCATTGCAGTTTGGTACGCCAATTTAAACAAAGCCTAATCACAGTCGCATAATACACACAACATACGCAGACGTCATACGAGAATCCCCCAACGACACAGTCAATATATGTAAAACTCGTGGGGATCACGTTTAGAGCATATTTTTAGCAACATAGCATGACTCAAACTTCATTGCCGTGTTTCCATAACATAGAGATTGAAAAAAAGGACTTTTTAAATTTTTCCGATTTTAGAGCTCTGAAAACCGATTTTTGAGCTCTAAAATACCATAGGTTGGTGTGAATTTGATCCATCACCCGTAAAATGTCAGTCATAGTCTATTCATTAAAATTGGCGGTAGACGAAAGTCGTCCCGTGAAGACCAGCCATTCATAATAAGTTCCTGTAATAATAATAAAGGATGATGCGTGAATCTCGGGATGTAGTCTATGACGTTGGCGGATCAACACTCCACATGCAGCGTTTAGCCATATACACCATGGAAAGCGTCATACTTACTACTAATTCCACAGATGAGACTTCAGAATTACTATTACCATCTGTCGGTATTCTCCTGTATGTGTTTACAAAAATAAAATATTTATACATCGATACTTACCTCTACTTTAGTCTCATTTCTACCTGAATATCACTGAAATTAGATAGGGTATATCTCAATGGTCAAAGCGTTTGCTATGCAAGCCAAGGTCGTGGGTTCGATCCACGACCAAGATTAAAAAAAAAAAGATTTTTAATCGACTTCTGAGCTCCAAAATACCCCAGTTGTTGTGAATTTGATCCCTCGCCCGTAAAAAGCCAGTCATAGCCTATTAATCAAAGTTGGTGGTAGACGAAAGTCGTCCCGTGAAAACCATCCATTCATAGTAAATTCTTGTAATAATAAGTATGATGCGTTTATCTCGGGTTGTAGTCTATGACGTTGGCGGATCAACAATCCGCATGCAGCCCTTAGCCATTTGCACGGTTTGAATACAATTTAAACTGTCAATTATAAAACTAGTATATGAAGCATAAATGTACTTATCTGCCCTATTTTCACATATCACATTGGTTTTTGTATCCTTTAGCTATCAGATGATGCATAAAAAACTATTATATTTAACAAACGTTCATTATGTAACTCCATACATGTGGCGGCATTGACACATGTGGTTTACAGAAAAATCGCTCCTGTGACGAAACCTAACGATATTTATTTACATGCTTTACAGTAAAGAATACATGTATGTTGATAAAGGGAATGACTGCAGTTCCAAGTTTCTACTGTAGATGTCACAATGAGGTACTGAAAGTAGCAAAACGAAATATCACATCAACCGATGTCAACGGTTAAGGAATCTTTGACGGCATATATCGGCAGCCGATGCGAAAGATTTTAGTATGTTCCAGCTGGTATAGCTTAGTGATATAAGCGTTTGCTTATCAAACCAAAGGACATGGGTGCGATCCCTGAAAAAAATATATTTTTCTTAGCTCTTTAAATAAACGGCTACAATGCCAGTCAAAGCCTATTAATAAAAATCAGTTGTAGACGAAAGTCGTCCCATTCATAGTGAATTTCTGCAACAGATAGATGATGCGTGAATGTCAGGCTGTAGTCTATGACGTTTGCAGATCAATACTGTAAATGTCACAATGAGTACTGAAAGTAGCAAAACGATATATCGCGTCAACCGATATCAACGGTCGGGGAATCTTATGACGGCATATGCCGACAACCGATGCGAAAGAGTTAAAAGTGTATGAAAATAGCGCTTTGTTTGTAATTTTGTATGACCTTCTGTGAGTCATTTCTCGGGCACTTTCTCCTTACCAAAATATAAATCTGGCGCCACACAAGATTTGCGTCATGTGAATACCCGGACGGTGAAGCATGCTTTCGTCATCATGTCTGCTACCCTTACTGAAGGATATAGCTGCCACAAAATACTGCCACAAAGCTCTTCTTCTTCGTGGTATCAATCCGGTGGATTGGTCTGCAGCAACAGAATCTTGCATCTCGATCTTCATTCCTCTCGGTCCTCCACCAACATTTTTAGTTCAGCATAAGCGCTACAATTCACGTCCTCGAACACTCGCTGCAAATACTCCCGACTAGGGCGCCATCTACAGTCTCTACCTTCAACCATCCCCTCCACAATGTCGTGAAGAAGACCATCGTGGCGCATGATGTGACCGATCGCCTCTCTGAGATGGTTCTTACTAGGTGCCTGTCTTCCTTGATTATGCTGAGAACAAAGTTCTATCTTCGCCTCCCTTGAGTACATTTTATGTATAGTTCCGAAAGATTCTGATATCCTCATCTCTATGTTCGATATCGAATTACTGGGCGACAGGATGCAGCAGCAGATTGACTATACAAAGAACTTGTTGAACTTGACCCCTTAAAGACAAAAAAAAGTAAAGACTTCGGAAACGTCAGACTCGTCACACGATCTCTTTAAGAAAGCTGTTTTTTTCATGTAAACACATACAGGAGAATACCGACAAATGGTGATATTCTATGACGCTTACCATAGTGTATATGGCTAAACGCTGCATATGGAGTGTTGATCTGCCAATGTCATAGACTAGAGCCCGAGATTCACGCATCATCCTTTTTTTATTACAGGAATTTACTATGAATGGGTGGTCTTCACGGGACGACTTTCGTCTACCAGCAATTTTAATTAATAGGCTATGACTAGAATTTTACGGGTGAGGGATTAAATTCACACCAACCGGGGGTAATTTTAGAGCTCAGAAATCGATTAAAACTACTTTTTTTAATTTTCGTCGGGGATCGAACCCACGACCTTTGGCTTTAAAAGCAAACGATTTGACCATTGACCTATACCTGCTGGCGTATAACATGATAAGGATAGTTCTTCTTCGTCTTCGTGTCAGCGACGTCAAATTATTTTTGCCCAGTATCTGTCAACATCGATAGCCCGTGTGTTGCCCAGCATTAAGTCTTGAGATGTGCAGCTTGTTGGGCACATGGAGCAGGATCTTAGGTGTGAGGCGGTCTGCAGGTCTCCGCAGTCGCACAATAGTGTCTCTCCCTGCCGAAGAATTCCCCACCGCTCGAGATTGTCCTTTGTTCTACCAACTCCGGTTCTTAATCTGTTCAGGTCCACCAGTCAACGTTATTGCCAGTTGGGAGGCCTCCCTTTGGAGTAATGAAATCCTCTGATGCGACTTGTTGCCAGAGCTTGAGTCTCTCATTTTCAGGGCCGGATGTGAGAGGTTGTGTGGATCTCAGAAAGCTGCTTCGCGACTTCAATCTTGGTGTTGGGGGTATCTGATTATAGTGAGCTTTTAGTGAGATGTCAAGATTCAGTCATAAAGAAGTATTCAATAATATTTAAAATTAAAGATACAAAATAGAATGTACTTTCTGGCTGTAAGAATTGCTAAGTGCTAAAAGCGTTTTCTTAACAAAGATCATGGGTTCGATCCCCGACGGAGATTAAAATACATAGGAATAATACAATCCACATATGAGCATTTTTCTTTATTGTCACTTTATGTCGGTATTCTCCAGTATGTGTTTACGTAAAAAAAATATTTTTGTGCCATGCTCAAAGTAATAAATCACTTCTTAATTTTTGTTCTTATCGTTGAGTAAACCTTTGGAACCTTTCGCTTATTTGACATATACGTGATTTGCTATACCCGTAGTTTACGTTACGTTGTCATACTAATTATAGCTCTTTATCTTTGCTACGGTAGTTAAAAGAATACTTATTTTTTTAGAACTACAAACCTTATGTTCAAAGTATTATATAAACGTATTTGTAATGTTTTTTTCTATATATTGACATCAGCGTGATAGCCCTTGCAGACTGGTGCCAAAAAATCTCGATATACAATCTTTCGTCTATAACTTTTGTTTGTTCGTTGAACACGTCGAAAGTGTTGCCATTTTTGTTGTTTTGACAGAAGATAATTCGTCAAAGGGCCGACAGGTATAGATCAATGTTCAAAGTGTTTGCTTTGCAAATCAAAGGTCGTGGGTTCGATCCCCGACGTAGATTAAAAAAAAAGAAAAGATTTGAAATCGATTTCTGAGCTCTGACATATCCCGATTGGTGTTAATTTAATCCCTAACCCGTAAAATTCCAGTCATAGCCTTTTATAAAGCGCTGCATGTGGAGTGTTGATTCGCCAACGTCGTACACTACCCAAGATTTACGCATCTTTCTTATTATTACAGGAATTTACTATGAATGGGTGGCCTTCACGGGACGACTTTCATCTACCAACAATTTTGATAAATAATAGACTGTGACTGAAATTTTACGGGTGATGGATCAAATTCACACCAACCAAGGGGTATTTTAGAGCTCATAAATTGATTATTTTTTTAATCTTCGTGGGGGATCGAACCTACGACCTTTGTGTTGCAAAGCAAACACTTTGACCATTGAGCTATACCTGCCGGCACTTGCAGCTTTACTTGATCAAAACATTGTACCTTCTATATATACAGCGCCTGGATCGTCCTGATGCTTCTATACGACTGTGAATCCTTGCATATCATTAAATTAGCCATATGTAACATAGTGACTCTCCCGTCCTTAAAAAGGTGACAAATCGCGATTTCGTCACGCGGCCGCGTGGAGGAAGAATGCAGGAGCAGGTTAACAACACAAAGAACTTGTTTTTGAAGCAAAATTCGCATTTATTTTAAGTAAAGGCTAGATTTCCTCGTCCGACCGGAACATGAGATTACGCCGGCCGGACGAGAGGTCAACTGACGACTGCCGGAACACTGCGACGTCCAGCACCGCCAAGATAATCACGGCAAAAAAACAAATTAAATATGACAGTTGAACCAACATGAAATGAAGCAACTGTCAAAACATACAATAGCGTATGCAAGCGCCGTGTAATATTTTATATAAAATTAAAACTAACATTATTTCATGTGCATGTCAGACTAGCGAACACAAATAAGAGACAAAAGATCATTTTTGAGGCTTTTTCGCATCGGCTTAAAAGAGCTAAATCAAGCTGATATCAATAGTAAGCGTCATAGAATCCACAGATGACATTTATGCATCGCTATTACTATCTCTCAATATTCTCCTTGATTCGTTGTAATTTTAAATCATTGATAATTTATTGAAGATGGTCTCCATTTTAATAAAAAAATAATTTAAAAATTACTTTTGATTCACATTTATTTTAAATGATTACATGTTTCGGCCTCCCTGGAGACCATCTTAAATAATTTATTTTTATTATCTTCAAAAATGTTTATTTTACTTATTGAAGATGGTCTCCGAGGAGGCCGAAACATGTAATCATTTAAAAATAAATTGTGAATCAAAACTAAATATTTTTAATTTAATAAATTTGTAATTAAAATTAATTTAAAATTATAATTATGCAGTTTCACCAAGTATTGTCACTTGATAACCTTAATGTTATTCTCCTTTGTGTTAAAAATATTGTTTTTTTTTTTAATAATTATTTATTCATGACGTCATAATAGTTTTTCAGATCAATGTTTATTACTCTAAGATAAATTTCTCTTGATTTTTTTCTATTGTTTAGTTTTTATTTTTCGACACAAAAAAACACTTCCGGAAGTGATTTTTTAAGCACACAATGCCCATCGACTTTGTCCCAGTTTTCGCCTTTTCGTCCCACATTGTCAAAATACAACAATGAGGCATAGAATCCATTATACCAGTGGTTCTTAACCGTTTTCTTAAGCAGTTTTGTCCTCTCTAAGGTGTTCAGGTCACTATATATATAATCGTGTCGGAAACAACAGGGTCAGATGCTGTCTGCCCAGAAGTGGGCGACGTCGATGGCGCTACTTCTGGCCATCATCAGGTCTTCCTGGGTGCAGCTATTCGGGCACAGCGCACACTCCAGAAGGTGTGACAGGGTCTGCTCCACACCGCAGTCACATTCAATCGGTCCGCTGTAAAACTGCCCTCATTTGTGTCCTCGTCTTGCATACTCCGGTCCGAAGTCTGTTAAGGGACCTCCATAAATTCCACCCTTGGTCATGTCCAGAAGTTAGGTCCTCTTTCGGGGCAATCCAAGTATCGCCCTCAATTGCGCTTCTCCACATGTTCAGCCGCAGGGTGGCCTCAAGTATCACCAGTTCCGTTGTCGACTGTAGGAAACTTCTTCTCACTTCAGGTCACTAAGAGCGGTGTAATGTATGACATCAGCTCATATAGCCGTTGTAGGCTGATGTCGAAAAGCCTCGACACACGATCTTTCGTCTCTTATTTTTGTTCGCTCGTCGGACATGTATCTGTCGTTGTTTTGACAGACGATAATTCTTCAACGACTCATCGGCATCGACGTGGAGCGCACTGGACGTTTGGTGCAAGGGAAATTTTGGCTTGCGGCATAACTGGTGCACTGGATGTCTCGCTAACCTAGCCTAACTTATTTCGTTAACATATGGATCTCTGGACTCTACGATCTCTTCACAAATCTTCAGGTTAAGTTACGTTTGGTTAGTGAGTCATCGATTTCACCATTTGTCCCGTGCACCAGACATCCAGTGCAGCCCAAGTCACCGAAGAGTATGTGTTGCCATTTCGGTTGTTTTGACATAAGACAATTCGTCACAGAGCTGACAGGTGATAGAAGGGCGCTGGGGTGTTTTAAGGCGCGCCGTCAGTTCAGCTCTACCTTTAACGGAGGTAGCTCGTTGGTTGTCCGCGGCCCGAGACGAATACCAAAGCTTTTTTATCTTGTTATTCAATATTTGTCAATGTGCTTCGGAAAAAGTCTGTGTGTTGTTCATCTGCTTCTTATTCCTCCACCACGCGTTAACCGGTTAACTGCCGGCAGATACATGTATGGCGGTACTAATAATTTTACGACATAAATAAAACCTTCTAAACATATCGTTATTGAAAATGTAATAAAGTTTTGATATCCTCCTCTTCCATTTGGGACATCGATTTACTGGAGGAAGGATGCAGGATCAGGTTCACAATACAAGCACTTGTTTCACATATTACTCGTTTATTAGTCAACAACGTCGCCCGTTATAGGGACGCCCTTAGGCGCTCCTATGACGATGGCGGGCGCGTTGCGACTGCTTGCCCGCTCTGACATTTCGGCGGTACCAACCACCTACTGGCAATGGGCCAACTGTCATAACAATTATTTTGGCGTATTCAAACACCGTTTAAAATTATATAATGAAACTAACATTCGATGTAGATGTTAGGCAAGCGAACAAAAATAAGAGACAAAAGATCGTTTGTCGAGGCTTTACGGCATCGGCCTCAAGGACCTATATCAAGCTGATATCAGTTTATTTATAAAGCTCACTAAATAAATGAAGAGCGCGCCAGTCGTGCAGCCATTTATCCATAATCATAAAATTAATTGATCACTGTGCATTGTTGATTGTTCACTTAAAACGGCGCGTCTTAAGACGTAATTTTTGTATGAGCGGCGCTCCGTTCACAGAAAATTATGCGTCTTAAGACGCTTTTGGCAGTTAACCGGTTAAAATAACTATCCCGGCGACGTTGACGAATTACCTTCTGTCAAAACAACGAAAATTGCGACGAATAAAATCCGACGAGCGAACAAAAATAAGAGACGTATGATTGTATATCGAGGTTTTCGGTACCAGTCAGCAAAGGATTTATCATATCAATTTATTTATATCAATATGTCTATTCGTACTGTTATATAAAAAAATGTGAAAGTGAAGCGATTCGCGTGGCACACCATTTCTTGGATGATAACCGCTAGTTGAGGACTGCTGCATCAGATGATGATAATGACATTTTCTGCTCCGCCATTTTTGTCGTGAAAGCAAAATGTCGCCCACTTCTGTGATCTTTATCGAGCATTCAAAAACAGTTTAAATATTGGAATAAATAATTATCCATTCTTATATACTGCGAGAGCATTGGTGCCTTCATACTTACATCCTCCACTCTCAAGGAAAGAAAAACGACTTCACGTCGCCGGGATATTTATCGGATCGCGTGGAGACGGATTGAGGAGCAGATTAACAACTATTTAACAAAGATAAAAATTGACAAACTTTGATATTCCTCTCTGGCCGCGGACAATCAACGATCTACCTCCGTTGAAGACCCAGCCGAACCGACGGCGCTCTTCGAAACATCGCAGCGCACTTCTATCACCTGTCAGCCCTTTGACGGATTATCTTGTCAAAACAACCTAAATGGCGACATACTTGAACCGCACTGTG
Source organism: Glossosoma conforme (assembly GCA_022606575.1). Classification (NCBI taxonomy): domain Eukaryota; kingdom Metazoa; phylum Arthropoda; class Insecta; order Trichoptera; family Glossosomatidae; genus Glossosoma; species Glossosoma conforme. The sequence continues at coordinate 1,272,450 of JAGTXR010000053.1, forward strand.
GACGTCTGGTGCACGGGACAAATGGTGAACTGGATGACTCACTAACCTAACGTAACCTAACCTAAGGATTTGTCCAGTGATCGTAGAGTCCAGAGATCCATATGCTTAAGAAATTACTTAGGTTAGGTTAGGTTAGGTTAGGTTAGCAAGACATCCAGTGCACCAGTTGTCCCGTGCGCCAAATTTGTCTTGCACCAAACGTCCAGTGCAACCCACGTCGATGCCGATAAGTCGTTGAACGAATTGTCTGTGAACAATAGGTCGTGACACCGCCAGCTTGTATCAATTAATGCCATTTTTGTGTCTTAAACTACTGCGTAAAATAAAACTATTTTTTTCACCAGCAAGCTTTGCTATAAAAGCTTGCAAATATGTAATAGTTATGCGACTTAAGAGTGAAATTAGCTTACGATTTGCCGCAAATGCTGCTTTTCACACGAATATTTGAAAAATTACCAGCCAAAAACTACATCGTGGAATCAATGGATTTTTTCTTAAAAACAAGCCTAGCTATACTAGCTGTCAAAATATGTAATAATCATTTTGTTTAAGTGTGAGGTTAGCTGTGGAAAAAAAAACTTCTTTATTCGTGAAAAAAATTCTTTCTGGGCAATCTATTATACGAGGGTTATCCGTACAAGAAGATTCCCAGTTATTTTTCACAGTGTTAAACATGTTTAATTCAAGGTCATTTCAATTCGAAGTCAATGCATTTTTGCATGCGGTATACGAGCTTTTGAATGCCCGAGTCAAAAAATCTGCCGCCAAGCCACGCAGATACCTGAGAACCGCTTCTTCCAGCTCTTCTCTGTCGCCGAAATGCGTTCCAACCAGGTGTTTCTTCATGTCAGGGAAGAGATGGTAGTGACTTGGGGCTAATTAGTAGCTGGGTGCTTAACAATAACCCATCCAAATTTTGCGATAAGCTCGTTTGTGGTCTTTAGTCAAGATTCTTGGCTGCTTAACCTTAGCATACCCTAGATGCTCTGTCAAAATCTTGTTAATAGAGGTTTCGCTGACATCAGGGATCATTTCGGAGAGCTAACGAACCATCACTCTTCGTATTACACATATATTAAATAAAAATATTTTAAAATATATAAAAAATTTGAATATATTTAAATGTTAACTAACCATTTTTTTTATTTATTACCTACCATAGAGAGGAATATGTTTCTAAGTCAAGCGGCCGCAAAAGACAAAACGAATTTTTTGAAACATTCAAAAAACCCCACAGATTTCGATCAGAAAACGATATTCAAAAAAGAAAAAGCACCCATTTACAGTGTGAATGATTACAAAGAGCATGGAAAAATAATGAATTCAAAAACCGAAAAGGAATCTACGTTTTTTGGAAATAAATTTGTGGACAAAAAATACTTTTTAAAAACTGAAAATATTAGCAAAAATAATGTTTTTTTGCAAGATCAAGAAAAGTATCCAGCATTGTCGAGAAACGAACGAGAATCTTTTGCATACAATGAAGAATATAGACGCCCAAAGACACTGCAATACATTCTACCATATTTGAGCAAGAAAAAGCCTATTTTGATGCCGAATCTATCGCAGTTTTACAATGGAATTGCTCCAAATTCTGGAAAATCTTCTCCGTTTTTAGTGCCAAGTCCTCCGTTTGAAGCGCCGCATTTGGATTTTACTACTGTGAGAGTTCCCACGACAAAGAAAAAAGAAGTTGAAGAGCTGTGCAACCAGGGAGGTAGCTGCGAGTTCTTTTTGTATTGCTGGATGAGCGGTGGTCTGCTGGACGGATCGTGCGGAGGGCTTCTCAAAGGTTGCTGCCACAGACATGCGAAAGCAGGAGCTTTAGGCGTACAAGACTCCAACGTCCTTGGTCTACCCACACCTTTAAGTCCTGGAGTCGCACTACAAGGAGCAGCACTTGTAAATGATAACAGTAAGTCTATAAATCAAACAGATACGTATTTTTAACCCTTTATTTACTGACGGGACTTGTAAGTCCAATACAACAAAATCCAATATTTGTGGTTGTCCTTTTAAGTCGGATTTATAAAACTATGAAATTAACACTTATTCGTATAAAAATAATCAGAAATATTTAAATTATTTCAGAAATTCAGCAAATAAAGGGTTACAACATATTTTAATAAAGATCGGAAAAGGCCTCTGTTCATATACTTAGTTAAATTTATTAAATTCAAAGTATTCAGTTATGGAATATATAGGTTAGGATAGCGAGATATCAAGTGCACCAAATGTCTCGTGCACCAGATGTCCAATACGCCACACGTTGTTGCCAATGAGTCGTTGAACGCATTGTCTGGGAACGAATGCTGCGGAACCTATTGATACATTATGGTATTCATGCCAAAACTTAATAGAAAAATGGGTAAGGTAAAATGAATGTTCATATCACTTCTTACTAAGAAGGATAATAATTCAATGATTAAATTTGCTTTTTTGATTTAGTTTGAGCAATTTATATCAGAACGAAGTATTTAACGTTGTTTTCAATGCTTGAAACAATGTTATTTTGAAAAGTTCCCAATCTATTAAGAAGCGCCTTCAATTTTCGATTCAAAGACTTATATTGGAACAAATATAAAGAATGCGATATTTATTTGAAAAAAGAATTTTGTTTTTGTTTTTTAAATATAATTCATTAAATACAAACGACATCTATGAATTGTCAAAATATTATTTTTTGGGTTAAAAAGAATTAGCCAGGATTCAAACCAATTTTTAAATAAAAATGGAATTTAAATTGGCATTTTTTTTTATTCGAATTGGTGATTGATATGAGCTTAGATTAGATTAATAAATAAAATTTACCAGAATCCGAGCTTATATAAATGTTAAAATATTAAAAACCACCCTTAGTTCGTACAAGTTATAAGTTATAGTGGCTTTTGGGTTTAGCCGTGTGTGGTAAATTTCTTTTTACCAATATTTCGGCCGCCATTGCAGGGGTCTTCTTCTGGATTGATGATTTAGTTGTGAGTTGAAGTCAGGTTATCTTATATCACGAGCGTCATTGTTATCTCCATGGCAACTACATACTCAAGTTTCATTACTCCGGAGAATCGTATATGGTAGGTATGTTCTAAGAATTGTACCTCCACGAACGTCATGTCGGAATGTGGTCGTCCTTGCTTGTCTGTACAGGTTTTAGAGTATGTGCTAGAGGTGGAAGCATGCTGTTTTAAGAATCAAGCCGTCATCCCTGTTGATGTTGATGGGATGTCTTTTGATTACAATGGCGCGCATCTAATAATATATGATAACAATGACGCTCGTGATATAAGATAACTTGACACCAACTCACAACTAAATCATCAATCCTGAAGAAGACCCCTGTAATGGCGGTCTAAATATTGGTAAAAAGAAATTCGCCACACACGGCTAAACCCAAAAGCCACAATATCAAGCTACAAGTTATTTGTGGCAAATATTTACTATGTTTTTTTTAATATTGAGGTTCAGAGAAATTTAGAACAAAATTATAGTAGAAAAATAACCAAATTAACAAAACAATATTATTTTTGCTTTTTTTATTGAATAAAATGCACATTATTTAAAATTAAAATTTAACAAAAGGGGGCAAGATGGTTCGATTTTTTTAAAATATTTAATTATTAAAAATATTGTTTTTTTAACTAAACATGAGCATGAGCATGTTAGATGTAATTGCATCAATTTTTTTTTTGTAAAATAAATTTTAAATGTACTAACAAAATTTGTATGAAAATATTTTAATTGTTTTTTTTTTGTTTAGGTTTATTATGTTTTTTTTTTAATTACGGATTCAATTATAGTACATACCTTTGAAAATATATTTAAGCTTATCGTACGGTTTCACGACCTATCATTCCCAGACAATTCGTTCAACGATTCACCGGTAATGACAAGGGGCGCACTGGACGTCTGGTGCACGGGATATTTAGTGCACGGAACAACTGGTTCACTGGCTGTCTCTCTAACCGAACCTTACCTAAGGATTTGTCCAATGAATGATAGAGTCCAGAGATCAAAAGGTCTCGTTAACGAAATAACTTAGGTTAGGTTAGGTTAGGTTACCGAGACAACAAGTGCACCAGTTTTCCCGTGCACTAAATGTCCCGTGCACCAGACGTCCAGAGTACCCCACATCCAGTGCATCCCACATCGTTACCGATGAATCGTTGAACAATGGTCTAGGAACGAAATGCGGAGCAACTCCAGCGTTCCCAAAGTGGGAAGCGATCAAACGATTCGCAAACTAATTTTTACTGTTGGGGTACACTGTGTATCAGTGTATCAACACTGATACACTGATCACCTGGAATGGCAGAACAAAAAGAGAAGTCAACAGTCGCATACATCAAGCAAGACTAACTTCAATAAAACATTTGTATGGAGCATCTTGATGTACGGCTGTGAGACATGGTGCTTATCTGAAAGTGATAAAAAAAGACTAGAGGCCTTTGAGTTGTGGTTATACAGAATAATTCTCGGAATTTCCTGGAGAGACTACGTCACGAACAATGAGGTTCTCAGGATAATCAAGGAAGATAGGCACCTAGTAAGAACCATCTCAGAGAGGCGATCGGTCACATCATGCGCCACGATGGTGTTTTTTCACGATATTGTGGAGGTGATAGTTGAGGTTAGAAACTGTAGAAGGCGCCCTAGACGGGAGTATTTGCATCAAGTATTCGAGTTCTTATGCTGAGCTGAAGAGGGTTGCGTAAGACCAAGAGGAATGGAGATTGTTGAGATGCAAGATTCTGTTGCTGCAAACCAATCCACCGGATTGATACTACGAAGAAGAAGGGTACACTTTGTTTTGGTCGAGTAAAGCTGCGAGTCCCATATATTGCGCATGGATTTGAATATTCCCTTGAAGAGGAGAGCGAGCTCTCTCTGCAGTCTGACCCTGCTAGTGACTGCATGATCTGAATCTTGACATACGCTAAAAAGTAAAAAATAATAATTTTGCATTCCAATTACGATACGATCAGCGCCTCACAGTGTGGCGTGACGACTCTTCGTGACTATTCAACTTTCTTTCATATTTCTCACATCTAAACATATAATATCACACGTGTGGCAAGTGATATATCAGGCGGTTCGGAAAGTAACATACTGATATCAGCTTGATACAGCTCTTTTAGGCTGAAAGAGTCTGTGTGTTGTTCATCTGCTCCTCATTCCTCCACCGCGCGTTAAAATAACCCGGCGACGTGATGTCGTACTTACAACTTTGAAATAACGTAATATACACTTGCAATGATCTTAAATTTAAGATTTTTTTTAAATGGTTGCCCGTGGTACCCTGCAAGTTACGGTAGATCATGCGATGTAACAAACAATTAAAGAACATAGAAGTCCGTTCGATTTCGGCCTCGTTAACTGCACGCATAATTCCAACGATATCCTTAATGTAGTTTAACAGCAAGGCACCGTCAGAACTAAGAAGCAGTTCATGAAGGTCCTCCTAAGAAATGGCAGAGACTCTCAGACAACAACAAAGAATATGTTTGTCTGTTTTCATGGACGATGCACTCCATCAGAGAATATTTCACTGTCTGTTGTGTGCCAGGATCACAAGGACAAGCCTCGTAAGAAGAGAAGACATTTTTTTTTAGGAACTCTCTAAGTACTTGTATTCCAGCTGATATCAGCTTGATATAACTGTTTTAGGCTGATGCCGAAAAGCCTTGAAAAACGATCTTTCGTCTCTTATTTTTCTTCGCGCGCCTGACATGCACATCTAATAATGTTATTTTTAATTATATATAAAATTACACGGCGCTTGCATACACCATTTTATTTTTTATGGCAGTTGCTCCATTTCATGTTAGTGCAACGGTCATCTTTAATTTGATTATTTGCCGTGATTGTCTTGGCAGCGCTGGATGTCACAGTGTTCCGGCAGTTGTCAGTTAAATCTCGTCTCGTGCGCTGTGTCCGAGCAGCTGCACCCAGGAGGACCTGATGACGGCCGAAAGTAACGCCATCGACGTCGCCCACTTTTGGGCAGACAGGATCTGACCCTGATGTTTCCGACACGATTATATATATACTGATAGATATTTTTTTCAAGATTTCCAGCTGATGTACCGTTTATTATCACTTGAAAGGCTAAAAAGTTTCGTACAAACGAAATTACTATCCGAACAACATTGTCGTACATACGAGCTTACCATTAATATGAATTACACGCCCGAGTCTCTGCTTTATTAGCATTAAGCGCCATATAAAGTGGTAAGCAACATTTCTTCCATAATAATAATAACAATTTATTTATTCAGCCACTAGTGCCATAAGGCGGATGAACCTTTATGGTCAACGGCATAAGGATGTCGAAATAAAGGGGAAAATACCACATTAAAGGTCTTAACCCTCGCCTTACTATGTTAAAAACTTCCGCGCGTTCCGATGGTGTGTACTCGTTACACATTCTGATTTAAAGTGAATAAAATGAGTAGAAATTCGAAAAAATGAAAATATTCAAAGATATCGCTTAATTTTATAATAGTTGATGTCAATAAGCAGTAATAATTGACATTTAATAGCTAAAAACATGAAAAACATCACACGACGATCTCAAACGGCCAGACGCACCTTGGCGCGTGAACTTCCGAGAGCTACTAACACTACTTAGCCTGTCGACATATCGATGAGCCGACGCGCATCGATATCATTTCGAACTAGCCGACCAACTGAGGTTTCCCGTCTCGCTCACTCATATTAGTACGTCAGCGAGAGTGAGGAGTATAGATGCCGACGCATCTGGGTATTTTTTAATGTAATTTTTGCACACGCTTTCGACAGGTCGAATGAATACATGACAGTTGACGCGTCTTGAGTGTAGTGGTGAATTTATTCCGGATTTTAGAAAAATATTTCCTGCTCCCGATGAGTGCCTATTATTATAAATATATTTTTTTTCAATACGTAAATGTATTAAGGAGGAATACCAAAAATCTGAACCCTGTGTGTATTATATTTACAGAGATATTTAAGTTATTACAAGCAATGTGTAGTCGATAGACATCACCGGGGAGGAGAGGTTAAAGACATCCCATGTATCAGCAAAACAAAATTATTCTGGAGATCGAGATGCAAGATTCTGTTGCTGCAAACCAATCCACCGGATTGATACTACGAAGAAGAATAAGTGCCATAAATTTGCCGGCGGGCATAGCTCAATGGTCAAAGCGTTTGCTTTACAAGCCAAAAGTCGTGGGTTCGATCCCCGACGGACATTTAAAAAATTAAATAATTTTAATCGATTTCAGAGCTCTAAAATACCCCCCGGTTGGTGTGAATTTGATCCCTCATCCGTAAAATGCCAGACATAGCCTATTAATTGAAACTGGTGGTAGACGAAAGTCGTCCCGTGAAGACCATCAGGATGATGTGTGAATCTCGGGCTATAGTCTATGACGTTGGCGGATCAACACTCCACACGCAGCGCTTAGCCATATGCACTCTGGTAAGCGTCATAGAATGCCACAGATGAGACTTCAGTATTACTATCACCATCTGTCGGTATTTTCCTGTATGTGCTTACATTTTTTTTTTTCATAAACTTAATTCCAACGAGTACAGAAAAAAACAATATTGAATTAAACATAAAAGAAACGAAAATGTAAGTCAATAATATGAAATATTTTAATTTTAAACAGCTGCTGACTCTCAGTGAGTGGAGCACCGGATCACCGGATCACTGCTGGACGCCTACGTGAAGGCGCATTTCAAACACGCTTAAAACAATTTAAATTGATAATTTTAAGACGGCATTTCTTCACAGACGTATATATTAACACCCGTATGCAGTTTCATTCCTTGGCTTAAGATAACCAAATTACAAAATAACCAATTGAAGACCCATTTTTTTCTTACCATATCTGTTCAATATTTGGAGTATATAGACACCGTTTCACAATTTCGTAAGCTCAGATCGTCTATAATAATAACAATAATAATAATAATAAGCTTTTTATTCCAGCAGGATTGGGTGGGTTGTGCAATACCCAATCTGCCATATTTTGAGATACATATATATTTATATAGTACAGATAAAATAATAATTATATATAAATATAATAATTCATTCATGGTGGTCGCTGCAACATCTCCATCCAGCGATGGCTCAGGGAGGAGAGGCATTCAGAAACAGCCAGGATGATGGTGTTGTTGGACCTCCTTATCCTGCTCCAGAAGCCGGCAACACGGTGACGCAATAATGCTGGGAATGAATGGACTCCGCCCTCCGCAAACATCTCAGACGCGCTACAAAATCTAGGAGTTGCATAAGTTGGCGATATGAATTATTATGCGCAACTCTGAGCTACTCCCACTCTCGTTTAGGATAGCTAGACCAGAGTTCTGATGCATATAATGTCATACAGTGTATGCCTTGTCTCAGAACGTCTGTATAGCTGGAGGTCTACATGGGAAAATAGATGTTTCACAAGAGCCCGCAAACTTGCGTAGACTGCAGATGTAGTATCAGAGAAATATTTGATAGATCAATGATTAGCGTATTTTAAAGTAGATCGAATGCCCGAACAAAGACCGATGCTCCCGAGAGGAGGATATTTTTTTTATCATTATGGGGTGGCTCAACGGCTTGTATACGTTGATTTAATCGATTAAAAAAAACAAACTTAGTCGTGTTTTGAACCGAAATAAACTTCAGAATTACTATCACCACCTGTACGTATTCTCCTGTATGCGCTTACATAAAAAACATTGTTTCTTATGGGTGTATGCTGCGACCGTTAAAAAGGATCAAATTATGCTTAAAAACGAAAAAAACGAGAACGATCTAACGGGGATCTACTGTACCGGGTTGGCGATTTCTGTTTAGGACTAATGTTCATACTCATATTTATGAATGTTATGAAGACGACACGAGACTTGAAAACTGAAATTCAGTGACCGCTACGAGCGACCGACAAACTGATCTGACGTCACAGAACACGCTCACTCGCTGAAAATACCTTCAGTTTCATTACCAAAAACGATACACTGCCTTCAGATTAATTAACTCTTTCTATCTGTTCTAGAATATAAGAGCTTAGTTTGGAATCCCAATAAATCCAAATACATTTTCATGCTCGAAAAAATTCATAAAAAAATCTCCGACTTCTCTTTTTTCAATTAATTTAATTCCGAACATTACCCAACTCTTTTTCTTCAAGAAATGCTTTCTTTCCATTCGTTAGAGCCCCGGAGGAAAATTGCTGCTCTCAAACATTCATTCCTTCTTCTTCGCGGTGCAATTCACAACCCTGGGATTCTTGAATGTTTTAACTTCTATGTTCCAGATAGGCACACCTGTGCTCGTAGCCATCAATTGTTTTTGATCCCAGTTGATGCTTGTGGAGCTTCAAGCACTCAATTTGGTACAACGGCAATGACGCTCCTAAATGGCCTACCAGCACACCTCGATCCTTTTCTTACATCATTTTCCTCTTTTGTCGATGGTATTGTTCTCCTAGATCTTTAGACATTTACATGTGTCATCTTCTTATTATTTTATTTATTATCTTTTGTATGTATTGTATATTCTATGCTCTGTCACTTTTTTCTTTGAACTTCTGTACTGTAATAAATAAATAAATAAATTTACATGGTTAAAATTATTGAAGCGATTGCTTATCAAACCGAATTTCACGGGTATGATCCCCGACGGTAATTAGAAAAGTCATTATTAATCGATGTTGTGGCTTTTGGGTTGAGCCGTGTGTGGTGAACTTCCTTCAACCAATATTTCGACCGCCATTGCAGGGGTCTTCTTCAGGATTAATAATTTATTTAGTTTTGAATTGGTTTATTCAGATTATATATTTCTTTTATGAACGTTATTGATTAATATCTCCATGGCAACTCAAGTTTCATTCCGAAGTATCGTAGGTATGTTCAAAGAATACGGTAGGTATGTTATAAGAATCGTCCCTCCACGAACGTCATGTCGGACTGTGGTCGTCCTTGCTTGTCTGTACAGGTTTTAGAGTATGTGCTAGAGGTGGAAGCCATGCTGTTCTGAGAATCAAGCCGTCATCCCTGTTGATGTTGATGGGATGTCTTTTGATTTCGATGGCTTCCCTTACTAGGCGTGCATGTTTTCCTTATGTTCGAGCCACGATTTCGGGTTCGAATTAAAACTTATGTCCCGTGTCAGCCAGATGCTCTGCCAGTGCTGACGCCATTTGGTGGCCTAGTCTGCACGATCTCTTATGTTCACTTACTCTTTTACCTATAGTTCGTGATGTTTGTCATTACAAATCGATTACTAAGCTCTATAAATACCTTCTTCGTGTTTAATGTGAATTTGAACCCTCTCCCGCAAAATGCTTATCATAGCCTATTAATCAAAATTAGCGGTAGAAGGAAATCGTCTCACCAATAACACACATTCATGGTCGTCTTCTTCGTGTAAGCTCCGTCAATTTTTTTCTGCCCAAAATCTGTCAACACGGATGTCCAGTGTGGTGCCTAGCATTAGGTCTTGATGTACAGCTAGTCGGGCACACGGAGAAGGATCTTAGGTGTGAGGCGGTCTACAGGCCTCCACAGTCACACAGCAGTGACTCTCCCTCCCGAAGCACTCCCCACTGCGAGAGATTGTTTGTTTTATTCTGCCAACTCCGCTTCTTAATTTGTTCAGGGATTTCCTACGCATATATATGCTGACATCAGCATGATGTACTCCTTGCCTTGTTACCGAAAACCTCGATATACGATCTTTCGTCGGGTCTCTTGTCGTGCATTTAGGTGCGCCGTGCTGACGGGTGTGTTAGTTAAGAACATCATCGCTCGTGGTGCTGAGCGAGATCTGTAGCGCCAGGGAGGCGCACACGGTCAGTGGGTGCCCAGCCTTAAGCGTGACAAGGTCAGCGTGGTGGCCAGCGGTATGTTTCCGCTTGGCTCAAAGCTTGTAATATTTTTAAGTAAATAAAATCAGTGTGCTTCAAAAATAAAGTCTTTGTCTGCTGACCTGCTCCTCATCCTGCGACTCGCGACGTAATAACTCCCCTCTTTTTGAGAAAGGAGGATGTTAATGCGTTAGAAACCCATTTTGCCGCTGTCTTAGTTTTTGGTGAGATACCAAGATTCACAATACTGGAGAATACCGATAGACGGCAATGGAGAAATCTCGTATGTGAATTTCATTAAGCTTACCATTTTTGTAGTCAGCGTTCATGCAAAATGTATCAAACGTATTATCAATATGAATCGAACGATAGTCCGTTACATCCGGTAACGTAACAAGCGTAAAAGTGGTAGACAATTAACAAATCGTTCCTTATTTTGGCCGCATCGAAATTTCACTTTCTTCTGCGCATGAACATGTATATGGCGAGTGTTAGCATAATTAAAGCGTGTGGATTCTATGACGTGTGGTGCTGCCGATCATGACGTTATAAATGTGCGAGCTTCGTGATTAAGTTTCATGTAGAGATGCGTCTTCTTCTCTTCTTCTGCCCAGTATCTGTCAACATCGATAGCCCGTGTGTTGCCCAGCATTAGGTATTGAGGTGTGCAGCTTGTTGGGCACATGGAGCAGGGTCTTAGGTGTGAGATGATTATCGCGGCTAAATAATAAACTTAAGTCGACAGTCGAACCAACATGATTTGGAGAAACTGTCAAAACGAATAAAATGGCGTATGCAAACGCCGTGTATTTTTATATAAAGTAAAGGCTAACATTATTACATGGGCATTTCAAGCGAGCGAACGAAATGTCGTTTTTCTAAGCTTTTCGGCATTAGTCTAAAAGATTTATATCGTAATAAATGTCAAATGTGCTTTTTAATAAGTTCTTTGCTTTGGCGACTTGCTCCTCATAACGCGTCCTGATAACGATCCCGGCGATCTGGAGTCGCCTTTATTTAGACGAGGAATATCATTTTTTATAATAATTTATATATTTTTTACATAAAGTATCAATTAAAACGATATAACACGATTAACGTGACAAGAATCAAACGTAAAACTTGCTTAGATCTACGTTTACCGAAGAGATTCACTTCCGGAATGTAAGTCACTACTATCATTATATAATACAGTTAAATCTCTAACATCCTCTTGTCTTTAAAAGTTTGTTATTCAGTCGCGTGGTGGCAGGATGACGAGCAGATATATATTCCGATAACTTCCGGCCCAAGTGGAATAACATGACGGGCCGGCCATAATGCGACCTTCTAGGCCGTCGGCACACAACTGAGCGCGCTCGACGGCGCTGAGGCTGTCGCATAGCGCCCAAGTGGCAATCTATATAATTAACTTCACACCCGTGACCTGACTTGTTTAAAATGCCAATATGGCGACACATACATACATGTACGACAAGCAAACATAAATAAAAGAGGAAAGATTGTATATTGAGGTTTTAAGTACCAGTCAGAGGTCACCTATTACAACGTACATATCTTTTAATATATTTCCTATAGCGTTTGCGGCTTTTTTTCATCTAACGATATATTATATAGTATTGGTGTTAAGCCGCCTATTAGAACAAAACGATCTTGGCGTTGGGAATGTCATGCTTATCTTCCGATTTCTTTAAATAATTAGATTAACAAATCAAGCAAGCATATATCTCTGATACTACAGCTACCTTTATTTGAGCACTCTGACTTCTGCTCTGGAGGTTGTCGAGAACCAAGTATGCTCTGAAATCAGCATGAAATAGCTCTCGCTGACTGGTACCGAAAACCTCAATATACAATCTTTCGTCTCTTATTTCTGTTCGCTTGTTGTACATGTATGTGTCGCCATATTGGCATTTTGGACATGTCTGGTCACGGGTGTGACGTGAGTTATAGAGATCGCCACTTGCGGCGTTGGGTGTGACCGACCACGGCGCGCAGCCAGTCAGAGTCGTGAGCCGACGGCGGCGAGATCGCATTGTTGTTGGCCCGGTCTGAATGCTGTGAGTAACTCCGGGCCAGAAGTTTGTAGAGTTATCGGAATACATATGTTAATGTGCTTCGGAAAAAGTCTTTGTGTCGTTAATCTGCTCCTCATCCTGTCACCACGCGACTGAATAACTACCTTTTTAGATAGGAGGATGTTAGTTCCCAAGGGAACTTTCAGATGCAGAAATGTCCTAGAACGAAGACAGTGGCAACTGAGATTTTATTTTTTATAAAATCGCATTCATGAGAGGTATTATAGCTCAGTGGTTAAAGCGTTTGCTTTACTAGCCGAATGTCGTGGGGTACGACGATCCCCGACGTAGATTAAAATAAAAAAATAATCGATTACTGAGCTCTAAAATATTGATTTGATCCCTCACACATAAAATGGCTGTCACAGCCTATTAATCCTTACAGGACGCTGAACACGCTCTGTGGCATTGTCCAATATTAGATTTAAGGAGGGAAAGACTCTGCAGCGTAATCCAACAAAGGTTGGATATGTCGACCTCATCGCTACGGCGCCAACACCATGCCTTTTCTGTATATGCGTTGACCTTCGGCGAATAAGTCAAAAAGTCTAAATTTTAATGTCTGGACTACTAACTTTTACACCCACGTTTGGTGTTGCTCACCAAAACCCGTTACTTGTATAACGGGAGAGGACTCTCAAAACAATGCCTTGGTAAGTGCTCCCAAGGAGCGGAGGTACAAGGCGACCGGCGCAAGGGGCTTTGGCCCCAAAAAAAAATGTCGGGCTGAAGTCTATGACGTTGTCGGATCAACACTCCACATGTAGGGCTTAACAATATGTAACATGGTAAACGTCATAGAATCCACAGATGAGACTTGAGGTTGTTGCACTGCTTAACAAGTTCAACCTTGTACTGTGTCCGGATCTAATGTTGAATAATTGGACAATTTATAACCAAGAGTCTTTGTTTTTTTTTCAACATTATTTGGGTGTCTTGCACGATTTTGAACACTGTCGAGCGACACATATAATCGGTCTAAATTTAAAAAATTGTAAATCCCATTTTGAACAACATAATTACCATGGCCGCTTTCTTAACTAGAGCACCAACATCTCTTCTCCACCCTGCGGCTGAATATGTGGAGAAGCGCAACTGAGGGGAATACATGGATTGCCCAGAAAGAGGACCTAGCCCCTGGACACGACCAGAATATATGGAGGTCCCTTAACAGACTTCGGACCGGAGTTTGCAAGACGAGGACACAAATGAAAGCTTGGCAGTTTTACACAGCGGGTCGACTGAGTAGCTGCACCCAGGAGGACCTGATTATGGTCGGGAGTAATGCCATCGACGTCGCCCACTTCGTGGCAGACAGAATCTGACGTTGTTGTTTCCGACACGATTACACGGCAGCCGTACGTGACGGATCTCCCCCTCGCTTCGCCCGCTAGGTGTAAGCAGCGCTCGGTTATCCGTTTCCTGTCTGCAAAAAACATTTCGCTGCTAGAAATCCATTCCCAGCTATTTGAAATCTATGGAGATGAGTGTATGAGCGTACAGCAGAGTTCAAGAACGGGCGTACTGACATCTATGATGAAGAGCGTTCCGGACGGTCATCTGTTTCTGACGAAACAATCGCAAAAGTGGAGGCCGCGATGCTCTCAGATCGAAAAGTGACGGTTTTATAGGCTCTCCGAAATGATCCCTGATGTCAGCAAAACCTCTAATGACAAGATTTTGACGGAGCATCTAGGGTATGCTAAGATTTGCGCCAGGTGGGTGCCAATAATGTTGACCGAAGACCACAAATGAGCTTATCGCAAAATTGACATGGGGTATTGTCAAACACCCACCCTACAGCCCGGACTTAGCCCCAAGTGACTACCATCTCTTCCCTGACATGAAGAAACACCGGGGTAGAACGCATTTCGGCGACAGAGAAGAGCTGGAAGAAGCGGTTTTCAGGTATCTGCGTGGCTTGGCGGCAAACTTTTTTGACTCGAACATTCAAAAACTCGTATACCGCATGCAAAAATGCATTGAACTCAGTATCGACTATGTAGAAAAATAGGTAAAAGTCTGAGCTTTCCAAAAATGTACGCATTCGTGGAATTAAACATGTTTTACACCGGGAAACTTACTTTACGGATAACCCTCGTTTAAAACAGAGTAGTTAGATTATTTTCGTACTTAGCTGTTTAACTTTCAAACTGCAAGTAATCGTGTATTCGTACGGCGAGACTTTTAAAAAATAAATCGTGTCTGGTACATAATAAATTTAAGCATCGAAGTTATCGAACTTTAAGGAATTATGACAAATGTGTTATTTCTTAGTTGTTATAACTAAATAAATATCGATCTAAATAAGTTTCGGTGGATTTTTAGCATATATTCGTTACATCTATATATAAAAATACTACCAAGAACTACGGTTAAAATAATATTTATAGGTTTCGTTTATTTATATGCGTTGATGTCTTTTATTCGCTGACTTAAATAATACATAATTCATTCCCATAATTATGAAAAGCCCATATTTATTTTTTCAGTTACTAATTAAAGGTTTTGGCGGTTAATTGAATGAATTGGTAGTAAATTATTTAAGATAAATTGGGAATAGATAACAAAAAATTGGCAGTATTCACTGTAACATAAGCGTTAACAACTAAAAATACTTGTTAAAACGCCAAAATTATAATTTTAAATTGATTTTAATTAAAAAAATAATAAGTTTTGATTAACATTTATTTTAAACGATTACATGTTCCGGCCTCCCTTGAGACTAACTTCATTTATTGCTGAAGATGGTGTCCAGGGAGGTCCTCATCTGACTAATTTTAAGACGTTTACTGTGCTGTGTATAGCTAAGCGCTGCGTGTGGAGTGTTGATTCGCCAACGTCTTAGAATACAGTCAGATATTCATGCATCATCCTTATTATTACATGAATTTACTACAAAATCTTGACTGGACGACTTTCGTCTACCACTAATTTTGATTAATAGGCTATGTCTGGAATTTTACTGGCGAGGGATCAAATTCACCACAACCGGCGGTATTGTAGAACTCATAAATCGATTTAAAAATATATTTTTCAATCTCCGTCGAGGATCGAAACCACGATCTTCGGCTTCCCAAGCAAATGCTTTAACCGCTAAGGCCGGCGGTCATAGCTCAATGGTAAAGGCCGGCGGTCATAGCTCAATGGTAAAGCGTTTGCTTTGCAAGCCAAAGGTCGTGGGTTCGATCCCCGACGAAGATTACAAAAAAAAAGGATTTGTAATCGATTTCTGAGCTCTAAAATACCCCGGTTGGTGTGAATTTGATCCATCACGCGTAAAATGTCAGTCATAGCCTATTAATTAAAATTGGTGGTAGACGAAAGTCGTCCCGCGAAGACCACCCATTCATAGTAAATTCCTGTAATAATTAAGGATGATGCGTGAATCTCGGGATGTAGTCTATGACGTTGGCGGATCAACACTCCACATGCAGCGTTTAGCCATATTATACCATGGTAAGCGTTATAGAATTCCACAGATGAGACTTCAGAATTACTATCACCATCTGTCGGTATTCTCTTGTATGTGTTTACATAAAAAAAAAACTATACCCACTAGCAAAGAATGGCTATGTTGAAGTTATTAAATGATATATTAAAAGACATAAATTATGAAAGTGGTGTTAGCAAATAAATGAGATTTCCATTTTTTTCAGTTCCCATGGTTGTGAATTAATTCAATCTTCATACAACGTGAATTTAAAAACTGTAAATACATAATTTTATGCAACATGAAGTTGTCACTTTCAATGGTTTTCAACCAACAGCAAAACACAAACCTTTAAATATGAAGAACGAACGAAACATGACTTACACCACTTTCATAATCATGGACACATATATCTTCTTGATTTTCTATACGAAATTAGATATTTCGTAATAATTCGCTAAGTGAATCGAAAGAAACCTAATTTTCTTTGTTATGTTTTAACGATCAATTTCCTTGATCTAATTTTATTGTAGTAATTATTTAATAAGCTTGATTACTTCATTTTAGGTCATATTTTTTGAATGTTTGTTACTTAACTTCACCTTCCGCACTACCATTATGAAATAACTTCCCGCTCCAATAAACTTCTTGAATACATCACTTATCAATTTTGCAAGTCTCTTATTTTCCGTTCCCTTAGTTAACTCGTCTGACACGCGCACATAAAAATGTTTTACATTTAAAACTACTTGATATGGCGCTAGCAGGAGCTCAACAAGAATGCCTCTAAGCTTATAAGGCACTCAACGGCGCTGCACGGGGATATTTGACAGAACTGATCAAGCACAAGAAGATAAGCGCGCGTGGAGAGACACTCAGATCAGCCAAAGCAAATAGAAACACCATGTAGCTGACGGGAGGTAGTCCTAGCACGGTGTTTGGCAATCGTGCTTTCAGCTACGCGGCACCAATGGCCTGGAACTCGCTGCCGGCACTGAGAACTGTGCTTACAATTGTCATTTGTTAATGTTTAGCCATCCAAACAATGGCAAGTGTTGCAAAATACACTCATACGATTGCTTCATCAACTTCTCGCTATACTCTTCTATATGTGATATTAAAAGAGTATATTTTTAGTACTTATTCGTGTTATATAAGATTTCATATTAGTTTATATAATACATTACATGCTTTCATATATTATTTCGATTTTTCCTATATTATTTCATATATATTTATAATTAAATTAAACAATTACTATTTCATTCAAAAAATACAAAATATAATTGCGCCTATTATTATGAAAGTGGTGTAAGTCAAGAAATTAAAAAATAAACGAGTTATTCATTTATTTCAGATCACATTGTTGTGAATTAATATAATCTTCATAGAACCTGCATCCAACTGCCGTATTCAAGCCTATCCTTGAATACGGCAGTCACCTTTGGATTGGAGCCCCAAAATACCAAATATTACGAGTCAATTAAGTATAAAGCCGGTCTCGCTTCCAAAAAACTAGGTGTATTATATAGATCACTGAGGTATTTCAACGAAAAACAACTTCTTCTATATAAAGGATAAATCTGCCCTATCCTTGAATACGGCAGTCACCCTTTGATTAGATCCCCAGAATACCTTCTAAGCTTGATTGATTCAGTTTAAAGAAGAGCAATTCGTTTCACAAACAATGACACTCTTACGTCTAACCTGCAATCAATGGAACACAGGCGTAAGATTGGTACACTTAGTCAATTCTACCGTAATTACTACAGTCGCTGCTCTTCGGAACTAAAAGAACTAATTCCTCCTGCACCCACCCACAACAAACAAACTCGTCTTACACTTGCCGAACATCCGTGTTTTGGGTGATTTGTTAATCGTTTTTAATGGGATCGCATGATTATTCGAATGCTAACGATATGTAAATTTTAAAATAATTACGTCCGTGTTAAAATGTAAAATTTCTACAACAACAGAATATATATTATTTTGTTAAAAGTAGCATGAAAACTACTTATACATGTTTCATGTTTGTTTATCTTCAAATCTAACATTTAGCGTGCATCAATGGCAAGCAGCATATTTTAAAATAAGAAGTCTTATTTACTTACGTATAAAGTATATATCCGGAAAGTTTGCTTTTATTTTTTAAACTTGTTTTAGAAATATATATATATTTAATTAACTATTGATTGAGCCATGATATAACTGCCATAGGCTTCTGTCCAGGTAATAGCTGATTCAGTATTCCGCTTCCGTAGTACGTACAGTAAGTACATACGAGTATGAAGCACTTGTCAAAGTAATGATTATAGCTAGTACGAACAAAGTGATCAGTACATCGGATAAAATACAGAGTGTCTCAAAAAAAGCAACGTTATATTTTTATTTGTATTCAAATGATTTATTCTATTAAATGTTATACAATACGATCCTGAAATAAGATAATACGAAGAAAAAATAAAAAAGCATGCCATACAGTATGGGTCACTGTTCTCATGATTATAATACACACAGTTATACACAGTTTTTTTATTTTCTTCCTTAAATGACATTACAAAATAGATTACATTTCAATTCGTCATTTAAGAACGTACAAATATAAGTGTGGCGATGTAAATTTATTGACACATTTAGTGTCAACGACCTCACACTCAGAACTAGCGTCAGGAGACTCGAGATAAATAGTTTGACTTGTAACAACGAAAACCATGTCATAAGTATATCATGATTGACACACAGATAACACGGCATTATTGTCACAAAATCAAACGTCCAACATTTTTCATCTATCAACACCGGCACTGAATATTTATATTTTAATTCATTATTAAAGTAATTACAAGTGTGGCATTGTAAATGTATTCACATATTTAGTGTCGATGACCTCACACTCGGAACTAGTGTCGGGATAGTCACGCAAATAGTTGGACTTGCAATAACAAAAACCATGTCATACGTATGTCGTGTTTGACACACAAATAACACGGCGTTATTGTAACAAAATCAAACGTCCGAAAACAATTCGTATCGGTCAACACCAGCACTGAATCTGAAGCAATATCACACTAAATATGTCAATATCTTCACTTAAGCTGGTTTCAACCACTGTTCACTGCGATTCTTTCGTCTTATAATCAGTCTGTGTCCGTCCACTGTTAAACGTAGGCCTCCTACATGAGTCTCCATCCTTTTCAATAATCCGATCTCCGCATCCAGGCTATTGTCGCTATTCTTTTTATGTCACCATTCCATCATGATCGACCAACACTCCGTTTACCAGTTTTTGTATGCAACATTTTTCAACTCTATTGACTGACGTCTCTTCAACAGATAATTGCCACTTGAGTGTACCTATTTTTTTGTGTTAACTCCACTACTTGAGTTCTTCTTCATATATCGTCATTTCACATTATATATTTTAGAGACACTCCTCTCATGGATCTCTCCATGGCACGCTGCGTGATCTTTACTTTATGTATAAGACCTGCCTGTTAGATTCCACGTCTCTGCGCCATAAGTTAATGCTGGGAAAATGCATCAGTTTGACGCCTTAGGTTTAAGATAATACGGAAGTTTTGATTTAGAAATGTACTTACGTTTTCAAATGCCGCCAATAACAGTTATCAATTTGATCAATTTTGACCGTCAAATATGATCGCGACAGCAAAAAGAAAAATAAGCCACGTTGATAAATAAATAACGAATATAATAATCAAAAGAAAACTTATAAAATAAATATTTCACGGCGTTTTTGAAAGAAAGTGAAATAATAAATTTGAAACGAGATTTCAATATCAATAAGATATTGAAATTGAAAATAAAGAGCAAAGGTGAAGCAAATTGTGAATTTGGCCTCGAAGAAACGTTTTTACTGGGGGGATGCATTGGTTAAATGCCTCAGTATTAAAAGTCAATTTTTTTGCTTTAAAAATGAATTTGTGTTTTCCAAATGCTGCCTACTCCAGCTGTATCCAAAGAGTAAGCTTATGTCATATGAGATGGACTGTCAACATCAGAAAATGAGAGGAAGCAGGGTCTTCTTCTTCTTCTTCTTCGTGTCAGCGACGTCAAATTATTTTTTCCCAATATCTGGCAAGATCGATAGCTCGTGTGTTGCCCAGCATTAGGTCCTGAGATGTGCAGCTTGTTGGGCACATGGAGCAGCGTCGTAGGTGTGAGGCGGTCTGCAGGTCTCCACAGTCGCACAATAGTGTCTCTCCCTGCCGAAGCATTCCCCACCGCTCGAGGTTGTCCTTTGTTCTACCAACTCCGGTTATTAATCTGTTTAGGGATTTCCAGGTCGGCCAGTCAAGGCTCTTGCCAGTTGGGAGGCCTTCCTTTGGAGTAATGAAATCCTCTGGTGCGATTTGTTGCCAGAGTTGGAGTCTCTCATTTTCAGGGCCGGATGTGAGAGGTTGTGTGGATTTCAGAAAGCTGCTTCGAGACTTCAATCTTGGTGTTGGGGGTATCTGATTATACAAGCAGTGGGACGGTTGGTTGATTGCCTTACGCATTTCTTCGGCGCATATGACTTTGCGTCTTATGTTCGGTGGTGCGATACCAGCCAAGGGGTATAGTTAGGACGCAGGGTGATATTGTTGGATTAGGTTAGGTTAGATATAACAAAGAATATTAATTAAAGGCTCCGCAAGCAACTTGCCAAAATATTTGTTTGGAGCATCTTGATGTACGGCTGTGAGACATGGTGCTTATCTGAAAGTGATTACAAAATACTAGAGTCCTTTGAGATGTGGTCATACAGAAGAATTCTTGGAATTTCCTGAAGAGACCGCGTCACGAACAATGAAGTTCTCGGGATAATCAAGGAAGATAGGTACCTAGTAAGAACCATCTCAGATCGGTCACATCATGCGCCACGATGGTCTTCTTCACGACATTTTGGAGGGGATGGTTGAGAGTAAAAACTGTACAAGGCGCTCTATATGGGAGTATTTGCAGCAAGTGTTCGAGGACATGAGTTGTAGCTTTTATGCTGAGCTGAAGATGTTTGCGGAGGACCGAAAGGAATGCAAGATTCTGTTGCTGCAAACCAATCTACTGGATTGATACTACGAAGAAGAAGGTTAGGTTAAATTGCGGAGGGCGGAGGATCGATTAGTTAGTTAATACATCTTCAGTTCCTAACGTGATCAATGTAAAATTTTCTGTTAAATAAATGTTTTGATATTCGTTCTTAATAAATGTTAATTCATTTTACGCTCGTTCAAAAATAAAGTGTGAATATAGAGACTAATGGGGGAGGCGTACGTTCAAAATTTGACAGACACAGGTAATGTAAGTAAATTTGATAGACACAGGTAATGTAAGTAAATTTGACAGACACAGGTAATGGAAGTAAATTTGACAGACACAGGTAATGGAAGTAAATTTGACAGACACATGTAATGGAAGTAAATTTGACAGACACATGTAATGGAAGTAAATTTGACAGACACAGGTAATGGAAGTAAATTTAAGTGCGGTTTGTTTTGGGACATCCGTTACATTACACATGCTATTAGGTGGGATTGATATTATATGCACGGGGAAAGTGCCAGTCGAATAACAGACTCCGAAGTTGGAGCATATTGCGGATCAACTTAAGCATAGACTTTCAACATTAAGTACGTTCAGTAAAAGTTTAAGACATTAAGAATATTTAAAATAATAAATTTAAAAAATAAAATACAAGTTTTCAAACCTTTTACTAAAGCATTTTGCTCTGTACAAGAGCATCTTCTAATATCAAATATAAAACTAAGTGACTGAAGTAAAATTTATGTGAAATAAATGTTTTAAAATCATACTAATTAAAGTGTCGAATATTACGAGTCAATAAAGTATAAAGCCGGTTTAGCTTCCAAAAAACTAGGTGTGTTATATAATATCTATATACATCACTGTGGTATTTTAACGATAAACAACTTGTTCTTCTATATAAAGGACAAATCCCCCTATACTTAAATACGGCAGTTACTTATGTGTTGAGACACAAAATACCTTCTAAATTGAATTGACTCAGTTCAAAGAAGAGCAATTCATTTGATAAATAATGACACTCTTACGTCTAACCTGCAATCAATGTAGTAAAGGCGTAAGATTGATTCACTTAGTCTTTTCTATCGTTATTACCACGGTCGCTGCTCTTCGGAACTTAAAGAACGAATTCCTCCTGACAAACTCGGCTTACACTTGCCGAATATCCATACACGGTTAATGTGTTGACCAAGAACTGGCAGTTTCCAAAAAGAGTTCATTTTTTAATGCCAGTGGTAAGCTTTGGAATGCTCTTTCAGCGTCTGTGTTTCCTCCATCCTATAATCTGGATCTCTTCAAGAAACAGATAAATATACACTTACAATCTCGCCAACCCACACACAAACACGAACACAGCACAGGTTTACCGCATGCAGCGTCCAGCCTCCCTGGCTGAGACTCATAGAGTGCACTAATCTTGACCGGCTGTACTCTCCTGCATGCGATTACATCAAAAAAAGTGATTTTTCAAAATTAAAATGGAACCACTGAAAATACATATTATTTTTAAATTAGATAGATAAAAAATTTCGTACCTTGTTGTAACTTGGATCACACTGCATATGTCAATAAACAATTGTCCCTGACAATTATTTAAGGATAAGGAGGCACAGATTGTTTGTTCTTCCTTGAAGTTATACTTACCTGCCAGAGACTATGCCTCTTGGGAGAATGATCAGACTGTTCAACCATATCGCCTCGATTATTGATATATATATTCCACTTGAGAGCAGCCCAGTTTCGACATGAGCTCTTATGTAATTTCGTGGAGTCTTCTAACGGGTCCGCCAAATAACTTTTTTTTTTTGAAAATGGGGCGCAAAACATCGAGTGTAGCTTCGGTTGTGTGGCACGTAGCGCCGTCTTGTTAAAACCAAATGTTGCCAATGTCTTCCTCTTCAATTTTTGTGAACAAAAATGGCCCAATAATGATCGCCATTGACTGTAACGGCCACTCCTTGCTCATTTTTGAAGAAAAATGGCCTGATTTTCAAAGTAATGTCGCAATATTTCCCAGCGTTGTTCAAGAGTATACACAGCCATATTCGTTGATGAAAAGATAAAACTAATTATTTGTTATATCAAACATGAGCTAAGTGTGACCATTCACAAAATAAGCACTAGTTGAAAAAAAAACGTTAGATGGCGGACCCTATATTTAGCGAGCTTCGGGACTTTTTAATAATTGTTGTTAATAATCATAATAACCTATATTTATAAATTGTTTCTCTTTTATTATAACTTATTTCACGATCTTATTACATAAAATTTGTAATGCTTTTGGAAGAAATAAAATAAATAAATAAAATTGAATTGATTCAACACAAGTTTCTAACGTAATCAATATAAAAATTCATGTTAAATAAATGTTTTAATATTCGTTCTTGATAATTGTTAATTAATTTTATACCCGTTTAAAAATAAAGTGCGATTATTCGCATTAAAATTAAACATTTAAAAAAGGTATTTTGTACCTTGTTTTAAGATCACTTGCTGGAAGATTGCAGTTTCACTTTCAATGAATGCATTATTAGCTCCCAACGTGTATAAGCCTACTCATACACATCGATGAAACCTTCATTGAAGGCAAAACTGCATTCTTCTATCAGTTTACTAAGCAAAACTCAGTACGATCAATAATGAATCAATAATTAATGAATGGTTATTAATAATAGGTTAGGTTAGGTTTCTATTTTATGAGTTAATTATTCATTCATTTTACATTATTATTTTATCAATATTAAATTTATATAACTGCCATTTTATAAATATAAAACTGAGCACATTCATATTGCCAATTTATTTTGTCTAATGCCAAACAATTTTATTTACTGTTAAAATGTTGAATAACTCGTATTTACTGAACAAAGAAATACAGGCCTTTCATAATTCTTCTTCGTAATATCAATCCGGTGGATTGGTTTGCAGCAACAGAATCTTGCATCTCGATCTCATTCCTCTCGGTCCTCCGCAACCCTTTTCAGCTCAGCATAAGCACTACAATTCATGTCCTCGAATACTGGCTGCAAATACTCCCGTCTAGGGCGCCCTCTTCAGTTTCTACCCTCAACCATCCCCTCCACAATATCTTGAAAAAGACCATCGTGGCGCATGATGTGACCAATCCATCGGACTCGCCTCTCTGAGATGGTTCTTATTAGTTGCCTATCTTCCTTGATTATTCTGAGAGCCTCATTGTTCGTGACGTGGTCTCTCCAGGAAATTCCGAGAATTCTTCTGTACGACCACATCTCAAAGGCCTCTAGTCTGTTTTTATCACAAGGCCTTTCATAATTATGGAAATGAATATGTATTTTTTTAGTTAGCGAATAAAAGACATCAACGCATAGTAATAAACGAAACCTATAAAATTTATTTTAGCAGTCGTTCTTGGTAGTATAATACTACCAAGAACACTCTTATTTCTTATTTAATGACTTGGTGTTACTATTCTTAAAAATACTTTGCACTTTGCAATGAATTACAAGTAAATATCCATAAAAAATTGTTTATATTTTTAACATCCAATGTATAGCAAGTTTTGCTTGTAAAATTATTCAATTAATGATTCGTTAACGTTATTTGTTTTGCGTAAGCACGAACAGGGGAAAACCTTTCATTACGGCTCGGTGGAATACACATAAAAATTACACGGTGATTCGAAAATGTTAATCTTATTGTAAATTATATGATGCTTACCATAATAAATATGGCTAAGCGCTGCGTGTGGAGTCTTGATCTGCCAACGTCATAGACTACAGACCGACAGTTTTTATCATCATTCATTTATTACAGGAATTCATAATAAATTGGTGGTGTTAACGGAATTACTTTATTTTATCAACGGTTTTGATAAGTAGACTATGGCTCGCATTTTACGAGTTAGGGATCGATCAAATTCACACGAACCGAAATCGGGGGCATTAATAGAGGTAATTTTTAATCCTCATCTGGGATCGAACCCGCAACCTTTGGAATACTGATAGAAGGCGTACGTTTTTACCTATTAGTCATATCCACGGGCATTGCTTTTTGCATGGAGTATATGTACGCCAGTTTCAAAACTGATTTAAAAAAATTCGATTCACTAATACTGATGTTGAAGATGCACCACGTTCTAGAATGCCAGTTTAAACTGATGATTACACAAACAAGGCATTTACTGATTCAAACCTGCAAATGAGATCTCTGATATATGAAATTGGTAGAACTCGATCAATTATGATGATTTTGACCCTTTAATTACGGCTCGGTTGAATACAAATTATACTGTCAATTATAAAACTAGGATTTGAAGCATAAATGTACTTGTCTGGTCTATTTTCATATATTACATTAGTTCTTGTATCCTTTAGCTGTCAGATGATGCATAAAAAACTATTATATTTAACAAACGTTCATTATGTAACTCCATACATGTGGTGGCATTGACACATGTGGCTTACAGAAAAATCGCTCCTGTGACGAAACCTTACGATATTTATGAAAATGCTTTACAGATTCCTGTAAAGAATACATGTAGGCTAATAAAGGGAATGACTGCAAGTCCAAGTTACTACCGTAGATGTCACAATGAGTACCGAAAGTAGCAAAATAATATATCACGGCTCTCGATGTCAGCGGTAGGAGATTCTTGGACGTCATATATCAACAACCGATAAGAAAGGGTTAAACACCTTCTTCGCTGTGCAATTCAAATTATACTTTATGATACTGTCAATTATAAAACTAGTATTTGAAGCACAAATGTGCTTATCTAGTCTATTTTCATATATCACATTTTTTTGTATCCTTTATCTATCAGATGATGCATAAAAAACTATTCTAAGAAAGTAGCAAAACGATATATCACAGCTAACTATGTCAATGTTTGGGGAATCTTACACGGCATATATCGGGTACCGATGCGAACAGGTTAACGTCTAGTATAAAAATGTTTTGTACAATTTTGTTGTTAAGAGCGAAATATCTTTCCAAGCAACGTAAAATATTTATTTCACTAAACGTAATAAAAAATAATTAAAGGCAATTAAAATTACATAAAATTTATTTTTTATGTCTTTTACTTATCATAATTTTAATCAGCATAATTAAAAGAAATCAAGTTGAATTAATTTAATTATGTTAAAAATTCCGTTGTTAAGTAACATTCACTTTCGTAATATTTTTTTTATCTTTATGGCGCGAATTTCAAAAGAAAAGAAAAGAAAGTAAACAACAATGATTATGAAATTTAATAATTAAATAATTGCAGTAAATTAAAAATATTTGAAATTTTTTTAAATATAAAAATACATTTATTTCATTGAATTGTAAATTTCTTTTATGCTAATGAAAAATTAGCATCATCCCAGACTAATTAATTAACTAAATAAAAATACTCGTTTTACTATAGGTAATACGGTGGTTAACCTAACCTAACCTAACCTAACCTAACCTAACCTAACTTCTCCAGACAATTCATTCAACGACTCATCGGTAATGACATGGGGCGCATTGGACGTCTGGTTCACGGAACATTTGGCCATTTGACGCACAGGACAATTGGTGCACTGGATGTCTCACTAACCTAACCTAACCTAACCTGGGGGTTTTTCCAGTGATCGTAGAGTCTAAATATCTATAGGTCTCAATTACGAGAAATAATAATGGAATACCTGAAAGCAAATGCCGACTGAGGAAGTTAAAGTATAATTGTGGATTCTATAAAGTTTTTAAGGACGCTGTCACTGTGACCTCAGCCTTATGAAGTCATTCTAATTTCGATTCAATGCCTCATGTTAATTTAAAATATTGTAGAATTATTTTTACATGCAAGTATTACTAATAGATAACCAACGTTCAAACGCCGATTCACGTTGAATTGATGAAGTTAAGCAGCGTTTGACGCAGGTCGCATTTGGATAGGTAAACGTTTGATCTAAACAGCGTCTATATCGTCAACATTCTTCTTTACAGCAATGAATCTTGGTATCTCATCAAGAGCCAATGTAGTCATATCATCATCATCAGCCTGTGTCCGTCCACTGTTGAACGTAGGCCTCCCGCATGAGTCTCCGTCATCTTCGATCTTCCGCCTTCCGCATACAGGTCACTCTCGCTATTTTTCTTATATCGTCAGTCTATCTTGTAGGGGGTCGGCCAATGCTTCGTTTGCCAGTTCTTGGGCGCCATTCCAATACTTTTCTTCCCCATCGACCGTCGTCTCTTCGACAGATATGTCCTGCCCATTGCCACTTGAGTGTGCCTATTCGTTGGGTAACATCCACTACTTGAGTTCTTCTACGTATTTCCTCGTTTCGGATTCTATCTTTTAGCGACACTCCGAGCATGCATCTCTCCATAGCACGCTGGGTGACTTTTATTCTATGGGTAAGACTTGTTGTCAGATTCCATGTCTCTGCGCCATAAGTTAATACAGGGAGGATGCATTGATTAAACGCCTCAGTTTTAAGACATTGCGGAATTTTCGCTTTAAAAATGTACTTTAGTTTTCCAAATGCTGCCGATTTTTTTTGAGAAGTTATTTTGCCCTAGTTGTATTACTTGTCCCAGATAGGTATAGTCGTTTACAACCTCTATTTCTGTTCCTCCAATGGAAATAGGATCAAAGGTCTGTGAAATGTGTAGTAGTCATATAATGGTATTTAAAAGCAAAGGCCTGCGTAAAATACTGGAGGTATGATCATTTAACTTGATATCAAATTGATATAGCTCCTTTAGGCTGATGCCGTAATGCCTCGAAAAACGATGTTTTGTCTCTTATTTTTGTTCGCTCGCCTGACATGCACATCTAATAATGTTAGTTTATATTCTCGAATAATACACGGTGTTTGCATACACCATTTTATTTGTTATGACAGTTTCTCCATTTCATGTTGGTGCAACTGTCATCTCAATCGGATCAGCGCACACTCCAGAAGGTGTGACAGGATCTGCTCCACGCTGAAGTCACATTCAGTCGGTCCGCTGTAAGACTGCCAGGCTTTAATTTGTGTCCTCGTCTTGCACACTCCGGTCCGAAGTCTGTAAAGGAACATCCATGTATTCCACCCCTAGTCGTGTCCAGGGGCTAGGTCCTCTTTCGGGGCAATCCAAGTATTCCCCTCAGTTGCGTCTCTCCACATACTCAGCCGCATGGTGGCCTCAGGTACCACCAGTTCCGTTGTCGACTGGAAACTTTTTCTTGATTTGAGCCGTGTGGTTATCTTTTGATGATAATAAATAAATTTTACTAAAAATCAAACTAAGTACATTTTGAAATAAAACAATTAAATATTTTTATTTTTCGTACTTAACTCTTAAATTAGGCAAAAATTAAGATTCTGGTTGTTCTTTTCATTTACGCCTTGGGCAATAAAATCGAGGTCTTCTTCGCCGATTTTATCCGAAGGCTGCGTCTTTTACAATTCTATTAAAATTCTACTCTCGTAGAATTCGATTCTCAATCTTATACTCAATCTTAATTGACCGATTTGTACTTTAGTCATATACTTTATATCGATATCCGATAAAAGACTTATGCATGGAAAGAACGCTTCTTACAAGAACACGTATATATGGTCATTTAATATCATCATCATCATCATCATGTCCGCTCCTTGAAACGGAGCATATAGTCTTCACGAATTACCGACAAAATTAATGCCGGCGGTCATAGCTCAGTGGTCAAAGCGTTTGCTTTGCAAGCCAAAGGTGGTGGGTTCGATCCCCGACGGAGATTAAAAAAAAAAGGTTTTTAATCGATTTCTGAGTTCTAAAATACCCCCGGTTGATGTGAATATGATCCCTCACCCGTTAAATGCTAGTCATAGTCTATTAATTCAAATTGGTGGTAGACGATAGTCGACTAGTGAAGACCGCCCATTCATAGTAAATTCACAATTACTATCACCATCTGTCGGTATTCTCCTGTATGTGCTTACATAAAAAAAAACAAAACTCTGAAAGCCACCATGGTTCTCACCTCGTACAACGTCAGCTATGCCTCCCGCTAATACATTCTATAAATAGTTCTCGCAAAGGCGCGAGTTTGAGGGACTGAAGAAAATGCACCTGTAGTTTATGCTCTTCTGCAGATAGATTTTTTTAAAACGAGAAAACTTGCAGGTGTCCTAAAACGAGAAATGAATAGTGGTAGCTGATAGAATTGAGTTGCGGCAATTTGTGGTGACCACATTTTTCAGATATATATATAATCGTGTCGGAAACAACAGGGTCAGATCCTGTCTGCCCAGAACTGGGCGACGTCGATGGCGTTACTTCTGGCCATCATCAGGTCTTCCTGGGTGCAGCTATTCGGGCAAAGCGCACACTCCAGAAGGTGTGACAGGGTCTGCTACACGCCGCAGTCACATTCAGTCGTTCCGCTGTAATACTGCCAGACTCTCATTTGTGTCCTCGTCTTGCAAACTCCGAAGTTCCGAAGTCTGTTAAGGGACCTCCATATATTCCACCCTTGGTCATGTCCAGGATGATTTTTCAGATATGAAACGGTCATGAGAAGAAAAGAAAATAATTTTTACGAGATCATATGGTTTGCCTGATTCTCTCAAGTCCTGGACCATTGTGTTCTACAGAGCGGCTCAATCCGACACAACGACTCGATAAGCAACATGCGGTGACCCATCCAACGTAATGTTTTCTTTACTTCATTGATCTAACAAAATATGCGCTTTCTTTGTATTGTTGTCACTGAATTTATGACAACCATATACTCCAATATAAAACATATTTTTAATGTTTTTTTTTTTAATTACGTAGCTTCAACAAGTTCAGTCAGAAATTATTTAATTTTTATTTAATAAAATAAATAATATTTTTTAATAACTAAGTGCTTAAAAAAATATTACACTAAAAAAAATGGTGAAAGAATTGCGTTACGTGTTAGTTCTTGAGCTGTCATTACTATTGGTGTTTATGGGTGTTAGAGTTAGTGGTGCAAAGTCTAGTTCTCTGGAACAGTTAAAGGTGCTGCTGAAAAAGGATTTCAGAATACAAAAAGATGGTAAGAACATATCAAATTTAAAAAAATTAGATTAAGTCGTCCCTAAGAATCAAATAGTCTACGCTTCGGAAGCGTCTGACTCACAGTCAGTTATAATTATAATAAAAAAAATATTTTAAAAAATACTTTTGATTCACATTTATTTTAAATGATTACATGTTTCGGCCTCCCTGGAGACCATCTTAAATAATTTATTTAGATTATCTTCAAAAATTAGATTAAGCCGTCCCTAAGAATCAAATAGTCTAAGCTTCGGAAGCTTCTGACTCACAGTCAGTTATAATTTTAATAAAAAAATATTTAAAAAAATACTTTTGATTCACATTTATTTTAAATGATTACATGTTTCGGCCTCCCTGGAGACCATCTTAAATAATTTATTTTTATTATCTTCAAAAATTTATATTTTACTTATTGACGATGGTCTCTAGGGAGGCCGAAACATGTAATCATTTAAAGTAAATTTGAATCAAAACTAAATATTTTTAATGGTTTTATTTTTTAAATTAAAATGAATTTAAAATTATAATTATGCAGTTTCACCAAGTATTGTCAGTTGATAACCTTAATGTTACAGTGAATACCGCCAAAATATTTAATCTATTCCAGTTTATCTATAAGAATTTACTACCAATTCATTTAATTTACCTCCAAAACCTTTAATTAGTTACTGAACAAATAAATACAGGCCTTATATGAATATTCGAATGTTAAATATATTATATTGTGGCTTTTGGGTTTAGCCATGTGTGGCGAATTACTTCTTTTCAATATTTCGACCGCCATTGCAGGGGTCTTCTTCAGTGTTGATTATTACTTAGTGGGTTGATGACTTACCTGAAATGGCGGTCGAAATATTGGAAAGAAGTTATTCGCCACACACGGCGAATCGAACCCACGACCTTTGGCTTGCAAAGCAAACGCTTTGACCATTGAGCTATGACCGCCGGCAACGGTATGTTAGATTACCGAGACTGTGCACCGGTTGTCCCGCACGCCAAATTTCCCTTGCACCAAACGTCCAGTGCGCCCCACGTCGATGCCGATGAGCCGTTGAACGAATTATCTCGCTAACCTAAGCTAAGCTAAGAATTTGTCCAGTGATCGTAGAGTCAAGAGATCCATGTATTTCGTAAACGAAATAACTCGCTTTAAAAATGTACTCAAGTTTTCCGTACACTACCTATCGAAGTTGTATACGCCTGTATATTCCTTTCGAGAAGATCGATGTAATGTCAACAAAGTGTCTACAATACAACAATTATATTTAAACAACTGTACGTCACGTAATACATTGTGCGAGACGGAGAATATTCGTGTGGACAACGCGGTGTATAGGACGGAGCCATGGTGTACGTCACGTAAGAAGTAAATTTTTCACCGAAGAGATAAGGATACGCACAAATATTTTGTGTTGTCTTCACGGAATCTACGTCATTTTTTGAGAAAACCTTCCCGAGCTGCTGCTTCTATCTGACGTTCAGTTGCTGTTGATCTACGTCGAGTACATCGTCTCGATTGTGTACGCGATTAACAATAGGCTTCAATAGAATATTTTCTTTTTAATACATATAATGTTATTTTATTTTTATAGCTTATCTTGCTATTATATAAAAAAAAAAATATTGCACAGACACGTTAAAAAAATATTTTCCAAAAATTTTAAATTCAAAAATAAATGTTCTATTATTTTTTTTTTCATTTTTCTTTCTTCATTAAAAAAACATTCCTATCAAACTACATGCTTTATTTACTTTATATGCATGTTTCTAACCTATTAACTACAATAATGTATTTTGTTTACATGTTTTACTGTACATACTAGTACATTAAAATGGATTTTGCATGAATAAAATCGTTGATTATATTACACACTTTGCTTATGTTACTTAACTAACTAGTGTGTAGTACGCAAATGTGTCACAAAGTTAACCTAACCTAACCCAACCTAAGATAACCTAACTTAACTTAACCTAACCTAACCTGTGTATTTTTCTTGTACATAAAGTATATCAACAGTCGCTTTGTTACATTTAGTAAACCCTTCTATAGGGTCAAGGTAACGACTGCTTAAAACTATCCAGTCCGAGCGTGTCGCGATTAAACTTACGCTGGAGGCCGACTGTTTTTTTAAAGAATCGCTAAATCTATCGACATGTGTTCAAATAAAATTAAATATGGCCCTCACTGAAAAGGTTTGAGATCTTTGAATTGTTGTCGAAAGTCAAAACAACACAAATGTTGTGTGATCGGCTAGTAACGTTTGAAAAAACAACACAAGCTGTCTATAGTCGGCCACTAAGCGCTGGCGGAACGATCACACACATGTTGTGTGACCTGCCTTTAACGTTCGGCCTGGTGAATACACACATATTGTGTAATCGGACTGGATAGTTTTAATAGAAAAATACGTTCCATAACTGAAATACCATCAAGTCACAAATTACCATTACTGAGTTATGTCATTTGCGGGGCGGTTTTCCATGCTATAGTCTGTAAAGAGGTGAAGCTGGACTTGGTTGGGACATATAATTCGGATACCGAAGAAAAGCTTAAACTAAAGCTGCCTTTTTTCAAACACCCAAGTTTGTGCCTTCTTCATTACTATACACAGAATTGCCGGCGGATATTGCTTAGTATTTTAAACCTTTTCTTAATAAACCTAAGTTCGTGGGGTAAATCCCCTACGAGATTAAAAGAAAAAAAAATTTAAGCTCTATAAATATACTCCGTTGATGTGAATTTGATCTCTCACCCATAAAATGCGAGTCATAGCTTGTTAATTAAAATTAATGGTAGACAAAAGTCGTGTGAAAACCAACCATTATTACAGGAATCTATTCCTGTAATAATTAGATGATGCGTGAATGTCGAGCTGTAGTCTTTGCCGTTGACGCATCAACGATCCACGTGCAGCGCTTAGCCGTATGCACCGCGGTAAGCGTCATAGAATTCCACACATTTGTGTGGAATTCTGTGACGTCTCATTAGACATCTGAATTTCTATTAACATCCTCCTTTTTTTAAAGGGTAGTTGTTCAGTGGCGTGGCGGCACGATGAGGAGCAGATTAAGAACACAAACACTTTTTCTGAAGCACATTATATTTCGATAACTTTACAAACTTCTGGCCGGGATCACGACTGGGCGCGCTCGTGATGGGCTGTCGCACAGCGCCGCAAGTGGCGATATATGTGACTTACGTCACACCCGTGACCGGATTTGTCCAAAATGCCAATATGGCGACACAAACATGTACGACAAGCGAACAGAAATAAGAGACGAAAGATTGTACAGTGAGATTTTCGGTACCAGTCAGCAAGGGCTATATCATGCTGATCTCACTATCAACTGTGACGGTAAATACCCTGTATGTGTCTACATAAAAATAAAAAAAACGTTCTTGAGGCGGGGAACATGGCAGCTGACAGAGCTTTGTGGTGGCAGCTCGTGACGATCATATACTCTTGTTTAGGGGGGTGGACATGGTTAAAGCATGCTCTTATATAAATATGTATGTATTTTCAAATTAATTAGTTGTCTAGCACTGTTTATATTACCCATCTTATACCTGTATATATATATGTGCCCATGATTATGAAAGTGGTTTAAGTCATGTTTCATTGTTTCTGAGATATTTAAAGGTGTGTGTTTTGCTGTTGGTTGAAAACAAATAAAAGTGACAACTTCGTGTTGCATACAATTATATATTTAAATTTTTTCAATTCACGTTGTATGAAGATTATATTAGCACTATCCAGTCCGCGCGTTACGCGATTAAACTTACGCTGGAGGCCGACTGTTTTTTTTTTTAAGATTTGCCAAATATATCGTCATGTATGGCAGAACAAAAAGAGAAGTCAACAGTCGAATACATCAAGCAAGGCTAGCTTTCAATAAAAAAGCCAAAATTCTTGAGTCAAAGAATATTTCTTTAGGGCTCCGCAAGTAACTTGCCAAAACACTTGTTTGGAGCATCTTAATGTACGGCTGTGAGACATGGTGCTTAACTGAAAGTGATAAAAAAAAGACTAGAGACCTTTGAGATGTGGTCGTACAGAAGAATTCTCGGAATTTCCTCGAGAGCCCACGTCACGAACAATGAGGTTCTCAGAATAATCAAGGAAGATAGGCAACTAATAAGAACCATCTCAGAGAGGCGAGCCCGATGGATTGGTCACATCGTGCGCCACGATGGTCTTCTTCACGATATTGTGGAGGGGATGGTTGAGGGTAGAAACTTTAGAGGGCGCTCTAGACGGGAGTATTTGCAGCAAGTATTCGAGGACATGAATTGTAGTGCTTATGCTGAGCTGAAAAGGGTTGCGGAGGACCGAGATGAATGGAGATCGAGATGCAAGATTCTGTTGCTGCAAACCAATCCACCGGATTGATACTACGAAGAAAAGAATCGTCATGTGTTCAAATAAAATTTAATAAGACCCTCACTAAAGAAGGTTTGAGATCTTTGAATTATGATCGAAAGTTGAAACAACACATATGTTGTACAATCGGCCACTGACGTTTGAAAATACATCACAAGCTGTGTGCAGTCGGCCACCAAGCGTTGGCGAATCGATCACACACACGTTGTGTGACCGGCCTTTAACGTTCGACCTGGTGATCACACACATATTGTGTAATCGGACTGGATAGTGTTATGCACAACAATGTGAACTTAAATAAATGTTTTTTTTATTTATTTATTTTTATTTACTTGCACCATTTTCATAATTATGGGCACACTTATGAGTCAAGTTTTTTTTTCACGTGTGGTGTTATTTTTTATGCTTCACTTAGAGGAGCGCAAATATTTTCTTGTTTGTGTTATACAGGATGTTTCAAACGAGTGTTTTATATATTTTTGCTGTTTATACAGGGTGCGGTATTTCCGTGGCAAAGCAAGCAGCTCAAAGGCGCATAGTTGGAGGCGATGATGCCGGGTTCGGATCCTTCCCGTGGCAAGCTTACATCAGAATCGGCTCTTCCAGGTTAATATGACACATTTATTAAACACCCTCTATAAGTTACGATACATTTTTTTAACAATATCTGCTCCATATTTTGGGCATAAGCAGCATGTCAGCAATGTCATTTCCGGGCGGCATAGTCCAGTGGTAAAAGCGTCAGCTTATCACTCAGACGTCGTCGGTTCGAAATCCAACCAAGCTTGATTATTTTTTTAAACGACTTAATCAAATATAAGCTCTATACATGCCCTTGATAGGCATGAGCCACCCCTTAACGACAAAACAGAAACTTTTCAGGACTTGAGAACCTCGGACTAACCATTAATCTCACCCAATACATCTGATACTACAGCCGCAGTCTATGCAAGTTCGCAGGCTCTTATCTATGTTCCCATGTGGACCTCCGGGTGTACAGCTGTTTTGGGACAAGGCATGGACAATCTGAGCTTACAGAACTGTGAAACGGCAAATCGCGTTGTACAAATACCACAAAATATGTATAAATATGTCATCAAGTGAATAAACTGTGTCATCAAATCAGTGTGATCCATGTTTAAAAAAATGTGAAAGGTAGTCTCTTAACTTTGCTGACACAGTGATTTGCCCGAACTGGATTCCGGCATATCGTTCACGAAACTTTTTATAGCGATTTGCCCGAATCTAGCTCGGGTCCATTCCCCCACCAGTCCAGAGAACGCATTGGAAGGACGCGATAGGCGAAAAAATCAAAAAAATTAAAGGTTACTTTTTTAAACCAACTTTTTTCAATAGGTTGACTACAGAAGTGGGTAATATGAATCCTGCATCAATTCAGTTATTGAAAAAAAAACCTAGTTTGTAAATAATAATTTATTCAATATTAAAAAAATACGACAACAACACAACAAATTAACGACATTTCATGTAATTACTGTGAATTAAGTGCTTAGTAGAACTATTTTTTAAATTATTCTTACAAAACACATTATTGTCTTTTTCAACACAAACTTTATTCAAATATCGCCTTTTATTGTTCGAAAAAACAAGTTTGTGAAACTTCATTGTAAAATAATCAGACACCCCCAACACCAAGATTGAAGTCTCGAAGCAGCTTTCTGAAATCCACACAACCTCTCACATCCGGCCCCTGAAAATGAGACACTCCAGCTCTGGCAGCAAGTCGCACCAGAGGATTTCATTACTCCAAAGGAAGGCCTCCCAACTGGCAAGAGCCTTGACTGGCCGACCTGGAAATCCCTAAACAGATTAAGAACCGGAGTTGGTAGAACAAAGGACAACCTCGAGCGGTGGGAGAATGCTTCGGCGGGGAGAGACACCATTGTGCGACTGTGGAGACCTGCAGACCGCCTCACACCTACGATGCTGCTCCGTGTGCCCAACAAGTTGCACATCTCAGGACCTAATGCTGGGCAACACACGAGCTATCGATGTCGCCAGATATTGGGAAAAAATAATTTGACGTCGCTGACGCGAAGAAGAAGAAGAAGATTGTAAATTTAATTTAGTATAACTTTTTGTGTAATATTGTTGTTACAAAATACATTATTTGTTATCCTTAAACCTGAAAAATGCTTTTTAAAAGCCTTATACCACAAAAGTCTTAAAATCATATTGTAAAATAAATTTAATAGAACCTTTTTTTGTAAAAAAAAAAACTTTTTAAATAAATAATTACTTCTAACTATAGGGTCCGCCAAATAACTTTTTTTTTTTTGGAAAACATCGCAAAACATCGAGTGTAGCTTCGGCTGTGTGGCACGTAGCGCCGTCCTGTTGAAACCAAATGTTGCTGATATCCTCTTCTTCAATTTTTGTGAACAAAAATGGCCCGATAACCATCGCCATTGACTGTTACGGCCACTCCTTGCTCATTTTCAAAGAAAAATGGCCTGATTTTCAAAGTAATGTCGCAATATTTCCCGGCATTGTTCAAGCGTATACACAACCATAATCGTTTAGCGGAAGGATAAAACTAATTATCTGTCAAATCAGACATGAGCTAAGTGTTACCATTTACGAAATAAGCACTAGTTGAAAAAAAAAAAAACGTTAGATGGCGGACCCTATACAATTCGAATACAGCTTTTTTAGTTCTAATGATATAAAATTCGTGAAACTTCATTGTAAAATATATTTTGTAGAACTTTTCTTTGTAATTATTTTAGAAATGTATAAAAAAGAGTGTAAATTTTCAGATGCAACATGCTTATGTCTCTTTTCGAGCTAATTGGCTGGAGGCAGTGTTGGATAGAGAGGTAAACCACAATCTAGTAGAACACAGATCAACGTAATAGTAGAACTCTATTTTTCTCACTAGTAGAACACTCTTCTGTGCATATCTTAAATACGAAACGGCGTCTATTAGTAGAAGATTTATCAACATTTTAGTAATCGAGTAGAATTCTATCACTTTTATTCTATAAAAACATCTAAAACCGTTGAATAAATTGATCAATAAGTACATTGATAGAACTTGATGTAGAAAACGAGTAGAAAAACGTCTACAATTATGTAGAATTGTATTTCAAAAAACTTTTATAATATTATTTTTAAAAAATTGCTTAAAATCAACCTGAAGAATATTTTAGTACAACTTAAATTTAAAATATATATTTTTTTGTTATTGTTGAACTATTTTATGTAGATAATGATTTATAGAACTGTTTTTTTTTAATATTTAACCCTTTCATTACGGCTTGGTTTGATTATAAATTACACTGTCAATTATAAAACTAGTATTTGAAGCATAAATGTACTTATCTGGTCTATTTTCGTATATCACATTGGTTCTTGTATCCTTTAGCTATCAGATGATGCATACAAAACTATTATATTTAACAAACGTTCATTATTTAACTCCATACATGTGGTGGCATTGACACATATGGTATACAGAAAAATCGCTCCTGTGACGAAACCTAACGATACTTATTAACATGCTTTACAGATTCCTGTAAAGAATACATGTAGGTTGATAAAGGGAATGACTGCACTTCCAATTTCTTACCGTAGCTGTCACAATGAGTACTGAAAATAGCAAAACGATATATCACGTCAAACAATATCAACGGTAGGGGAATCTTATGACGGCATATGCCGACAACCGATGCGAAAGGGTTAAGAAAATATATGTTAAAGTTGTTGATTTGAAAAAAAATATATCGTGCTGCAAATTTGCTAAATTGAGCTAGAACAGTGTTTTTTTTTATCTCTGATCTCTCTATAACTATAATAGATGAAATCTCTCTTTAGTAGAACTATTGTTTGTAGAAGACTTGTCTATCCAACACGCTCCATTATAATGCACTGCTATGTCCGACAAAAAAATGTTCTTTAAAAAGTGTATATTTTTGTAGATTTTCTATATTTTTAGAAAATAATGTAAGTATGATATTGTGGCTTTTGGGCTTAGCCGTGTGTAGCGAATTTCTTCTTATCAAAATTTCGACCGCCATTGCAGGGGTCTTCTACAGGATTGATGACTTAGTTGTGAATTGGTTTCAAGAGGTAGCTAAGCTGTTAGCCTAACGTTGACGTTAGAATGAACCAATGAAAATTGAGTATGCTAGTTGCCATGGAGATAACAATGACGCTCGTGGAGGTACGTTAGGCTGACGGCTAAGCAACCTCCTGACAACAACTCAAACTAAGTCATCAATCCTGAAGAAGACCACTGCAATGGCGGTCGAAAAATTGGTAAGAAGAAATTCGCCACACACGGCTAAAACCAAAAGCCACAATATCAAATCTGGCCGTGAAAACCTAAGAAGTTATTTAATGCAAGTATGTAAATTACAATTATGTGAAATGTTTTTTAAATCATAAAAAAAAAATCTCTTGCATGTTTTAATACAGTAAAATTTGTTTTATCTTCTTCGTAGTATCAATCCGGTGGATTGATTTGCAGCAACAGAATCTTGTATCTCAATCTCCATTTCTCTCGGTCCTCCGCAACCCTTTTCAGCTCAGCATAAGCGCTACAATTCGTGTCCTCGAATACTTGCTGCAAATACTCCCGTCTACAGTTTCTACCCTCAACCATCCCCTCCACAATGTCGTGAAGAAGACCATCGTGGCGCATGATGTGACCAATCCAGCGGGCGTCTCTGAGATGGTTCTTATTAGGTGCCTATCTTCTTAGATTATCCTGAGAACCTCATTGTTCGTGACGTTGTCTCTCCAGGAAATTCCGAGAATTCTTCTGTACGACCACATCTCAAAGGCCTCTAGTCTTTTTTTATCACTTTCAGATAAGCACCATTTCTCACAGCCGTACTTTAAGATGCTCCAAGCAAGTGTTTTGGCAAGTTGCTTGCGGAGCCCAAAAGTAATAGTTGATATCTTCATTTTGAGATTATTTTAAAGACACTCCTCTCATGGATCCCTCCATGGCACGTTGGGTTACCTTTATTTTATGTGTAAGATCTGCTGTTAGATTCCACGTCTCTACGCCATAAGTTAACACTGGGAACATCCACTACTTAAGTTTTTCTTTGGATATCTTATTTTGAGTTTGTATCTTTTAGCGACACTCCTCTCATGGATCTCTCCATAGCACGTTGGGTGACCTTTATTTTATGTGTAAGACCTGCTGTTAGATTCCATGTCTTGATATCAATAAATGCTAAATATTTTCTGTCTTTGGTCATAGATGCGGTGGCTCTCTCGTGTCACGGCGCCACGTGGTCACGGCCGGTCACTGCGTAGCGCGCGCCACACCACGTCAAGTTCACGTGACGCTGGGCGACTACGTCATCAACTCTGCTGTTGAACCACTGCCTGCCTACACGTTTGGCATCGCGCGCATCAACGTGCACCCTTACTTCAAGTTCACGCCGCAAGCTGACAGGTTCGACGTGGCCGTGCTCACGCTCGACAGGAACGTGCACTACATGCCGCACATAGGTGAGTTCGCTATATTTGACAAGTTTCCCACATTAGAAATGGGCGTATATTTGACAAGTTTCTCACAAATGACAAGTTTTCCACATTTGACAAGTTTCCTACATTTGACAAGTTTCCCATATTTGACAAGTTTCCCACATTTGACAAGTTTTACACATTTGACAAGTTTCCCACATTAGAAATGGGCGTATATTTGACAAGTTTCTCACAAATGACAAGTTTTCCACATTTGACAAGTTTCCTACATTTGACAAGTTTCCCATATTTGACAAGTTTCCCACAATTGACAAGTTTCCCACATTTGACAAGTTTTCCACATTTGACGAGTTTCCTACAATTGACAAGTTTCTCACATTTGACGAGTTTCACACAATTGACAAGCTTCCCACATTTGACAAGTTTCCCACAATTGACAAGTTTCCTACATTTGACAAGTTTCCCATGTTTGACAAGTTTCCCACAATTGACAAGTTTCCCACATTTGACAAGTTTTCCACATTTGACAAGTTTCCTACAATTGACAAGTTTCCCACATTTGACGAGTTTCACACAATTGACAAGCTTCCCACATTTGACAAGTTTCCCACAATTGACAAGTTTCCTACATTTGACAAGTTTCCCATATTTGACAAGTTTCCCACATTTGACAAGTTTTCCACATTTGACGAGTTTCCTACAATTGACAAGTTTCCCACATTTGACGAGTTTCACACAATTGACAAGCTTCCCACATTTGACAAGTTTCCCACAATTGACAAGTTTCCCACAATTGACAAGTTTCCTACATTTGACAAGTTTCCCATATTTGTCAAGTTTCCCACAATTGACAAGTTTCCCACATTTGACAAGTTTTCCACATTTGACGAGTTTCCGACAATTGACAAGTTTCCCTCATTTGACGAGTTTCCCACATTTGACAAGTTTCCCACATTTGCCAAGTTTCCCACATTTGACAAGTTTCCCACATTTGACAAGTTTCCCACATTTGACAAGTTTCCCAATAATTGAAATGGTCGTATATTTTACATATTTGGAAAATTCGATAATTTTGAAATTATCTAATATTTAAAATTTTCTTGTTTTTCTTCGTGAGATGCCATGATTCGCAGCCGTAAAGGAGAATGGAAGCGATGCAGGAGCTGTATAGACGCCACTTTGTATTGATCGAGTAAAGCTGCGAGTCTCAGATATAACGCTTCGATTTAACCCTTTCGTTACGGCTCGGTGGAATACAAATTATACTGTCAATACGGCCTGATTTTTTGTTGTTGCTAAAAACTAGTATTCGAAGCTGGGTAGGGGAGACTGCAAGTGTATATTTATCTGTTACTTTAAGAGATCCTGATTGTAGGAAAAAGGAAACACAGACGCTGGAAGAGCATTTCAAAGCTTACCGGTTGCATTAAGGAAGGAACTTTAGAAACTGCCAGTTCTTGGTCGACACACATTAACCGTGTATGGATGTTCGGCAACCGTAAGACGAGTTTGACGGTTGTGGATGGTTGCAAGAGGAAGTATTTCTTTAAGCTCTGAAGAGCAGCGACTGTGGTTATAACGGAAGAAAAGACTAAATGAACCAATCTTACGCCTGTGTTCCATTGATTGCAGGTAAGACGTAAGAGTGTCATTGTTTATCAAACGAATCGCTCTTCTTTGAACTGAGTCAATTAAGCTTAGAATGTATTTTGTGTCTCCAATCCAAAGGTGATTGCCGTATTCAAGGATAGGTAGGATTTATCCTTTATATAGAAACAGAAGTTGTTTATCGTTGAAATACCTCAGTGATCTATATAATACACCTAGTTTTTTGGAAGTGAGACCGGCTTTTTACTTAATTGACTCGTAATATTTGTCATTATTCGAGTTTGATACTCGAATTACGTTGATTAAGCTTGCTTTTGAAAGAGGACAACCGTTGAAAGATACAGGATCCATAGCAGTCTTCTTGGCGTAGAAAGTACATGATTGGGTTTTGGGAATGTTGAAACTGACGAGGTTGAGGTCGCCCCATCGTGAAACCCTTTCAAGAGACATGTTCATCTTCTCCACCAGAGACTCCCTAGCAGCAGACAGTTCCGAATGTTTCGTAGGTTTATGGAAGATTATACTCTCATGGACAGTGCTGTCGTCGGCATAACAGTGAATGTTTTCGCATTGAAGCAAATCATTCACATGCAGAAGGAAAAGAGTGGGCGACAGCATAGAGCCCTGTGGAACTCCCGAGTTGATTTTAATGCAGAAAGAAGAAAATTCATCTACGACAGTGATAATAAATACTAAGTGCATGATTGGGTTTTGGAAATGTTTTGCATTTGGTGCACGAGACAACGGGTGCACTGGCTGTCTCTCTAACCTAACCTATCGAGTGACGAAGCCAAAAAAACTATCATTGTGAAAGGAATTATGAAAGAAATGTTTTTTTAATGTAATTTCTCTGCATGATTTCATATAACATAGAATTTTAATTGAATCATTATGTAGTGTACTTTACTCGTAATTGACTTGTATGATGTAGCGTACGTGTAGTGTTCAGTCAGATTAAATGAAGATTAATGCACGAACCGCCGAGGTTAATAACATGAGCAATAATATTATTAAGTTTACATCTTCTTGCTCTTACATTTCACTTTCTCTGAAAGTCTAATGAAGCATTTAGAAAATTATATTAATACGATAAGTAAGAACCATCTCAGAGAGGTGAGAACGATAAAAAAAATCATTTGTTTGGAGCATCATGATGTACGGCTGTGAGACATGGTGCTTATCTGAAAATGATAAAAAAAAGGACAAGAAGCCTTTGAAATGTGGTTTTATTGAAGAATCGGAGGAATTTCTTGGAGAGACCACGTCACGAACAATGAGGTTCTCAGCATAATCAAGGAAGATAGGCACCTAGTAAGAACCATCTCAGAGAGGCGATCGGTCACATCGTGCGCCACGATGGCTTTCTTCACGGCATTGTGGAAGGGATGGTTGAAGGTAGAGCCTGCATAGGGCGCTCTAGACGGGAGTATTGCAGCAAGTGTTCGAGGACATGAGTGTTACACCTCATGCTGAGTTAAAGAGATCGATCGAGATGC
Organism: Glossosoma conforme; assembly: GCA_022606575.1. Lineage (NCBI taxonomy): Eukaryota > Metazoa > Arthropoda > Insecta > Trichoptera > Glossosomatidae > Glossosoma > Glossosoma conforme. The sequence goes on from JAGTXR010000053.1 coordinate 1,315,812, forward strand.
AAGATTTTGTTGCTGCAGACCAATCCACCGGTTTGATACTACGAAGAAGATTAATGCGATATATCAGGCCTAGCTGTAATGATTGCGTGAATGCCAATTACATGAATATTTCAATTTAAAATAAGAGTACAGTTGAATCTCGATATAACGGACTTTGATTTAACAAACTTCGTGTATAACGGACAAAAATGCGGTCTAATGAAAGAAAATAAAAACGTAATTTAACATATAATTTTATGTTGAGCCGCACCTTAGGACAATATGGTCTAGGCCTCGGGAGCATCGGGTTAATCATTTGGTTTCCTTAAAAGATACAATTCAATAATCACCCCAAGATATGTTCTCAAGTGGGACAATATTTTGTTCTTCTTCGTAGTATCAATCCAGTGGATTGGTTTGCAGCAACAGAATCTTGCATCTCGATCTCCATTCCTCTCGGTCCTCCGCAACCCTTTTCAGCTCCGCATAAGCGCTACAATTCATGTCCTCAAATACTTGCTGCAAATACTCCCTTCTAGGGCGCCCTCTACAGTTTCTACCCTCAACCATCGCCTCCACAATATCGTGAAAAAGACCATCGTGGCGCATGATGTGACCGATCGCCTCTCTGAGATGGTTCTTATTAGGTGCCTACCTTCCTTGATTATCCTGAGAACCTCATTGTTCGTGACGTGGTCTCTCCAGGAAATTTCGAGAATTCTTCTGTACGACCACATCTCAAAGGCCTCTAGTCTTTTTTTATCACTTTCAGATAAGCACCATGTCTCACAGCCGTACATCAAGATGCTCCAAACAAATGTTTTGGCAAGTTGCTTGCGAAGCCTTAAAGTATTATTCTTTGACTCAAGATTTTTTGCTTTATTTATTGAAAGCTAGCCTTGCTTGATGTATGCGACTGTTGACTTCTCTTTTTGTTCTGCCATCCCAGGTGATCGTATTTTAATATCAAGGATAAAATAAATCTTTATTTTTTAATCTCCATCGAGGATTGAACTACGATCTTCGATTTGGTAAGTGAACGTTTTTACCACAAAGCGATATCAGCTGTCTTATTATATATATTTGGATTCTATTATCCTAACAGTGTTACTTTCTTTACGCGAATTTACGTAATTCAATAGAATGAACGTTAGATATTATTTGTTAGAATATTATTTACAGGAATCTGTATAGTATGTCGATAAATATCGTTAGGTTTCGCCACAGGTGCGATTTTTCTGTAAATCACATGTGTCGATGCCACCACATGTATGGAGTTACATAATGAACGTTTGTTAAATATAATAGTTTTTTATGTATCATCTGATAGCTAAAGGATTCAAGAACCAATGTGATATATGAAAATAGGTCAGATAAGTACATTTATGCTTCAAATACTAGTTTTATAAGTGACAGTATAATAAAGTATAATTTGAATTGCACAGCGAAGAAGAAGGTGTTTAATCCTTTCTTATCGGTTGTCGATATATGCCGTTCAAGAATCTCCTACCGTTGACATCGAGAACCGTGATATATTATTTTTCTACTTTCAGTACTCATTGTGACATCTACGGTAGGAACTTGGAACTGTAGTCATTCCCTTTATCAACCTACATGTATTATTTACAGGAATCTGTAAAGCATGTAAATAAATATCGTTAGGTTTCGTCACAGAAGCGATTTTTCTGTAAGCCACATGTGTCAATGCCACCACAATGTATGGAGTAACATAATGAACGTTTGTTAATTGTTAAATATAATAGTTTTTTATGCATCAGCTGATAGCTAAAGAATAGAATAACCAATGTGATATATGAAAAAGTCTGATAATTACGTTAATATCGTTAGGTTTCGTCACAGGAGCAATTTTTCTGTAAACCACATGTGTCAATGCCACCACATGTATGGAGTAACATAATGAACGTTTCTTAATTGTTAAATATAATAGTTTTTTATGCATCAGCTGATAGCTAAAGAATAGAATAACCAATGTGATATATGAAAAAAGTCTGATAATTACGTTAATATCGTTAGGTTTCGTCACAGGAGCGATTTTTCTGTAAGCCACATTTGTCAATGCCACCACAATGTATGGAGTTACATAATGAACGTTTGTTAATTGTTAAATATAATAGTTTTTTATGCATCAGCTGATAGCTAAAGAATAGAATAACCAATGTGATACAAGAAAATGTCTGATAATTACGTTAATATCGTTAGGTTTCGTCACAGGAGCGATTTTTTGTAAGCCACATGTGTCAATGCCACCACATGTATCGAGTTATATAATGAACGTTTGTTAATTGTTAAGTATAATAGTTTTTTATGCACCAGCTGATAGCTTAAGGATAGAATAACAAATGTGATATATGAAAAAGGTCAGGTAATTACGTTTATGCTTCAAATACTAGTTTTAAGCAAGAAAAATGGTTTGAAAAATACACGCATTGACAGTATAATTTATATTCCACCGAGCTGTAACGAAAGGGTTATTGGGTTAAATTGATGCTGTTTTTTATATTTTCTTATTTTTTTTCAGCACCAATCTGTTTACCTGAGAAGAATCAAGATTTCTTGGGTCAGTTTGGCTGGGCTGCTGGATGGGGAGCGCTTAGTCCAGGTTCGAGACTGAGACCAAAGACTCTGCAAGCAGTCGACGTTCCAGTACTCGACAACAGAGCTTGTGAAAGATGGCACAGAGCTAACGGTAAGCCACATACTGAAACCAAGTAGACTGAATAAATCCACGATTGTTGAATTTTTTTACTATTTCCACTCCATATTTTTTTTAGAGCATAAAGGCACAGCAAATCGATGTTTCTTTCGGTAAAAGCGTTTCTTTTATGTAAGCACGTACAGGAGAATACCGAAAGATGGTGATAGTAATTCTGAAGTCTCATCTGTGAAATTCTAGGACACTTATGACCATAGTGCATATGGCTAAGTGTAGTGTTGATCCGCCAACGTCATAGACTGCAGCCCGACATTCACGCATCATTATTATTATTTAGGAATTCACGGGACGACTTTCGTCGACCATTGATTTTGATTATTAGGCTATGACTGGCTTTTTACGGGTGAGGGATCAAATTAACACCAACTGAGAGTATTTTAAAGCTTAGAAATTTATTAAAGATTTTTTTTTTAATCTCAATCGGGGATCGAACCCACGACCTTTGTCTTGCAAAGCAAACGCTTTGACCATTGAGTAGTACCCGCCGGCAATAAATAAAGTAAAAATAATAATCAATTAATAGGCTATGACTGGCATTCCACGGTTGAGGAATCAAATTTACATTAACCGGAGATATTTATAGAGATAAGAAATCGTTTATTTTTTATGTCGTAGTGGATTGAACCCACGAGCTTCGGTTTAGTAAGCAAACTCTTTTACCACTAGGGTGTAAGCCCGCCGGCAATTCTATGTATAGTTCCTGAAGATGGCGTGAGCCCGGGCGTTTTTTTTTAAATCTGTGTCGGGGATTGAACCCACGACATTCGGAATGCCACGCAAATGCTTTAACCGCTGAGCTATACCAGCTGGTCATATAAATAAACTTTCTTTTAATACGTGAATCACATTTCTTTTTAGAGATTATCTGAGTCGTTATTGACATTTTAAAAGCGAAAAAAAAAGAAATTTTCTGCTTCGAAAAGTTGTCTGTTATATAAAATAATTGTAATCATTATAAAAGTTACCAAAAATGCTAAAGAAACTTTCAGCCAACATAACTCATCACCTATTATGGAATCACGTTACGAAATGGAGAAATTAAATTTCTCCAAACGTATTAAATTTTTGGACATTTTTTTTCTAGCAAACGGTCATTCATATTAGATAAATAATCATCGCATCATTTCGCTTACAATTTTTTTGTATAACAGGTCTGCCAAATAACTTTTTTTTTTTTTGAAAAACATCGCAAAACATCGAGTGTAGCTTCGGCTGTGTGGCACGTAGCGCCGTCCTGTTGAAACCAAATGTTGCCAATATCCTCTTCTTCAATTTTCGTGAACAAAAATGGCCCGATAACGATCGCCATTGACTGTAACGGCCACTCCTTGCTCATTTTCGAAGAAAAAATGGCCTGATTTTCAAAGTAATGTCGCAATATTTCCCAGCGTTGTTCAAGCGTAAACACAACCATATTCGTTCAGCGGAAGAATAAAACTAATTATCTGTAAAATCAGACATGAGCTAAGTGTTACCATTCACGAAATAAGCACTAGTTGAAAAAAAAAACGTTAGATGGCGGACCCTATACATTTCTAAAAAATCATACACATATTGATATCAGCTTGATATAGCTCCTTTAGGTTGATGCCGTAAAGCCTCGAAAAACGATGTCTTGTCTCTTATTTTTGTTCGCTCACCTGACATGCACATCTTACGCGCCTAATTGCGTGCGCCACAACGGTCTTTTTGTTGCAAGTGTTTGACAAATAAACGAGAATGTGAAACGAAAACAAGTTCATTGTATTGTGAACCTGATCCTGCATCCTGTCATCCAGTAAATCGATATCAAACTTTGAGAGGAGGATATCAATATATATATATATATATATATATATGTATTTAACCATATTCGCTCCATATTGGTAGTTTATGGACACCGCAAATTTCCGTTTCACAGTCTTGTAAGTTCACATTGTCTATGCCTTGTCCCAGAACACCTGTATACCCGGAGGTTCACATGGGAACATAGGTGATTCCCGGAAGTACGCGAACTTGTATAGACTGCGGCTATAGTGCCCGAGAAATATTTGGGTGTTCAACAATCAGCGTTTTTCAAGGAAATTGTAAGATGAGTCCGACGCTCCCAAAGCCTGGATTTTTTATTTTGTCTTTAACACTTTCATTACGGCTCGGTGTAATACAAATTATACATTATTATTATCATAAATTAGGACCACAAGAGGGTTAACGTGCACTTCGAGGAACGCACGCAGCACATGCCTTAACACTCTCTCTTTCAATATACAATCATCATCATCATCATGTCCGTTAACCTAACTGGAGCATATATGTTGTATGTCCTGCCCGTTGCCATTTAACCCTTTCGTTACGCCTCGGTGGAATAAAAATTATACTGTCAATACGGCGTGAATTTTTCAAACCATTTTTTTTGCTTAAAACTAGTATTTGAAGCATAAATGTACTTATCTGACCTATTTTCATATAGCACATTGGTTCTTGTATCATTTAAGCTATCAGATGATGCATAAAAAACTATTATATTTAACAAACGTTCATTATATAACTCTATACATGTGGTGGCATTGACACATGTGGCTTAAAGAAAAAATCGCTCCTGTGACGAAACCTAAAGATATTTATTTATATGCTTTACAGATTACTGTAAAAAATACATGTAGGTTGATAAAGGGAATGACTGCAGTTCCAATTTCTTACCATATATGTCACAATGAGTACTGAAAGTAGCGAAACGATATATTACGGCTCCCGATGTCAACGGTATGGGAATCTGGACGGCATATATCGACAACCGATGCAAAAGTGTTAAGAGGTGGCTAGACTCTACTGTGGGCACGTATATATCTTAGATTTGATTAAATACATTGTTAAAAATCAAACTAGGTCGGAATTTGAACCGACAACATCTGAATGATAAGCAAACGCTTTAACCACTGAACCTGGCATTGTCCAGTGTCATTATTTAATTTTCTGACAGTTTATTTCTTTTACTGACGAAACCTTGATTTGTGTTTTCCGAACAAAGAAATACAGGCCATGATATATTTGGGACATTGTTGCGTGTATAAGGAAATAAAGTATATACAGTGGAACCTCTCATAACAATCATAATTCGTTCCAGAATCTTGCTCGTTATGTAAAACACTCGTTAAGCGAAACTAATTTTCCCATATAAATCAATGTAATACACGATAATGCGTCCCATGCGAAAAATAATTTTTAACGTTTATTCTAGTAAAATTACATGCTTCAAAATTGTTAAATGTTGTAAAATCTATTTAAAACATTTAAAAAAATCATAACAAAGTTATTATTTATTAATCTATGACAAATAGTTAATTATTTTTTACTAGAATGCTGTCTAGAAACATTCGATTTAACCGACTCTTTAAAATTTACGTACGAGTGCTAAAAACAGACTGACGCAATGACGCGGAAGTCCCGGCTCACAAGTGCGTCACACGTCACGTGACTTTCCCTTTCTGCGTCTCTCGTTATGCGAAATGTCACTCGTTAAGGGAGCTATTTTTTTTTCACTCTTTTATTTGCTCGCTATGCGAATCACCGTTATGAGAGGTGCTCGTTAAGAGAGGTTCCACTGTGTATGCTTTAGGTTATGAACTAATACAGAATTATTGCTTTGAATTACACTAACGATTAGTCAGTGGTTTTGAGCCGTTCTTTGATTCAAATACGAAAACTCAGCTGACAACAAAGAAAAAGAAAAAAATACTTTCTCCGAGAAATTTCCGACGGAGATATTCTAAGTGAAAGATTTTGTATTATACCGAGACTAGAGAAATTGTATAAACGTAACCTTAAATAGTCAATCACTTTTTAAATCATCATCATCATCAGCCTGTGTGTCTGTCAACTATTGAACATCTACACACATGAGAGTCTACATGTCAAATATTACGAGTTAATTAAGTGTAAAGCCGGTTTCGCTTCCAAAAAACTAGGTGTATTATATAGATTACTGAGGTATTTCAACGATAAACAAATTCTTCTTCTATATAAAGGACAAATCCGACCTATCCTTGAATACGGCAGTCACTTTTGTGTTGAGACACAAAAAACCTTCTAAATTTGATTCACTCAGTTCAAAGAAGAGCAATTCGTTTGATAAGCAATGACACTCTTACGTCTAACCTGCAATCAATGGAACACAGGCGTAAGATTGGTTATCTTTGTCTTTTCTACCGTTGTTACCACGGTCACTGCTCTTCGGAACATAAATAATTTAATCCTCCTGCACCCACCCACGACCGACAAACTCATCTTACACTTGCCGAACAACCGTACGCGTTTAATATATGTCGACCAAGAACTGGCAGTTTCCAAAGTTCTAATGCCACCGGTAAGCTATGGAATGCTCTTCCAGCGTCGGTGTTTCCTCCTTCCTACAATCTGGATCACTTCAAGAAACAGATAAATATACACTTGCAATCTCCCCAACCCACACACAAACACGAACACAACACACGTTTCCCGCATGCAGCGTCCAGCCTCCCTGGCTGAGCGTCATAGAGTGCACTGGTCTTGACCGGGTGTGCTCTCCTACATGCGTTTACATAAAAAAGTCTGTTTCCGTCCACTGTTGAACGTAGGAGTCCCGCATGAGTGTCCATTCATCTCGATCCTCCAGCCTTCGCGTCCAGGCTACTCCCGGTATTCTTTTGATGTCGTCAGTGCATTTTGCATCGGCATACACTCTGTTTGCCAGTTCTTGGACGCCACTCCAACACTTCTTTTCCCCATCGACCGTCGTTATGCTCATTTTTTGTGTAGCCTCCACTACTTATATTATTCTTCAGATATCAAAATTCCGGATTCTATATTTCAGAGACACTCCTCTCATGGATCTCTCCATAGCACGCTGGGTGACCTTTATTTTATGTGTAAGACCTGCTGTTAGATTCCACGTCTTTCTTAGAATAGTTTCTTATGCATCATTTGATAGCTAAAGGATACTGGAACCAATGTGATATATGAAAATAGACCAGATAAATACATTTATGCTTCATATACTAGTTGTATATTTGAGATTATCTTTTGTATTCCACATTGGTTAAGAGATATCTGAACCCTATATTAGAGTATTGAAATACAGTGGTACCTTGACAACGTACAAGTGTTTTGAGATACGAGTCGTCGAACGAAGCGATTTTTGCTTTGAAATATGAGCAAAATTTGAGATACGAGCAATCGGCTTAGCGGGTTAGCCGGTCGCACACGAACCGCGCGACACGCTTTCCCGCGCGAATTCCCTAGCCACCATCAGAGAATCAGTTATCAGTGTGCTCTCGCTGTCAAAGCATCTTAAATAAGTTGCGCCGCGTTTTGTGACTTTTATAAAATTTGCTTTGAGACTCGAGTAATTTTAAATGCGAGCAAGGTTTCGGAACAAACTAAACTCGTTAGTTGAGGTACCTTGGAAGTACGATCACCTGGGATGGCAGAAAATCGCATACATCAAGCAAGGCTAGCTTTCAAGAAAAAGGGCAAAAATTCTCGAGTCAAAGAATATAACTTTAAGGCTCCGCAAGCAACTTGCCAAAACACTTTGTTCTGGAGCATCTTAATGTACGGCTGTGAGACATGGTGCTTATCTGAAAGTGATAAAAAAAGACTAGAGGCCTTTGAGATATGGTCGTACAGAAGAATTCTCAGAAATTTCCTGCAGAGACCACGTCACGAACAATGAGGTTCTCAGGATAATCAAGGAAGATAGGCACCTAATAAAAACCATCTCAGAGAGGCGATCGGTCACATCATGCGCCACGATGGTCTTCTTCACGATATTGTGGAGGGGATGGTTAAAGGGTAGAAACTGTAGTGGGCGCCCTAGACGGGAATATTTGCAGCAAGTATTCGAGGACTGAAAAGGGTTGCGGAGGACCGAGAGGAATGAAGATCGAGATGCAAGATTCTGTCAATGCAAACCAATCCACCGGATTGACAGTACGAAGACGGAGAAGTTGAGGTACCACTGTATATTTTTAAAAATACACCAAAACGATTTAATACCTGTATTCTTTTTATGTGTTTTTTATTATCTTTCACAAGTATTTTTTTCAAGTCATTGACACTGACTTACTTAAAAATTAACGAAAACTAATCGTTGTTTGTCATCGAAACTAATTACTCTTATTAGTCAACTATTCAACAACAAACCAGTCATACTTTGAAGACATTTGGTCAAACATCATTTTTAATTGGTCATTTTTTTTTTGACAAACGACCACGTCATGTTGTCACAAATATTCTCGACATACCGACTTATCCGGCGGTCATTGCTCAATGGTCAAAGCGTTTGATTTGCAAGCCAAAAATCGTGGGTTCGATCCTCGACGGAGATTAAAAAAAAAAGTCTTTGTGTGAATTCTTGAATTCTTGTGAATAAAGATGATGCGTGAATCTTGGGCTGTGATAACAAAAACGATACATAGCTCGATACAGGCATTATTATTATGTAAACATGGACATGGAAATGAATGAAAGATTTAAATTTTTATATGAGCACCACTTACTGTCGTTTCACAGTTCTGGAAGCTTACGTTGCTATGTTTTGTTCCAGAACACCTAAAATACCCCCAGAGGTGTGATTTTGATCCATCACCCGTTATATGCCAGTCATAGTCTATCAATTAAAATCGGTGATACACGAAAAACATCCCGTGAAGATCACCCAGTCATAGTAAATTCTTGTAATAATAAGGATGATGCCTGAATCTCGGGCTGTAGTCTATGACGTTGGCGGATCAACACTCTACATGCAGCGTTTAGCCATATGCAACATGGTAAGCGTTATAGAATTCCGCAGATGAGTCTTCAGAATTACTATCATCATATGTCGGTACTCTCCTGTATGATGATAATCAATTCGATATAGCACTTTCAGGCTGATGCCGAAAAACCTCAAAAAACGATATTTCGCCCCTAATTTTTGTTCGCTCGCCTGACATGCACATCAAATATATTAGAATCATGATTAATATGTGTTTTTTAAATATTTTTTAAGCAGAATGGATCTCGCGGTGACACGCGATTAGTGTTAGGTTCAGCGTTCGATTTCGAATCGAAAGTTTTCGCACTAAGACCGAAAAAATAAAACAAACAAAATGGCAAATATAATACCGAATGCGTTTAGCTGCTTCACAAAACAATTCTGCGACCAAACTCTTCCTCTGCTCGACAATACAATGGCGCATTGTCTCATAGAAAATTACGTGAAAAGCAACACGTTATACTCGTGTTAGCTCTATACAGGCGAAACAAACTAAGTGACCAAATGGAAATTATACTAAAGTGAAATATCGTTTTTTTAGCAATTAAATATACATATATAGGGTCCGCCATCTAACGTTTCTTTTTTCAACTAGTGCTTATTTCGTGAATGGTAACACTTAGCTCATGTCTGATTTGACAGATAATTAGTTTTATCCTTCCGCTGAACGAATATGGTTGTGTATACACCTTTGAACAACGCTGGGAAATATTGCGACATTACTTTGAAAATCATGGTAATGTTGCAGAATGTGTGCGAAAATTGCGTACGGATTTTGGAAGAAGAGAATCACCGTCAGCTCCGTATGTTCGTTATCTTGTGAAAAAAGTGAAAGAAACTGGCATCCTCATCGATAAACCAAAGCGTGAAAAGCCAAAAACAGTGCGTACACCCGAGAATATTACTGATGTGGCAGAAAGTGTGCGTGAAGCGCCATCAATGGCGCTTCCATGCGGCGTGGCCATGTTGAACGAATTTTTGTTCACAAAAATTGAAGAGGAGGATATTGGCAACATTTGGTTTCAACAGGACGGCGCTACGTGCCACACAGCCGAAGCTACACTCGATATTTTGGGCCCTGTTTTAAAAAAAAAAGGTTATTTGGCGGACCCTTTACTATACATAAAATTCTTTAAACGAGTCAATTCATTCAGAAAAAATATCGGCAGAAGTGGGATCGAACAGCGGACCTTTGGAACCTACATTTTGCCCAAGTATTTATACCGCTCGGCCACCATAGACATTTCTCCGCCTGAGCTGACTCGTCTTGGAACTTGTATTTATGTCATTGTTATCATCGTATGATAGATGTCGCTGTAGTATATATTCAAAGTATGTATATTTTTATTTTTTATTATTCAATCAGTCTGCATTTATTCACAAGCTTAATATTATTACTTTCCGATAGTCTATTTATTTTAGTAAGTACCACTCGGGTCTAGAACCGAACTATAGACTGAATGGATGAGAAACGACTACTTATAGGTCCGACTCGGACTTTATAACCAATCGTTTTACCTGTGTTACTGATGATATCGTAATTTTGTTTGCAAGAGACCTCAAATACGATAAGTACGGGAATGAAAAAAGCGAGAGTCCTTCAAGTTCCTAATAATAATAAAAAAAACATTCAATTACATTTATTTATTTATATATCGTACATATATGAGTATATACAAATATTATTTTAAAGGTCCCTAATGCTAAGTTGCTTTGGCACTTCAGTTATAATAAAGTCTCATCACTTTCACATACGCTGACGTCATATGGGGATCCCCCCAACGACACAGATAATATTGGTCAAACACGTGGGTATCACGCTTAGAGCATATGTCTATAAACATAGCATGACTCAAACTTCATCGCCGTGTTGCGTGTTTCCATAAAATAATATTTACCCTTTCGCATCGTTTGTCGGCACATGCCGTCATAAGATTCCCCGACCCTTGAAATCGGTTGACGCGATATATCGTTTTGCTACTTTCAGTAATTGTGACATCTACGGTATGAAATTGAAAGTGCAGTCATTCCTATTATCAACCTACATGTATTCTTTACAGGAATCTGTAAAGCATGTAAATAAATATCCTTAGGTTTCGTCACAGGAGCGATTTTTCTGTATACCACATGTGTCAATGCCACCACATGTATGGAGTTAAATAATGAACGTTCGTTAAATATAATAGTTTTTTATGCATCATCTGATAGCTAAATGATACAAGAACCAATGTGATATATGAAAATAGGTCAGATAAGTACATTTATGCTTTAAATACTTGTTTTGAGCAAAAAAAAAATGATTTGAAAAATTCACGCCGTATTGATAGTACAATTTGTATTCCACTGAGCCGTAACGAAATAGTTTATTTATCCTGGTAAAAAAATATTCGTATCTAACACCAAATACTTGGTTTTGTAGCGACAGCGATTTTATAATTTTAGAAGCTAACAATAACTGCATTGGATGGCATCTGAACCTAATCTCATTTCTTTGCTATTCTTCTGCTTACTTTTCTTTTGTGAAGATGACTTTGCTCAAGAAAAATCGCCTCCCGTTATTTACTGTGCATCAATTCTCACAGCGAAATTATAATTGTTTAAATCTTTGTCGTTTGTGATTTCAGCGAACTGAAATTTTCGCTTGGGTTTTATTTATTTACTTATTTATTCATTACACATAACCAAAGTTCCAAGGTACAGAGCATACATAAATATACATTACATGGATGTCTACGAGCACGGGTGTATTTATCTGGAACGTAGAAGTTAAAACATTCAAGAATCCCAGTGTTGTTTGTGAATTGCACCGCTAAGAAGAAGGAATGAATGTTTGAGAGCAGCAATTTTCCTTCGGGACTCTAAGGAATGGAAAGAAAGAGCATCCCTAGAAGAAAAAGAGTTGGGTAATGTTCGGAATTGATTGAATTGAATAGATAGTTACCGTAACTAAAAAAAATAGAGAAGTCAGAGATTTTTTTTATGAATTTTTTCAAGCATGATAATGTTTTCAGTTTAAAAAAATCGAAAATTTGTAGTAGCTTAAAATTTTATATTCATTCCATTATATAGTTTATTTTATTTTTATGTAAGCACGTACAGAAGAATACCGACAGATGGTGATAGTAATTCTGAAGTCTCGACTGTGGAATTCTATGACGCTTACCATGGTTCGTTACCGAGGACCAAAGGTAAAATTTACGAAGCTCTTGTAAGGCCAGCTATGCTCTACGGATCGGAGTGTTGGACCCCGCTGAAACGTGACTTGGATAGGTTTCATGTGGCAGAGATGAAGATGCTGAGATGGGCGGGCGGTGTGACTAGAGTGGACAGAGTTCGAAATGAGCATATTCGGGGTTCACTTCGGGCGGCCCCCATACCTGAAAAGATAAGGGAAAGTCGCCTTATAAGTATAGGTATGTGACACGGAGAGATGAGAACCACATGGTGAAGAAAACCCTCAACATACCCACGCTAAGAAGAAGACATGGAAGACCACAGGCAACCTCGACTGCAACTGTAGACGAGGATCTGAAAACTCTGGGCTTGATCGAGAATGCAGCGCAGGACAGGCAGACATGGCGAATGTGCACAAGGAGAGCCGATCACAGATGATGAGAAATGGCGAGGCTAAAGAAGAATATGGATGATTCGTTACCGAAGCTTAAATTATTAATTGATTAATTATGTTTTCAGGTATCAACGTCGTGATATACCCCGAGATGCTGTGCGCCGGGTATCGCGGCGGTGGCAAGGACTCATGCCAAGGAGACAGTGGAGGACCGCTGATGTTAGAGCGAGGGGGAAGATGGGTGCTGGCAGGTGTAGTATCCGCGGGATACTCTTGTGCGAGCCGACAGCAGCCGGGCATCTACCACCGAGTGCCACACACGGTGGATTGGATACAACACGTCATACAGGGACAGGCGCTATAGAAGGTAAATTAAATAGTTATACTAAGACCATAAAAAAGCTTTGTGCTGATGCCCTTACGGACGCATGGCAAAAACGTTGGTTATCTTCCACCGAAGGTAGAACTACCTTTCTGTTCTTTCCGGACATTTACTTTAGACTAACTGCTAATTGGATCACTGGTCTACCCAACTAATGACTGGGCAGGGCGCTTTTAATGACAGCTTATACTCATTTAATTTAGTTTCAAACCCTAGTAGCCCCTGTTGAATTAAATACTGTCAATTTTTTTTTGCAATATATTCACATTTTTTTCTTCTTGCAGGTATGAGCTATCCAGAAAAATTACGCTGAATTGTAAGAAAAAATTAGAAGAATCAATGAAAAAGTTGCGATATTTCCGACTGAAAAATATCTAAACGAACGCTCGTTAAACGTGTGAAACAAAGAAAAATAATAAACGAAAATAATGATATCGTGGCTTTTGGGTTTAGCCGTGTGTGGCGAATTATTTCGTACCAATATTTCGACCGTCTTTGCGGGGGTCTTCTTCAGGCTTGACGACTTTGTAATGAGTTGGTGTCTTGAGGTAGTTCAACCATCAGCCTAACGTATCTATACGATTTCATGACGGAGAGTCGTGTACGGTGGGTATGTTCTAAGAAGTGTACCTCCACGAGTTACATGATGAGTATAGCGTCAGTAATGGCAAAGCATCTGGCTGATACGGGACATAAGTTTTCATTCGAACCATAATAGTGGCTCGAACGCAAGGGAAACATGCACGCCTAGTAAGGCAAGGCATTGAAATCAAAAGACATTCCATCAACATCAACAGGGATGACGGTTTGATTCTCAAAACAGCATGGCTTCCACCTCTAGCACAGGTACAAAAACCTGCACAGACAAGCAAGGATAACCACAGTCCGACATGACGTTAGTGGAGGTATGCTCCTAAGAACGTACTCGCTTAAAAAAAATCCCAGTGACATAAATTCGAATCGAAAAATGTTTAAAAATTCCTATGTTAATAATAGTTTTAAGATTATTTTTAAAAATTATTCAGTTTATTTTTTGTTTTGTAAATAAATTAAATAAATTTAAATATACAGACAGTCACATTATTGTTTCTTAAGTTATGAAAACAAATATTTAAGCAATGTAATATTGAAAAAGCAATTTATTTCTTAACATAATTATGTAAGTAGTTTCTATTAAATAATTTCTGTAATTTAACATTATTTAGTGTGATATTTAAAGTTGTATTTTTAAGGTTTTTTTTTTAATATTTGTGCCTAAATTTGAGGATATCAGTTTCATCATTTTCAGTTTTATTCTATAAATATCCCCGATTGGTGAGAATTTGATTCTTCACCAGTAAATCGGCAGTCATAGCCTATTAATAAAAATTGGTGGTAGATAGTTAACAAAAGCTGTCTCGTAAACAACACCCATTCATAGTGAATTATTGATAAATATATAATCGTGTCGGAAACAACAGGGCCAGATCCTGTCTGCCCAGATGTGGGCGACGTCGATGGCGTTACTTCTGGTCATCATCAAGTCTTCCTGGGTGCAGCTATTCGGGCACAGCGCACACTCCAGAAGGTGTGACAGGGTCTGCTCTATGCCGCAGTCACATTCAGTCGGTCCGCTGTAAAACTGCCAGGCCCTCATTTGTGTCCTCGTCTTGCATACTCCGGTCCGAAGTCTGTTAAGGGACCTCCATTTATTCCACCCTAGGTCATGTCCAGGGGCTAGGTCCTCTTTCGGGGCAATCCAAGTATTCCCCTCAGTTGCGCTTCTCCACATGTTCAGCCGCAGTAATTTATTGTATTATTGATAAAAATGGATGATTCGTGAATGCCGAACTATAGTGTGTGACGTAGATTAATAGTCCACGTGCAGCGTTTGGCCAAATCTAAAATGGTAAGCGTCATAGAATCTACAAATGAGATATCTCCACCATTATATCATGTGTATGTTTACATATACAAAAACATAATACGTGTTAATTTCTCGATTCGACGAAATGGCGTGTGTTGCCCGATCGGTCAACACATAGGGCAAATAATTGTACACGTGTTCGTGGTTCGAATCTTAGCGTTTGCCGTTTATTTTGCTCAGACTAATCCATGAGAGAAATGTCATATAAAATGGTGTTTACTATGAATTTGTATGTGTATCAGTTGCGAAAGAATAGATTCTTTCACCAATATCCTCAAATTAGAATAAATTAATGTCAATATATTATTTTTTTATTAAATATTTTACAAATTATGTAAATATATAAAAATAATATTAAAAAATAGGGATTTAACGTTAAATAACTTTGCTTAAAAATGAATATGTGCCTACCAAGACAGCCTCTAAAACTGTATTCAAGAAAATATAACATGATCCTTAAGTATTTGATTAAGTAATTAATATTTTCACATGTTGTACACAAATAACTACGAGGGTTATCCATAGTATAAGATTCCCAGTTATTTTTCACAGTGTAAAACATGTTTAATTCCATGAATGCAATTTTTGGAAAGCCCAGACTTTTATCTTTTTTTCTAGACAGTCGCCACTGAGGTCAATGCATTTTTGCATGCGGTATACGAGCTTTTGAATGCCCGAGTCAAAAAATGCTGCCGCCAAGCCACGCAGATACCTGAGAACCGCTCTTCTTCCAGCTCTTTTCTGTCGCAGAAATGCGTTCCACCCAGGTGTTTCTTCATGTCAGGGAAGAGATGGTAGTCACTTGGGGCTAAGTGCGGGCTGTAGGGTGGGTGTTTGACAATACCCCATCCAAATTTTGCGATGAGCTCGTTGGTGTCACCCACCTCGCGCAAACCTTAGCATACCCTAGAATCTAGATGCTGCGTCAAAATCTCATAATAGCTTGTATCTACTTTCAATGATTTCAAGTATTTTAACTTTTAAATAAGCAAGGATTCTAGTAAATACAATTTATTTAGTTAAATAGTTAGGGATCTTGCTCAATTTTCTTTAGCATAAATAATGCTATGTTATAATTATTTATATTCTTAAGTACTCGCTACTGTCGCGGTCTGCGCACAACTGATTAGCGGCCATCCGTGGTCGGTGACACCCAGCGCCGCATGTGGCGATCTAGAAAACTGATCTGGCGCCAACGACAGACGACCCATTACAGATTAAATGACACCCGTGACCGAACTTGTCAATAAAACAATATGGCGACACATACATGTCCGACGAGCGAACAAAAAGAGACGAAAGATCGCTTAATGAGGTTTTCGGCACCAGTCTGCAAGGGCTATATTAAGATTATATCAATATATATTACAACAAATTAAAAAAAAAATGATGCGACATTTCGTAGGAAACTAAAAAATTTGAAAGAAAAACTTTTGTCGATCCCTAAAGAAACTAATGAAATGTATATTTTTACACCAGTGTTACCATACTATGTTTTCTTATAACTATTTTTTTTATATAATTTTATTTATTACAACAATACAAAATGTTTTTGGATATACAGGAATTATATAATTAATATTTATATATTTATTTTTAATTAATCTGATAACTTTAACCTTTGTTTGAAAAATAAATGACAATAATTTTTTTCACAATGTAATCCATGATATGAAGATTTGCTTCAATATTAAAAATTTCATACCGTGTTTTAACATGGATCACACGAGTCATAGTATGATCTATAATATGAAGATTTATTTCAATTTTAAATAGGTAAATATTTCATATCTTGTTATAACATGGATCACACTAAGACTCGGTGTAATCCATGATATGTAAATTTGCTTAATATTGAAAAGATAAATATACCATACCTTGTTTAATCATGGATTACACTGAGTTACAGTGTAATCTATGATATTTCAATATTAAATTTATAAATATTTCATACCTTGTATTAACATGGATCACAATGAGACTCGGTGTAATCCATAATATTTAAATTTGATTCAATATTCAAAAGTATAATTATTTCATGACTTGTTTTCACATGAATCACACTAAGACTCCGTAAAATGCATGTAATTAAAATTTTGTTTCAATATTAAATATTTCATACCGTGTTTTCACATGGATTACACTGAGTCACAGTGTAATCCATGTTAGTTATTTCTTTATTAAGTTAATAAATATTTCATACCTTGTTTTAACATGGATCACACTAAGACTCGGTGTAATCCATGATATGTAAATTTGCTTAATATTGAAAAGATAAATATACCATACCTTGTTTAATCATGGAATACACTGAGTTACAGTGTAATCTATGATATTTCAATATTAAATTAATAAATATTTCATACCTTGTATTAACATGGATCACAATGATACTTGGTGTAATCCATGATTTGTAAATTTGCTTCAATATTAAAAGATAAATATTTCATACCTTGTATTAACATGGATCACAATGAGACTCGGTGTAATCCATGATATGTAAATTTGCTTTAATATTAAAAAGAATAATATTTCATATCGTGTTTTAACTTGGATTTTACTGAGTCAAAGTGTAATCCATGATAGATTTTTCAATATTAAATTTATAAATATTTCATACCTTGTATTAACATGGATCACAATGAGACTCAGTGTAATCCATGATATGTAAATTTGCTTCAATATTAAAAGATAATATTTCATACCATGTTTTAACATGGATTACACTGAGTCACAGTGTGATCCATGTTAAAACAAGGTAAGACATAGCATGTTCGAGTATTTTTAAACTATTTTGTATTGTTTTAAATATATATATATATATAATTTAATTTGTATTTAGTATTTAGTAAAAGGCATAATTGGTCTTGCCTTTTTATTTAAATATTATTTTAAGTAATCCATTAATTAAGTTTACATATTTACAACACAGTAAATATAAATAAATAATGTTATTTAAGAAACAGTGTATAAAAAATAATGTTAAAATAAATAAATATATATTTTTTCTTTGTAAATTTTGAATCTTATGTAAATATATTTTTCTTTAAAAAATATTTTTGTGTTTTATTATTAAAAGAACACAAAATACCTTGTAAGCTTAATTTATTCAGTCCAAAGAAGAGCAATTCTATTATTACTTAAATATACATATACTAAACATAAAATTCTTTTTTCAACGCGTCAATCCAAGCACAAAAATAACGGCAGAAGCGGGATGCGAACCGCGGACTTTGGAAACCAACAATGCCCAGGTATTCATACCGCTCGGCGAATCGCGCCATTGCTATGCCTAGACCGACCCGCGATGAAACTAGTATTTATATCATTGTTATTATCGTACAACAGATGTCGCCATAGTATATATTCAAAGTATGTATATTTTTATTATTATTCTATCAGTATTCATTTATTCACAAGCTTAATATTATTACTTTCCGGCAGTCTATTTATTTTAGTAAAGTACCACTCGGGTCTCGAACCAAACTATAGACTGAATGGATGTGAAACATTATATAGTTCCGACTCGGACTTTATAACCAATCATTTACCTGTGTTACTGATGGATAATTTTACCTTCTTGATATTGTCTCAAGACATTGTTTAGTATTTTTAATTTTTATTAGAATATTATTTTATTATTTCAATATTCTAATCTACTTTTTAGATCATTGAAATATTACAATATTATTATAATAAAAATATACATATACTAAACATAAAATTCTTTTTCAACGCGTCAATCCAAGCACAAAAATAACTGGGCATTGTTGGTTTCCAAAGTCCGCGGTTCGCATCCCGCTTCTGCCGTTATCCATTCAGTTGAAAAAGAATTTTATGTTTAGTAGAAACCCGAGTGGTAATATTACTATAAAAATAAATAGACTGCCGGAAAGTAAAATTAAAAATAAGCTTGTCTCCTTGAATAAATGAATATTATCCTGATAGAATATTGGTTATAAAAATATACATAGTTTGGTTTGAATATATAAATAGGCGATAATATTGTTGAATAAATGAATACTGATAATAACAATGATATAAATACAGTTTCATCGCGGGTCGGTCTAGGCATAGCAATGGCGCGATTCGCCGAGCGGTATGAATACCTGGGCATTGTTGGTTTCCAAAGTCCGCGGTTCGCATCCCGCTTCTGCCGTTATTTTTGTGCTTGGATTGACGCGTTGAAAAAAGAATTTTATGTTTAGTATATGTATATTTAAGTAATAATAATATTGTAATATAGTCAATGATCTATAAAAGTAGATTAGAATATTGAAATAATAAAATAATATTCTAATAAAAAATATTAAAAAAATAATTAAGAGCAATTCGTTTGATAAACAATGACACTCTTACGTCTAACCTGCAATCAATGGAACACAGGCGTAAGATTGGTTCTCTTAGTATTTTCAACCGTTATTACCACGGTCGCTGCTCTTCGGAACTTAAAGAACTAATTCCTCCTGCACCCACCCACAACCGACAAACTCGTCTTACACTTGCCGAACATCCATACACGGTAAATGTGTATCGACCAAGAACTGGTAGTTTCCACAGTTCCTTCCTTAATGCCACCGGTAAGATTTGAAATGCTTTTCCAGCGTATGTGTTTCCTCTTTCCTACAATCTGGATCTCTTCAAGAAACATATAAATATACACTTGCAATCTCCCCAACGCACACACAAACACGAACACAACACACGTTTCCCGCATGTAGCGTCCAGCCTCCCTGGATGAGCGTCATAGAGTGCACTGGTCTTGACCCGCTATTCTCTGCTGCGAGCGATTACATAAAAAAATCGTTTCTTCTTCCATATCTGCTATTTAACTGGAGCATATGACTTCCACGAATTTCTGCCACGATCCTTGGTTCATTGCAAATTCACTGTACCTCACTTTTTTTATGTAAAGACATACAGTAGAATACAAGCGATGGTGATAGCGATGGTGAAGTCTCATCTGTGCATTAAATGACGCTTACCATGTTACATGTGGTTAAGCGCTGCATGTGGAGTGTTGATACGCCAACGCCATAAACTACGTCCCGACATCCACGTATCATCCTTGTTTTTACAGGAATTTACTATGAATGGGTGGTCTTCACGGGACGATTTTCGTCTGCCGCTTATTTTAATTAATAGGCTATGACAGGCATTTTATTGTATTCAAAATTCCTGACAGCCATTCAAGACGGTGTGAGCACGAGAGCCAGGCTGCCTACCACACGTTGCAATTTCTCACGAAATAAAATTATTGTATTCCAGTATTCTATGCAGATATGTGTTTTCGAAGCCCATTAAATGGTTGCATTGGTTTTTGGTGATTTACCAATATTCACAGCATTACATGAAGCTACACAAAGAATGGACACACTCAAGTGGCAAAATCTACAGCCCGACATTCATGCATCATCATTATTATTACAGGATGATTAATCAATAGGCTATGACTGGAATTTTATAGGTGAGTGATCAAATTCACACAAACCGTAGGATAGAGCTCAGAAATCGATTAAGTCCGTTAAAGAGACAATCGAGAAGAATGTGTTGGAGTGGCGTCTAAGAACTGGCAAACGGAGCGATGGCCGATTGAGATAGGCAGACGCTTAGATGCGGAGGATCGAGAATGATGGATGCGAGAGGGCTACGTTCAACAGTGGACATTTTTTTTTTATGTAAACACATACAGGAGAATTTTGAAGTATCATCTGTGGAATTCTATGACGCTTACCATGGTGTATATGGCTTAACGCTGCATGTGGAGTGTTGATGCGCCAACGTCATAGACTACAGCGCGAGATTCACGCATCATCCTTTATTATTACAGGAATTTACTATGAATGGGCGGTCTTCACGGGACGACTTTCGTCTACCGCCAATTTTAATTAATAGGCTATGACTGACATTTTACATACACATGCTGATGATGATGACCTGTTCTTAAAAATAATTATACGGCTGCATTGGCATATGAGTACGGGGATAATACAGACACTGTTAAGAGAAAAATAAATAAAAATATTTAATTTTTTAAATTTATTTTTAATTTTGCCATTTTTGCTTTCACCACTACATCAAATATGACATAAAATTCAATACATAATTATTATAGCTTTTGGGTTGAGCCGTGTGCTGTAAATTTCACCATGTGTCCGATATATCGTCTGCGATTACAAGATCGTTGCAATACAACTTTATGTGAAGATATCAAAGAAATTTGGCACACACGGCGCAACCCAAAAGCCACGATTCCAAATCCGGCCATGAAAAATTATATTAATCAATATATAAATAATTTAACTGCTATTTTCGAGTAAAATATCAGACAAAATCATTGGTGCCATCTTGTAGATACTTTTTGTAGCTATTTTTTTTCAAGTTTTTTTTTTTTTAGTAAACAGATACAGGAGAATACCGACAGATGGTGATGGTGATTATGTATTCTCATCTGTGAAAATCTATGATGCTTACCATGCTGCAAATGGCTAAGCGCTGCATGTGAAGTGTTGATCCGCCAACGTCATACGACTACAACGAGAGATTTACGCATCATCATTATTACAGGAATTTATTTTGAATGGGTGGTATTCGCGGGACGTTTTTAGTGTATCACTGATTTTGATTAATATGCTATGACTGGCGTTTTACGGGTGAGGGGTCAAATTCACACTAACTGGGGGTATTTTAGAGCTCAGAAATCGATTAAAAATCTTTTTTGTTTTAATATGTACCGACGACCTTTGGCTTGCAAAGCAAACGCTTTGACCATTAAGCTATACCTGCCAGCGTTATAGGTATATAGAAAAATTACAAACAAAAAAAGAAAACATAAAAAAAAAATACAGGAATTCACTATTAATGGGTGGTATTTAATAGTTAAGGGATTTCATGTACCAAATTAAAATAATAGGATATGACTGCTATTTTACATATGAGGGATCAAATTCACAGTATTATATTTATAGAGCTTGGAAATCTATTCAAAATAATTTTTTTATCTGAGTCAGGTTTCAAATACAAGATCTTAGGTTTGGTAAGCAAAAGCTTACGCCACTAAGCCATACCGAATGTAAAATCTGGTATCTAATAGAACTCTATAGTGAAGTACAGGAGTGGTGTTTAGTAGACAACTATTGCATATTATCTACTAGCAATTTTAATTAATAGGCTATGACTGGCATTTACGGGTGAGGCATCAAATTCACACCAACACAGTATATACCGGCGGTTATAGCTCAATGGTAAAGCGTTTGCTTTGCAAGCCAAAAGTCGTGGGTTCGATCCCCGACGGAGATTAAAAAAAAAAGGATTTTTAATCGATTTCTGAGCTCTTAAAAAAATACCCCGGTTGGTGTGAATTTGATCAGTCACCCGTAAAATGCCAGTCATAGCCTATTAATTAAAATTGGTGGTAGACGAAAGTCGTCCCGTGAAGACCACCCATTCATAGTGAATTCCTATAATAATAAAGGATGATGCGCGAATCTCGGGATATAGTCTTTGACGTTGGCGGATCAACACTCCACATGCAGCTTTTAGCCATATGCACCATGTGGCGTCATAGAATTCCACAGATGAAACTTCAGAATTACCATCACCATCTGACGGTATTCTCCTGTATGTGTTTACATAAAAAAAAAATATATGAATGTATGCTTCATCTAAGCATTCTATATATAACATTTTGAAAATATATATATATATATATAGATATAACCCTTGCTGACTGGTACCGAAAACCTCGATAAACAATCTTTCGTCTCTTATTTCTGTTCGCTTGTCATAGATGTATGTGTCGCCATATTGGCATTTCGGGTTGGTTATAAAGACCGCCGCTTGTGGCGCTGGGCGACAGCCCATCACGATCGCGGCAGTCCTGTGCCGCCCGTCGGCGAGAACATATTGTATTGCGGCTCGGCCGAATGCTGTGACTAGGTCCGGACCATAAGTTTGTACAGTTTATCGAAAATAATTGTCGATGTGCTTCTGAAAGAGTCTGTGTTATTAATCAGCTCCTCATCCTGCCGCCACGCGACTGAATAACTACATTTTTTAAGAGAGGAGGATGTTAATAAATAAATAAATAGTAAAATGGAATGTTTCTTACATTATATAAAATTAAAAAGTTAAAAATAAATAAAATTAAACTAAAAAATATATATTTTTTTAATAGGAACAAAATTATATTAAAATATCATTTTTAAATAATTTTAAATATATATATATATTTAAAAAAATAAGATTCTTTCGCAATAATAAAATCAAGCCACCCCTTAGGACCTTTGTGGTGACCATTAATACAATGTATATACATTGATATAATAAAATAAATAGTTATATATTTTTTTATTATTCCAATTAGAAGATGATTAAGTCTCCTTGACGATGCTCTCGTTTCGATTGTTGTCAGTGAGTAATCAGATACCCCCAGCACCCAGACTGAAGTCGCGAAGCAGCTTTCTGAGATCCACACAACCTCTCACATCCGGCACTGAAAATGAGAGACTCCATCTCTGGCAACAAGTCGCATCAGAGGATTTCATTACTCCAAAGAAAGGCCTCCCAACTGGCAAGAACCTTGACTGGGTGAACAAATCCCTGAACACATTAAGAACTGTTGGTAGAACAAATAAAAACCTCGAGCGGTGGGGAATTATTCGGCAGAGAGTCACTATTGTGCGACTGTGGAGACCTACAGACCGCCTCACACCTAAGATCCTGCTCCATGTGCCCAACAAGCTGCACATCTCAAGACATAATGCTGGGCAATACACGGCCTATCGATGTTGCCAGATACTGGGCAAAAATAATTTGACGTCGCTGACACGAAGAAGTGAGTAATGATTGTGGCCACTACACGTAAGTGTTAAAGACACCCGCGAAAGAGATTAGGAAAGCATTCACGGGGTTTAAAAAGAGATGGAGAAGAAAGATAGATTCTCTAACCGAATTATATAAATACCTAATTTACATATTTATTTATAGAACATAAATAATTTTAAAAACTAATAAATAAGTACAAAATATTATTTTATTTTATGTAAACACATACAGGAGAATACCGACAGATGGTGATAGTGATTCTGAAGTCTCATCTGTGGAATCTATGACGCTTACCATGGTGCATATGTCTAAGCGCTGCATGTGTAGTGTTGATCCGCCAACGTCATAGACTACATCCCGAGATTCACGCATTATACTTATTACTACATGAATTTACTATGAATGGGTGGTCTTCACGGGACGACTTTCGTCTACCACCAATTTTAATTAATAGGCTACGATTGGCATTTAACGGGTGAGGGATCAAATTCACACCAACCGGGGGTATTAAAAAGCTCAAAAATTTATTAAAAATATATAATTTTTTTAATTTCAGTCGGGGATCGAACCCACTACCTTTGGCTTGCAAAGCAAACTCTTTGACCATTGAGCTATACCCGCCGGCAAACCATTTTTTGAGTGTCAATTCGAAAAATAATCCATTTTTATAGAGACCCACTATAAATATGTGATGTACACTGTACAGGAGACGACTATCGAATATTATCTACCAACAATTTTGATTGATAGGCTATGACTGTCATTTTACATGAAAGGAATCAAGCACACACCAACTGAGTAATTTATAAAACATAGAAATCGTTTAGAAATATTTTTAATTTTTATATGAGTTGCGAATCGAGCCCACGATCGTTGGAATGGTAAGCAAACGCTTTACATCCAAGTTATTCTAGCTGGTATAACGTCTGTTGGTATTCTCCTCTGTGTGTTTACATTAAAAAATCATAACCTAACACAAATAATTCATTTAAGGTAAGTTAAAAGCCATCTGGTGCACGGGACAACTGGTATACTGGATGTCTTGCTAATCTAACCTAACCTAAGAATTTTTCCAGTGATCGTAGTGTCCAAAGATACATAGGTCTCGGTTAACGAAATAACTTTGTTTATGTTAGGTTTCAATAAAAAAAGCAAAAATTCTTGAGTCAAAGAATATTACTTTAAGGCTCCGCAAGCAACTTGCCAAAACACTTGAGCATCTTGATGTACGGCTGTGAGACATGGTGCTTATCTGAAAGAGATAAAAAAAGACTAGAGGCCTTTGAGATGTGGTCGTACAGAAGAATTCTCGGAATTTCCTGGAGAGACCACGTCACGAACGATGAGGTTCTCAGGATAATCAAGGAAGATAAGCACCTAGTAAGAACCATCTCAGAGAGGCGATCGGTCACATCATGCGCCACGATGGACTTCTTCGCGACATTGTGGAAGGGATGCTTGAGGGTAGAAACTGTAGAGGGCGCTCTAGACGGGAGTATTTGCAGCAAGTATTCGAAGACACGAATTGTGGCGCTAATGCTGAGCTGAAAAGGGTTGCGGAGGACCGAGAGGAATAGAGATGGAGATGCAAGATTCTGTTGCTGCAAACCAATCCACCGGATTGATACTACGTAGAAGAAGGTTAGGTTAGGTTGGGTTAGGTTAGCGAGACATTCAGTACACCAGTTATTCTGGTACCAAATGTCCCGTGCACCAGACGTCCAGTGCGCTCCACGTTGTTACCAATGTGTCGATAAACGAATTGTCCGGGGACGAAACGCAACGGAAACAATATATATGAATAGATAAATATATGTTATAACATTTTTCAATTCCTATACGAAAAATTGTACATCATTTTGGTAACATTGATTATTTGGTAAGCAATAAATACAGGTAGCGGCATAAAGATCTGACGGTTTTTAAATAAAAACAACACAATAAGCCGTCAGATCTTTTTGCCGCTCTGCGTAGTTTGGAATTAATAATGTATTAAGATTAATATAAAAAAATATGTTTTTTATTAAATGCATCGTAATGGATATTCGCCTACGTCATCAGCATTCACGCGCAGTCCACAAAACGCAGTAAGCCTCTTCAAGCGTTTTCTTGTAAGCTTAAGACGGTTATTTTGGATTTTTCTTTGATTCAAATATCGGCTATCACAGATGAGTCTGAAAAACAAGAAAATAAATAATTATTACTACAAAACAAACATAAAAAAATTAAAATACTTTTTTTTTTGAATCAGACGAAAAGTGAAACGCTCTTCATCGCACATATATATATATATATATATTGATATCCTCCTCTTCCATTTCGGATATCTTTTACTGGATGAAGGATGCAGGATCAGGTTCACGATACAAACACTTGTTTCTGTTTCACATACTACTCGTTTATTCGTCAATAACGTCGCCCGTTATAGGGACGCCCTTTGGGGCTCCTACAACGATGGCGGGCGCGTTGCGACTGACTGCCCGCTCTGACATCTCGTTGGTACCAACCGCCAAGACGACAGTCGTACCGACTTGCAACGGGCCAACTGTCATAACAATTATTTCGGCGTATGCAAACACCGTTTAACATTATATAATTAAACTTACATTCGATGTAGATGTCAGGCAAGCGAACAAAAATAAGAGACGAAAGATCGTTTTTCGAGGCTTTACGGCATCGGCCTTAAGGAGCCTTAGGGGCAACCATTTTAAGCAGTTAAAAAAAAGTATATTTATTTATATATTTAACAGAACTGTAGGTTTAAGATACATAGGATAATAAAGAATAAGAAACATAGTCATATACATAGTGGATATACATATAGAGTCGTCACAGGCTGCCTCAAACCAACACCCATTTCTAAACTATACCCCTTGGCAGGCATCGCACCACCAAACATAACACGCAAAGTCATATGCGCCGAAGAAATGCGTAAGGCAATCAACCAACCGTCCCACTGCTTGTATAATCAGATACCCCCAACACCAAGACTGAAGTCGCGAAGCAGCTTTATGAGATCCACACAACCTCTCACATCCGGAATTAAAATGAGAGACACCAGCTCTGGCAACATGTCGCATCAGAAGATTTCATTACTCCAAAGGAACGCCTCCCAACTGGCAAGAATTTTAACTGGCGGAACAATTCCTTGAACTGATTAAGAGCTGTTGGTAGAACAAAGAACAACCTCGAGCGGTGGGGAATGCTCCAGAAGCGAGAGTCACTGTTGTGCGACTACGGAGACTTGCAGACTGCCTCACACCTAAGATTCTGCTCCATGTGCCCAACAAGCTGCACACCTCAAGACCTAATGCTGGGCAACACACGGGCTATCAATGTTGCCAGATTTAAAAAATAAATGCCATGAAATTATCTACCAGGATTACAATAATGAAAAAATCATTCCGACGATATTTCTGTCTTGTGATGTTATTTGAGGCTCTCAAGATCTTTAAAACACACTTACGTAAAAGAAAATACAAATATTTTTTACACGAAATTGCAAGTTTATGCACCACATTTATAATGATGGGAAATAAGAAGTGCAACCACTATAGAAGGCTGTTTTGTAACCTTTTTAGCGTTTTTTTTTTCTCGATAAAAAGGAATCATGAAGTGATACGTACATTATGAACTACATAATCAAATATTTTAAGAAGTTTTTCGTGGATATTGTTATAGTCATAAGGTGGTGTTCTTCTCTTAAAATCTTCCTGTACGGCTGTGAACATTTTTCAGAAAGTGATAAAAAGACTAGAGGCCTTTTGAGATGTGGTCGTACAGAAGAATTCTCGGAATTTCCTGGAGAGACCACGTCACGAACAATGAGGTTCTCAGGATAATCAAGGAAGATAGGCACCTAATAAGAACCATCTCAGAGAGGCGAGCCCGATGGATTGGTCACATCATGAACCTGCCGCCAAAGAATCCGTATTTCGAGTGAGGCCACCGAAGAGGACTCTCAAAACCTATCTAGCCCCCTGCTTTTTCGAGCAACTTTCAGATAAGGACCATGTTCTCAGCCGGGACGAATCATGAAGGAACTGGAGGACCTGAGTGCTTTCTCCCTCCCCCGAGCAATCTTTCCGGAGAAGTTCAACGTCAAAAGTTGAGTCGCGCCTCTCCGCATGGGGAAAGGCAACAACATTCAGCACGTCTGATGATCCGTGGTTCTGCAGCTCCTTCAAAAAACGTTACTGAAGATGGCGTAAATTTTCAACAGTTTTAACCCAGATACATCGGCTGAGGACTTCAGAACTTTTATTGGCAGCGACCGCTGCATTCAATCCCTTCTTGGATGAACATCAGGAGGATTGTCAACAGGCGGAACCTTTTTCAACTTAGTTTCAAAGTCAGTCATCGCGACTTCGCTGGAGTCTCAGATGGAGCCTGAAGTGTGGCCTGAAAGGACCATCGTTCAACCCTGGATGTCTTTGCATAAGACGAAAGAATCGCAGTGAACAGTGGTTGAAACCGTAGCAAGTGAAGATATTGACATATTTAGTGTTATATTGCTTTAAATTCAGTACTGGTATGGAGGCGAAATGTTACACGTTTGTGACAATAAGTGCCGTGAGTCAATCATGATATACTTATGACAGGGTTTTTGTTGTTTACAAGTCAAACTGTTTATCTTGAGTCTCCTGACGCTAGTTCTGAGTGTGAGGTCAGTGATACTAAATGTGTCAATAAATTACATCAGCACATTTATGTTACCTATTGTATTTTTATTTTCCTGTCTGTAATATTAAGAAACGCATTGAATTGATAAAATTTGTAATGTTTCTGCAAGGAAAAAATAAATAAATTGAAATTGAACGAAATTCTTCTTCACGATATTGTGGACGGGATGGTTGAGAAACTGTAAGGGCACCGGGACGGTTTACAGCAAGTATTCGAGGACATGAATTGTAAGCAAATGCTCTTTTGAAAAGGGTTTTGGAGATCGAGATGCAAGATTCTGTTGCTGCAAACCAATCCACCGGATTGATCGCCGTATTGTAAGATGCTCCAAGCAAGTGTTTTGGCAAGTTGCTTGCGGAGCCCTAAAGTAATATTCTTCTTAATATAAGAGCAAAATATATATAAATAAAAAAAAACACACAGACAAGTTTATAACATTTATTACAGCCAGTTTAGAAAATATTCAAAATAGTAAAATTTTCAACAGTTTTTAAGACATTATAAAAATAAATATGAAATAAATTATTATTGAATAAAAGTAATAAAATAAGAATATGCCAAGAATGCAAGAATTAAAAATAACCTTTTTTAACTTAGTGGTAAAGCATTCGCTTACCGTACGGAAGGTCCTGAGATACAAGTTCAAAGAAAACACCTGTCTTAGATTTCTTTGAATATATAATATGTAGTGCCTGCCTATCTATTTCTTTGCAATTGAAAGGGGGGGGGGGTACAACATAATATTAAATGCATATTTAAATATACGAGGGTCGTCCGTAAAATAAGGTTCCCATGGCGCTACAGTCCTGAAAAGCGTTGTTGTGGTGGATCCCGCGATTCTGTAGTGTACCTTGGTTCACCCACTCCAAATCACTTCCCTAGCGAGCTGCCTGCGGAGCTCAGTCTTTGTTTGGCAGCCGTACGTGATGGATGTTCCTTCACTTCGCCAGCCAGGTGTGAGCTGCGCTCGGTGATCCTTTTCCTGTCTGCAAAAAATATTGCGCCGGTAGAAATCCATTCCTAGCTACGCGACATCTATGGATACAAGTGTATGAGCGTACAACAATGAGTTCAAGAACGGGCGTACTGACGTCCATGATGAGGAGCGTTCCGGACGGCCATCTGTTTCTGACGAAACAACCGCAAAAGACGACGTGACGGTTTGTAAGCTCTCCGAAATGATCCCTGATGTCAGCAAAACCTCTTTGACAAGATTTTGACGGAGCATCTAGGGCGTGCTAAGGTTTGCGCGAGATGGGTGCCAAGAATGTAGACCAACGATCTTATCGCAAAATTTGGTTGGGGTATTGTCAAACACCCACCCTACATCCCTGACTTAGCCTCAAGTGACTACCATCTCTTCCCCGACATGAATAAACACCTGGGCGGAACGCATTTCGGCGACAGAGAAGAGCTGGAAGAAGAGCGGTTCTCAGGTATCTGCTTGGCTTGGCGGCAGATTTTTTTGACTCGGACATTCAAAAGCTCGTATACCGCATGCAAAAATGCATTCACCCCAGTGGCGACTATGTAGAAAAATAGGTAAAAGTGTGAACTTTACAAAAATGTACGCATTCGTGGAATTAAACATGTTTTACACTGTGAAAAATCACTGGGAACCTTATTTTATGGATAACCCTCGTATATAACATGTAGTGCCTGCCTATCTATTTCTTTGCAATTAAAACGGGGTGTACAACATAATATTAAATGCATATTTAAATATATATTGTTAATATTAATAATATAACAAATAAATACGTTAAAAATAAATCAATTTACAACTATAATCATAAGAAATATCACTATTCATATAACATATCAATATTGAACCCAAAACCTTTCATTTCGTAACATCTCCTTCAACCAATACAAGGATTGAAGTACAGTCAACCCTACTATAGCGACAGAATATGATAACTAAGTGTGCAGTCATTCAGATTATTAGTTGTTTTTTTTATGTAAACACATACAGGAGAATACCGACAGATGGTGATAGTAATTCTGTAGCCTCATCTGTGAAATTCTATGACGCATACCATGGTGCATATGGCTAAACGCTGCATGTGGAGTGTTGATCCGCCAGCGTCATACACTAAAGCCCGACATTCACGCATCATCCCTATTATTATAGGCTAGAGCAAATAGAAGCACCCTGCAGCTGACGGGAGGTAGTCCTAGCACGGTCTTTGGCAATCGGGCTTTCAGCTATGCTGCGCCAATGGCCTGGAACTCACTACCGGAATGCATAAGAGAGCTTAAAGCAGAGGCATCCTTCAGAAGCAGACTCAAGACCCACCTTTTTACTCAGAGAGGCAAAGAAGCGCTTTTGGAATGATCATTCGGTCATAAAAGAGCGCTATACAAATACTAATATAATAATAATAATTATAGGAATTAACTATGACTGGGTGGTCTTCACGGGATGTTTATCGTGTATCACCGATTTTGATTAATATGCTATGACTGGCATTTTACGGGTGATAGATCAAATTCACACCAACCGGGGGTATTTTAGAGCTCAGAAATCGACTCAGAAAAGACTAGAGGCCTTTGAGATGTGGTCATACGGAAGAATTGTCAGAATTTCCTGGAGAGACCACGTCAGGAACAATGAGGTTCTCAGCATAATCAAGGAAGATAAGCACCTAGTAAGAACCATCTCAGAGAGGCGATCGGTCACGTCGTGCGCCACGATGGTCTTCTTCACGACATTGTGGAAGGGATGGTTGAGGGTAGAAACTGCAGAGGGCACCGTAGACGGGAGTATATGGAGCAAGTGTTCGAGAACATAAGTTGTAGATCTTATGCTGAGCTAAAGAGGATTGCAGAGGATCGATAAGAGTGGAGATCGAGATGCAAGATTTTGTTGCTGCAAACCAATCCACCGGATTGATACTACGAAGAAGTGTCTTTGATGATGCACTTATTCAGATTTTTAGTTAGAAACTCTATAAAACCAATGGGAGTCTTCTGCGAACAATTGTGACCACCGCACAGTAGTGCTAAAGAGATAGAACCCGTGAAAAAGATAAGAATCACATTTCTAAAAGGAAATTAGACCTCAGTTAGGAATAAAATCACTGATCAGAACCTTGCAGAGGTTTTAAAAGTCGCAACTACAGATCACCGGCGGGTATAGCTCAATGGTCAAAGCATTTGCTTTGCAAGCCAAATGTCGTGGGTTCGATCCCCGACGGAGATTTAAAAAATAAGGATTTTTAAACGATTATTGAGCTCTAAAATACCCCCGGTTGGTGTGAATTCGATCACTCTCCCGTAAAATGCCAGTCATAGCATATTAATCAAAATTGGTGTAAGACGATAGTCGTCCCGTGAAGACCACCCATTAATAGTAAATTCCTGTAATAATAAGGAATAAGGCAGCGCTTTGCCATATGCAGCATGGTAAGCGTCATATAATTCCAGAGATGAGACTTCAGAATCACTATCACCATCTGTCGGTATTCTCCTGTATGTGCTTACATTTTTTTTTTTTAAATCACCTAATTTTTATAATATCGGATTAGCCCCTTTCTCGACCATGAACCATTTGGTTCTAAAGAGTGATTCAATTCAAATAAGATTTTTTTCTACGAAAATGTACGCTATAGGAGGATTGACTGTATCATTTTCAATACATTTGTTCTTAAAAAATAATAATTGCACAAATTTTAACTTATATTCGAAAAATATGATCACTTTAACAGTTTGGAAAAACTCCTTCATAAAATGGGTTTGACCAAATATGGTATATACTATGCAGCTCAGTTGTCTCTTGACAGTGATGGATCGAGGAAGGCTACGAGTTGGTCGAAACTGCAGTCTCCCAAACACAGACCATATCTTACGTGATCCATGTAAAAACAAGATAGATAAATAAATATTTACTATGGATATCAAAGTTAATGCTGAAAACATTGAAAAAAATATATTTTTTTGTAGGCAACGAATTGACTAATTTTGTCGGTATTTAATTCAATAAACGGCCAGTAAATAGTAAAGAAATGGTCGGTAATAAATAAATGACAGGATCAAAAATCGTCAAGAAAAATAATAAATTGGCATTTTTTTTAATTTATAATAGATTAAGTTAGGTATCATTTTACGTGCTGACTATTCATTGTCCCGGTCATAAATGTTGCATAACACGACCATCTAGTCACTAGCTGTCAACGTGAAACTAGACATTTATTTAAAAAAAACTGATCGTTTAATTTAAATATTCACCATTTTACATTCAATACATTACTTACATTTTAATTTTATAACCGACCGCATTTGTACTGGCACAGTGGATACTAGCAATTAATTTAATCAACTGTCAGTTTATTTAATTAACTGCCAATTAATATAATTAACTATCGAAACATTGAATTAGTTACTGAACAAATAAATATATTACTGACATATTAATGTTATAACTGATTACATTCGTGCTATAACAGTGGATATTGCCAATATATTAATTAATTTTACTTCTATTTCATTTATTTTACTGCTGGAACATTGAATTAGTTACAGAACAAATAAATATATTAATGAAATTTTAATGTTATAACTGATTACATGGTGAGACATGGTGCTTATCTAAAAGTGATAAAAAAAGACTAGAGGCCTTTGAGATGTGGTCGTACAGAAGAATTCTCGGAATTTCCTGGAGAGACCACGTCACGAACAATGAGGTTCTCAGGATAATCAAGGAAGATAGGCACCTAATAAGAACCATCTCAGAGAGGCGAGCCCGATGGATTGGTCACATCATGCGCCACGATGGTCTTCTTCACGATAATGTGGAGGGGATGGTTGAGGGTAGAAACTGTAGAGGGCGCCCTAGACGGGAGTATTTACAGCAAGTATTCGAGGACATGAATTGTAGCGCTTATGCTGAGCTGAAAAGGGTTGCGGAGGACCGAGAGGAATGGAGATCGAGATGCAAGATTCTGTTGCTGCAAACCAATCCACCGGATTGATACTACGAAGAAGAACTGATTACATTCGTGCTAAAACAGCGGATACTGTCAATTTATTTTATCTACTGTAAGGAATTTAATTTAACTGCTAATTTATTGAGTCTACTGCTAGAATTATATTAGTTACTGAATAAATAAATAAATAAATTATTGCCATTTTAATTTTATATCTGACAACATTCGTACTGATAAATTGGATACAGTCAATTTATTCAATTTACAGCCAGTTTATTAAATTAACTACCAATTCATTCAATTTACTGCTAAAATATTAAATTAGTTACCGAACAAATAAATAAATATATAATATTAATGACATTATAATTTTAACTGACCACATTCGTACTAACACAGTGGATACAGTATGTTTTTAAATTTACAGCCAGTTTATTAAATTAACTACCAATTCATTCAATTTACTGCTGGAACATTAAATTAGTTACTGAACAAATAAATAAATTATATAACTGACATTTTATTATTTATCTAACCACATTCGTGCTGAAACAATTTTATTTTCTACTGCCAGCTTATTTAATTTACTGACATATCATTTAATTTACTGCTGGAACATTAAATTAGTTACTGAACAAATAAATAAATTATATAACTGACATTTTATTATTTATCTAACCACATTCGTGCTGAAACAATTTTATTATCTCTTGCCAGCTTATTTAATTTACTGACATATCATTTAATTTACTGCTGGAACATTAAATTAATTACTGAACAAATAAATAAATTATATAACTGACATTTTATTATTTATCTAACCACATTCGTGCTGAAACAATTTTATTTTCTACTGCCAGCTTATTTAATTTACTGACATATCATTTAATTTACTGCTGGAACATTAAATAAGTTACTGAACAAATAAATAAATTATATAACTGACATTTTATGTTTTACCTAACCACATTCGTGCTGAAACAATTTTATTATCTCTTGCCAGCTTATTTAAATTACTGACATTTCATTTAATTTACTGCTGGAACATTAAATTAGTTACTGAACAAATAAATAAAGCTATTAATAACTTTTTTTTTTATATCTCACCAAATTCGTACTCACACAGAGGATACTGCAAATTTATTTAATTTACTGTCAAAACATTGAATTAGTTACTAAACAAATAAATAAATATATAATATAACTGCAATTTTAATTTTTATCTGGCCATATTCGTACTGACACAGTAGATACTGCTAATTTATTTAATTTACTGTCAAAACATTGAATTAGTTACTAAACAAATAAATAAATATATAATATAACTGCAATTTTAATTTTTATCTGGTCACATTCGTACTGTCACAGTGGATACTGCTAATTTATTTAATCTACTGCCAGTTTATTTAATTTACTGCCAATTAATTCAATTTACTGCTAAAACATTTAATTAGTTACTGAACAAATAAATAAATATATAATATAACTGCAATTTTAATTTTTATCTGGCCACATTCGTACTGACACAGTAAATACAGCAAATTTATTTAATCTACTGCCAGTTTATTTAATTTACTGTCAATTAATTCAATTTACTGCTAAAACATTTAATTAGTTACTGAACAAATAAATAAATATATAATATAACTGCAATTTTAATTTTTATCTGGCCACATTCGTACTGACACAGTAAATACAGCAAATTTATTTAATCTACTGCCAGTTTATTTAATTTACTGTCAATTAATTCAATTTACTGCTAAAACATTTAATTAGTTACTGAACAAATAAATAAATATATAATATAACTGCAATTTTAATTTTTTTCTGGCCACATTCGTACTGACACAGTGTACACTGCTAATTTATTTAATTTACTGTCGAAACATTGAATTAGTTATTGAAGAAATAAATAAATATATAACTGAAATTTTAATTTGTATCTGTCTACATTCATGCTGACACATTAAATACTGGAAATTTATTCAATCAACTGCCAGCTTATTTAATTTACCGCCAAAACATTTAATTACTTGACAAATAAATACAGGCCCAATTTTAAAACATTTTTTAAGGTATTTTTTTAGTCCTTTCATTTAGTGAAACATCTTTTTAACTATTTATTTGTTTATCTTGTCACTAGTGAGTGCATGTAGCCATCGGGCAGATCTACCGCCGCAGACTGCATCAGGGGAGGACCAGTATCGCCCAGGGCAATCGCCAGCTGAAGAAAAAAAAGAGAAAAAAAACTAAAATAATATACGCCCCATGGTTATTTTTTCATCCATAAACACTATGTTAGGGTGTAGGTTGATTTTTTTATGTAATCGCATATCATGCAGGGGAGCACAACCGATTGAGAAAAGTGTACTCTATCTTCTTCGCAGTATCAATCCGGTGGATTGGTTTGCAACAACAAAATCTTGCATCTCGATCTCGACTCTTATCTATCTTCTGCAACCCTCTTTAGCTCAGCATAAGAGCTACAACTAAATGTCCTCGAACACTTACTGCAAATACTCCCTCTACAGTTTCTACCCTCAACAATCCCCTCCACAATGTCGTGAAGAAGACCATCGCGGCGCATGATGTGACGGATCGCCTCTCTGAGATGGTTTTTATTAGGTGCCTATCTTCCTTGATTATCCTGAGAGACTCCATGCTGTTCAGTTAGAACGGCTTGACGCTGCATGCGTAAATATGTGTTATGGTTGTGTGTGTGTTTATTTTTTTAAAATGCATTAAGAATTAATGAATGCACAGTAGTTATTTATTGTAGCCACAAAATTTGCATGCCCATGGAGTTGTATCGAAAAGGATATTAGTATTTTTTAAAAATTACTCACTCGGTGAGAATTCGATCCCTCATAGCAGACAGAAGTCATATATATAAGAGGTAGATGATAGGGACAAGATAGGAGCCTTGTGGAACACCACTTTTGTATGGGAAGGTACTAGCCCCTTTAAAATTCGATCCCTCACCCATAGAATGACAGTCATAGCCTATATATAAGAGTTAGATGATAGGGAAAAGATAGAAGCCTTGTGGAACACCACTTCTGTATGGGAAGGTACTAAGGCCGTTACCTTCTATTGAGTGCTTCATAGTATTTTTTTATTTATTTTTATGTAATCGCATGCAGGAGAGAGCACAGCCTGTCAACACCTGTGCACTCTACGATGCTCAGCCAGGGAGGCTGGAAGCTGCATGCGGGAAACGTATGTAGTGTTCGTGTTTGTCTGTTTCTTGAAGAGATCCACATTGTAAGAAGGAGGAAACACAGACGCTAGAATAGCATTCCCAAACATATCGGTGTCATTTAGGGAGAAACTTTGGAAGCTGCCAGTTCTTGGTCGA
This sequence comes from Glossosoma conforme, assembly GCA_022606575.1. Taxonomy (NCBI): domain Eukaryota; kingdom Metazoa; phylum Arthropoda; class Insecta; order Trichoptera; family Glossosomatidae; genus Glossosoma; species Glossosoma conforme. Next base: position 1,352,948 of record JAGTXR010000053.1, read on the forward strand.
CACACATTAACCGTGTATGGATGTTCGGCAAGTGTAAGACGAGTTTGTCAGTTGCGGGTGAGTGCAGGAGGAATTAGTAATTTAAGTTCTGAAGAGCAGTGACCGTGGTAATAACGGTAGAAAAGACTAAGTGAACCAATCTTACGTCTGTGTTCCATTGATTGCAGATTAGACATAATAGTGTCTTTGTTTAACAAACGAATTGCTCTTCTTTGAACTGAGTCAATCAAGTTTAGAAGGTATTTTGTGTCTCAACACATAAGTGACTGCCGTATTCAAGGATAGGTCGGATTTGTCCTTTATATAGAAGAACAAGTTGTTTATCGTTGAAATACTTCAGTGATCTATATAATACACTTAGTTTTTTACACTTAATTGACTCGTAATATTTGACATTATTCGAGATTGATACTCCAAGGATGCTTATGGAGCTTGTCGGTTGTGGGTGGGTGCAGGAGGAATTAGTTTTTTAATTTCCGAACCTTGAATTGGTTACTGAACAAATAAATAGGCCTTGAAAATAAATTTAAAAAAAATGGGATTTTCAAATCTACAGTAAAAAAACGCCATTGGCGATATTTATTTATTTTTTATAATAATTTAATTATTTTTTTTACATTATTTTTTCAAATTCATAAATATATAATTAAACGTTTATTACAATGAAACAACAATTTTTTTCAAATATTATCAAATTCGATATTATTTTTAGTAATTTTTTTTCTTCAAATATTTACTCCTATATAACAGACATATTTTTAATATTAATATTAAAATTATTGGTATTTTTTTTTTACAAATATTTAGGAGGGGGCTGGTTACATTTTTTATTAATTAATTAAAACATTTTTTTTTAGACACATATAAAATGAATAAATAAACGAGTAATCCGAATTGCAAAATTGCTCGACTAATAAATATGATAATCAAAAAAATTCACTTTTCATAATATATCGGCATAAAAATTAATAGTACAATACAAAATTTTGCAACACAATAAAAAAATCGTTTGTATAGATGTGTCTCGTTCGTTTATCATGCCAAGCCTATAAGATAGCTCTGTGATTGAGAACGCACAGTCATCGATATCAAGTCGATGTGCAAAATTTCGTTAAATCGGACAAGATTTTTTTTTGATGACGATGAACCCTATAACGACGAACGAAATATCGCATTAAATAATGCATAACAATGCATTTTTATCGACATTAAGTTGATGAGCGAAATTTTACCTCGATCAGACTACTAGAAGTTTGTTTGACGATGACCCCTACAACGGAGGTCGAAATATCGCAATAACTAATGCGTCGTAATGCATCTTCTTCCACATTAAGTTGATGTGCAAAATTTCAGCTCGATCGGATGACCGGAAGTGTGTTTTATGATGACCCCTACAACTGAGGTCGAAATATCGTAATAACTAATGCGTCGTAATGCATCTTCTTCCACATTAAGTTGATGTGCAAAATTTCAGCTTGATCGGACGACTGGAAGTGTATCTAACGATGACCCCTACAACGGAGGTCGAAATATCGCAATAACTAATGCGTCGTAATGCATCTTCTTCCACATTAAGTTGATGTGCAAAATTTCAGCTCGATCGGATGACCGGAAGTGTGTTTTATGATGACCCCTACAACTGAGGTCGAAATATCGCAATAACTTATGCGTTATAATGCTTCTTCTTCCACATTAAGTTGATGTGCAAAATTTCAGCTTGATCGGACGACTGGAAGTGTATCTAACGATGACCCCTACAACGGAGGTCGAAATATCGCAATATATAATGCATAACAATGCATTTTTATCGAAATTAAGTTGATGTGCGAAATTTTACCTCGATCAGACTACTAGAAGTTTGATTGACGATGACCCCTACAGCGGCGGTCGAAATATCGCAACGAATAATGGGAAATATTGCATCTTAAACAACATCAAGTCTATTTGCGAAATTTCAGCACGAACAGACGATGGGAAGTAAGTTAATTTTCAGATTTAATATTTTGAATAAGTCACTCAAAGAAAAAAGTTTTGAAATCCATTTCGAAAAATAAAACGATTACACCTTTGTTATACTTATCTATGAGAAGCTATCTAAAAAGAAAATATAGCACGATCCCCGAGTATTTACCTAAGTAATTGAAATTTATTATACGAATTAAGTAATGACTCCTTACTGATGTCTGCCATTCTGCAGAATCCATTTCCCAACCTCACTATTTCCTTATCCGTTCCCACGTATTTCATGGTTAGCAACGTGTTACCAAAGAAGGCAATTCGAGTCTCGCTGCAGTATACTAATTTCGCAGCCTTAGACTGAGGTCTATTTGACATCTAACTGATGCACCTAGAATCACGGGAAGGCCTTCAGCCACTCTCTAACAAGCAGCTTTTTGCGTGCGTCCAGTAACGGGTCTCCAAAAGCAGGACGGGACAGGGAGGGTTTCAACAAGCGAACCCCTAGTCGTGTCCAGGGGCTACGTCCTCTTTCAGGGCAATCCAAGTATTCCCCTCAGTTGTGCTTCTCCAATTTTATTTGCCAATTGATTTAACTTATGATATTGTGGCTTTTGGGTTTAGCCGCGTGTGGCAAATTTATTCTCTACGATATTTCGACCGCCATTGCAGGGGTCTTCTTCAGGGTTGAAGACTATGTTGTGAGTTGGTGTCAGGAGGTAGTTTAGCCGTCAGCCTGAGGTACCTCCACGAGCGTCATGTCTGGTAATCAAATACGGTGGGAATGTTCTAAGGTGAGTACCTCCACGAACGTCATGTCGGACTGTGGTTGTCCTTATGTTTTTTAGTGTGTGCTAGAGGTGGAAGCCATGCTGTTTTGAGAATCAAGCCGTCATCCCTGTTGATGTTGATGGGATGTCTTTTGATTTCAATAGCTTATTTTACTAAGCGTGCATGTTTTCCTTGCGTTCTAGCCACGATTTCGGGTCCATTAGAACTTGGAACATACCCACCGTACACGATTACCCGACGTAACGCTCGTGGAGGTACGTTAGGCTGACGGCTAAGCTACCTCCTGACTCACAACAAAGTCATCACCCCTGAAGAAGGCCTCTGCAATGCCGGTCGAAATATCAGAGAGAAGAAATTCGCCACACACGGTTAAATCAGTCGTTTGTGTCTTCAAATACAATAATGAACCACTGATCATACCCACAGTGAGTCTTGAGGGTAGGGTTCTAGCGACAGTGTCTTCAATAAAATACTTGGGTCATATCCTCACAGATGACCTACGTGACATTAAAGACATAGAGCGGCAAAGAAGAGCAATAAGCGTTCGGAGCGGTATGCTTTCTCGGAGGTTCTACCATTGTAGTAATGCTGTCAGGAAAGTGCTATTCAAAGCACACTGTATGGCACTGTATACCTCAGAACTCTGGTCTAACTATCCTAAACGAGAGTGGGAGAAGCTCAAAGTTGCGTATAATAACTCATACCGCCAACTTATGCAACTCCCTAGATTTTGTGGCGCATCTGACATGTTTGTGGAGGGCGGAGTCCATTCATTTCCAGCATTATTGCGACACCGTGTTGCCGGCTTCTGGAGCAGGATAAGGAGGTGCAACAACATCATCATCCTGGCTGCTTCTGAATGGCTCAACTTCTCCCTGAGCCATCGATGGATGGAGATGGTGCAGCAACCACCATGAAATACTATTTTATTTTATTTTTATTTTATCTTCACTTAATTAAAACTTTGTTCAATGCTATGTATTTAAGAATATGGCAGATTGGGTATTGCACAACCCACCCAATCCTGCTGGAATAAAAACTTTATTATTATTAAACCCAAAAGTCACAATATCAAATCTGGCCGTGAAAACCTAAGAAGTCATTTTAAATTAACATACTACCAAAACTTTGAATTAGTTACTGAACACAAGAAATGCAGGCATTCAAGTATTTTAACTTTCATATAAGCTACTAATCCAGTCAATATAATTTATTTAGTTAAATAGTCAGGGATTGTGTTAAGTTTCTTAATAATTCTATAAAAATTGATATCAGGCATTAGAAACGATATGAAAACTAAACACACACAACATGTTTTTACGTATTTTTAAGTTCTTTAAGATATGATGTAGAGTGATTTCAGGTTTCAATTTTTCTTTACAAATATTGGCTTAAAATTACATTTGGATTTTTTTTCCTAATCAATTATACAGAATATATTTTTTCACATAGTTTTTGCAAAATTAAATATATGTATATATATATAAACCTCGACATAATCTTTCGTCTCTTATTTCTGTTCGCTTGTCGTTCATGTATGTGTCATGTATAAATTATAAAATAAAGATGCCTTTTTTTCAAGCCTCCAGGCTCGCACCGTCCTATAAGGCTATCGAGAACTATACAAAGAATGTGCTCGCAGGAGGCAAAGAAGTTTTCATCCGTGGATGCTGTGAGAGACATTCACGCATCATCATTATTATTACAGGAATTTACTGTGAATGGGTGGTCATCACGTGACGACTTTCTTCTACCACCAATTATGATTGATAGGCAATGATTCGCATTTTGCGGATGAAGAATCAAATTCACACCAACCGGAGGTATTTTAAAGCTCACAAATTGATTGAATTCTTTTTTTTCGAAATCCCTCCGACCTTTCGTTTGCCAAACGAACGCTTTAACCACTGATCTATACCCGTCAGAGCTTTGTGGTGGCAGTTTGTGAATGCCATATGCTCCAGTTAACCCTTTCGCATCGGTTGTCGGCATATGCCGTCAAAGATTCCCCGACCGTTGACATCGGTTAACGCGATATATCGTTTTGCTACTTTCAGTACTCTTTGTGACACTACGGTAGGAAATTCGAACTGAAGCATTCCCTTTATCAACCTACATGTATTATTCACAGGAATCTGTAAAGCATGTAAATGAATATCGTTAGGTTTCGTCGCAGGAGCGATTTTTCTGTAAGCCACATGTGTCGATGCCACCACATGTATGCAGTTACATAATGAACGTTTGTTAAATATAATAGTTTTTTATGCATCATCTGATAGCTAAAGGATACAAGAATCAATGTGATACATGAAAATAGGTCAGATAAGTACATTTATGCTTCGAATACTAGTTTAAAGCAAAAAAATGGTTTGAAAAATTCACGCCGTATTGACAGTATAATTTGTATTCCACCGAGCCGTAACGAAAGGGTTAAGAGAGCAGACATGGTACGATGATGGTAAACAAAAAAATATTTATACAAGCGGAAAAAGTACTGGTCTTACAAAAACTATGTGAAAAAAATTATACATAGTAATTTTTTAACATTTTTACGGGGTACACAATATTATCTTTTAATTTAATTATTTTTATGATATAAGCTATTATATACGTTTCAAGTCAAGCGTCAACACTTAGTTTATAAGCAATTTTTATATTTATATATATAAAATGGAGAATGATACATGTAATAAAAAGAACCAATACATATGGCATTAGAAAATGCCAGATCTGTTCCTAATTTGGAACACTCCACCACAGCAAGTAAACCTCTTAATTATTTAAAAGTTTTTTTTTATATGATAATAATAATAACACCTAAATCATATTTTCTTCATCCTTGCAACCCTATCTGTCTCTCTCTCTTATCATTCTCTGATAGACACACCCCTACCCCTACCACTACATAAAATGGGTTTGACCACTTATAAAGTACTATCGCAGCTCATTTACATCTTAACAAGTGATGGATTGAGAAGTGCTACGAGTTAGTCAAAACTGCAGTCTCCTAATATAATAATATGTGATCAATGTAAGAACAAGGTAAATAAATACATATTTATAAGTAAGCCTCTGAATTTCAAAACAATTCAAATACTTAAGTTTTACTGAATACGGTTAGGTTAGGTTAGGTTAGGTTAGGTTATCATACATGATGACGAGAGATGCGGAAATAGCTGCTTTCGTTTATGTTTTCGTGCAATCTAGTTGCGTCATATGGCCAAGAGAATAGAAAATAATTTATCAATGAATTTTTTAGAAACTAACAGTTCTTGGTTAGAGTATATTAACCCTTGCTTTCCGATGACGTAATGCCTTGTCTGCGCCGCCGCTCGCGCAGATGCATGACAAGTGCGCGTTATTCTATCCCCGATTATTCCACAAATGATTTATTTCCATCTCTACAGATGAATCTTTGGATTTCAGATTCTTATCAAACAAAAACAGCATGATATGGCGCAAATGTGTTCCTTCAATTTCAAGCAAGAAAATTAAAAATAAAAACGTCAAAATAGAAAGAGAACTGATATCAGCTTGGTATATATTTAGGCTGATGCCGCAAAGCCTCGAAAAACGATCTTTTGTCTCTTATTTTTGTTCGCTCGCCTGACATGCACATCTTAAAATGTAAGTTTTGATTATATGATATTACGCAGGCGTTTGCATACGCCAGTTTATTTGTTATGACAGTTGCTCCATTTCATGTTGGTGCAACTGTCATCTTAAATTTCCTTTTTTTGCCGCGGCTGTCTCGGGGCGCTCGATGTCACAGTGTCGGCAGTTGTCAACGGACTCGCGCCCCGGCCGGCGAAACGCCATACCGGTCGGGCGTAGAAATCAAGTATTTTATAATAAACGCGAATTGTGCTTCGAAAACAAGTTTTTTGTATTGTCAATCTGTTCTTGCATCCTGTCACCCGGTAATTCGATAACCACTTCCGAGAGGAGGATATCAGTACTAATAGAGCTTTAAAATGATGCCAACCACGACGTGCTAACTCAACGGTGACCGTTGACAAAGTGACGTCAACGTGACACACAAAAAATGGTAATTTCTTTCCTACATACATATTATATGGATTTTCTCATTATTAGAGTCCAGTTGTAGGAAATGCACACCATCGGAGAGCAAAGGGTTGAAACACGATCAAACATATGAGGAACAACCAAGTCACTTACATAGAGTAGGAATCGTCAGAGGCTGCTGTGGTGGGGACATTTTCAAGCATTTTTTTTTAATACATTTATTTAAATACATTTTACACAAACATCGATATTAAAAAGTTTTACAATATTCACAAGAATTATTACTTCATAATGCTTCATACAAAAAATGGTTAATACATTATTATGCTTGGAATATTTATACTATATATATATTTATTTATGACGTATGATTTGATTAATTTATTTAATTTATTTAATGTTATATACTTATACACATGATGATTTTATGAACAAATCAACTTATAATACAGCGTAGAGCGCAGTTTTTTTTATTTTTTTGAAAACATATTAAGTCGCTTTCAGAACCACATGGTACACGCTTCGGGAGCGTAGGCTAACTATCAGATTTTCTTAATAAAAAAAACACCTCCTTTTAGGGCATATCTGCACCTGAAGTTCCACTAAGGAACGTGTAAAGTTTTTTTTTTTTTTTTATGTAAACGCATGCAGGAGAGCACATCCGGTCAAGACCAGTGCACTCTATGACGCTCAGCCAGGGAGGCTGGACGCTGCATGCGAAAAACGTGTGTTGTGTTCGTATTTGTGTGTGGGTTGGGGAGATTGCAAGTGTATATTTATCTGTTTCTTGAAGAGATCCAGATTGTAGGAAGGAGGAAACACAGACGCTGGAAGAGCATTCCATAGCTTACCGGTGGCATTAAGGAAGGAACTTTGGAAGCTGCCAGTTCTTGGTCGACATATATTAACCGTGTATGGATGTTCGGCAAGTGTAAACGAGTTTGTCGGCTGTGAGTGGGTGCAGGAGGAATTAGTTCTTTAAGTTCCGAAGAGCAGCGACCGTGGTAATAACGGTAGAAAAGACTAAGAGAACCAACCGTACGTCTGTGTTCCATTGATTGTAGATTAGACGTAAGGGTGCCATTGTTTATCAAACGAATTGCTCTTCTTTGAACTGAGTCAATTAAGTTTAGAAGGTATTTTGGGGCTCCAATCCAAAGGTGACTGCCGTATTCAAGGATAGGTCGGATTTGTCCTTTATATAGAAGAAGAAGTTGTTTATCGTTGAAATACCCACGTGATCTATATAATACACCTAGTTTTTTTACAACCCCAGAACAGCAGTCCGAGTGCTTGAAGAAGGGGTAGCTGTAATAGTATCTGAGGCATATCTTTTTTGTAGTGTGATTTGTAAATTGGATTTTCAAGTGAATAGAATGATTAGCGCGACACTCCTGAGGCCTGTTGGAGGAACAATTGAAGAAGAACAAAAAAATTAGGCCGCTTACAGGACCAAATGGTTCAGTTCACAGGAGCATAGGGCTGATCATCAGATTTCTTGAAAAAAAAAAACTGATAAAGAGATCACACAAAATATGACTCGGATAACACGGCAGCCGTCTCGTCGAATTCGCCTGCTTTGAAGGTTGCCGGTTGTTGCCAGGGGGACCTTCAGGTACAAAGATGTCGGCGACAAGGCATGAACAACGGCGAGTACAAGAACTGAGTGACGAAAAATTCTGGTGACCATAGGCTCACACTATCACTATTACGATGTTGTGAATTTTTGGGTTTAGCCGCGTGTGGCGAATTACTACTTTCCAATATTTCGACCGCGATTGTAGGGGTCTTCTTCAGGGTCTTCTTCTTCGCACTAAGTCATCAACCCTGAAGAAGACCCCTGCAATGGCGGTCGAAATATATATTTACGAATGCGAAATTGCATTTTTTTATTGATGAAAGAGAAAAACGCAAAAAATACAATGTTCGCTTTCAAATTTTTCATTAAATACATCCAATTTTAACACTTTAAAAAAAATGTGTTAAAACAGAAATATGCATTGATACATTTACTACAATTTGTGTTAAATAAGTTTTGTCATCATTTGAGACGTTTAGGAGCTAGATAATGTTAAACTTGAACAAAAAACAAAAAAAACTACGCTCTAGTTCGCTATAAATAAGGTGATATCAACAAGTGTTGGTTTTTTTTAATGAAATTGCGAAAGGGAAGACTATGTTCGACTAAAAATATATTGACTATGCATTCAAAACAATTTTAAAGAGTACAGTGGTACCTCGACATACGAGTTTAATCCGTTCCGCAACCCTGCTCGTCTTTTTACGAGTATTTAAATTATTAACACGTTGTATGCCACCAGAATCCGAAACGAGGAAATACGCAGAAGAACTCAAGTAGTGGATGCTACCCAACGAATAGGCACACTCAAGTGGCAATGGGCAGGACATATCTGTCGGAGACGACGGTAGATGGGGAAGAAAAGTACTGGAATGGCGCCCAAGAACTGGCAAACGAAGCATTGGCCGACCCCCTACAAGATGGACTGAAGATATAAGAAGAATAGCGGGAGTGACCTGGATGCGGAAGGCGGAGGATCGAAGAGGATGGAGACTCATGCGGGAGGCCTACGTTCAACAGTGGACGGACACAGGCTGATGATGATGTACGCCACCTAGGAAGTCCCGGCTCACAAGTGCGTCATGCGTTATGTGACTTCCCCTTTCTGCGTCACTCGTTACGCGAAGTGAAGCTCGCTAAGGGAGCAATTTTTTCACAAATGTTTTTTGCTCGTTATGCGAATTACTTAGAGGTGCTCGTATTGACCTACGCTGTTGTTGACCAGGGCGCCACGTAGGTCACCGGTGGCCTACGTTTACTTTTCTCGAAAAAACAGTCCCTACACGCCAGCGGTCACATTTCAATGTAATGTTAACATTGAATGTGACCTACATGGCGCCTCTGAATGCATTAAAAACATTACGTGGCGTTACGTGTTAAATATAAAAAATATTACTTTACAAGTATTTAAAAAAATGTAGATCGTATTTTAAATTCTTAATTTCAAATTATTCCGTTAATTGACCATTCACAGGTGGTACATATTTTCTAAGGCGTTTAACCAATGCATCCTCCCAGTATTACTCATAAAATAAAGGTCACCCAGCGTGCTATGGAGAGATCCATGAGAGGAGTGTCGCTAAAAGATAGAATCCGAAACGAGGAAATACGCAGAAGAACTCAAGTAGTGGATGCTACCCAACGAATAGGCACACTCAAGTGGCAATGGGCAGGACATATCTGTCGAAGAGACGACGGTCGATAGGGAAGAAAAGTACTGGAATGGCGCCCAAGAACTGGCAAACGAAGCATTGGCCGACCCCCTTCTGATATAAGAAGAATAGCGGGAGTGACTGGATGCGGAAGGCGGAGGATCGAAGAGGATGGAGACTCATGCGGGAGGCCTACGTTCAACAGTGGACGGATACAGGCTGATGATGATGCCATATTTTCTTAGAAATAAAAATATTGAATTAGCCTTCAGCAATAACCAATCTCTAGGCAATATGCTTGTAAACAACACTAAATATAAAATAAATTACTTTGACAAATGGAGTATATTTGTTGAAATGCGATAGTTTTAAAATTGATTTAATCAAATCTAAGCTCTATACTTGCCCCCGAAGAGCGGACTCACACCTATGTCCAGGCCAAGGGAGCGTCGGGTTAATACTCCGATTTCCTTAAAAATGCTGATTATTGAATATATTTCTCTGGTACTATAGCTGCAGTCTATGCAAGTTCGCGAGCTCTTGCCCTTGAGGCTCCCGGGAATCATCTATGATCCATATGGCCTTCCAAGTATACAGTTGTTCTAGCACAAGGCATAGACAATATGGTTCAGATATCGTAAAAAAATAAATTAACAAATTGACATCAGCATGATATAGCCCTTGCTGACTGTTACCGAAAACCTCGATATACATTCTTTGGTCTCGTATTTTTGATCGCTTGTCGTACATGTATGTGTCGCCATATTGGCATTTTGGACAAGTCCGGTCACGGGTGTGACGTTAGTTATATAGATCGCCACACCGCACGGCAGTCAGTGTGTGCCGACGGCGGCAGGAGGTCTTATTACGGCCGCCCCGGCATGTTATTCCGCTTGGGCCGGAAGTTTGTAAAGTTATCGAAATATATATATATCAATGTGCTTCAGAAAAAGTATGTATGTTGATAATCTGCTCCTAATCCTGCCATCACACGACTGAATAACTACATTTTAAAGAGAGAAGGATGTCAGTATATTACGCTTCGGATTCAGTGCTAGTGTTGATGAAGGCGAAATGTTAGACGTTTGATTTTGTGACAATAATGCCGTGTTATCTGTGGGTCAACCATGATTAACTTATGACAGGGTTTTTGTTGTTACAAGTCAACTATTTGCATTGAGTCTCCTGACGCTTGTTCCGAGTGTGAGGTCATTGACACTAAATGTGTCAATACATTTACAGGGCCACACTTTTGTCACTTATGTTACTTATGTTGATACGTACTTTAATGACGAATTAAAATGTTTTGTATTTAGTAATGTCATTTAAAGATAAATAAAAAGAATTGAATTATATGAATTCTTTTGAATGCATAGCCAATGAAGGCGAATTACACGATTAAGTTTACATTGCTAGATGCTATCATCCAAAAATATGACTGAATCTAAATTTCCTTTACCGCCTAGGATAATCAAAAACCGGATATACAAAATAGAAGATATTCGCTGGACACGAAAATTGAAGGTGAGGATACGACAGTGGAGCATACAGGTATAGCCATCGAAGAAATAAAACATAAATAACTAAATGCATCAAAATCTTTTCATATAGACAGATTGTCGAAAGCTGGCATGATTTTTCCCATTAACCTTCAAGCGTCCAGTGGTTTCCTTACGGGGCTGCAGATTTGCTATGTTCAATGCCCTACGTTCCCATACAGGAGTGCTTATGGTTCATTTCACAATCGGATTACATTAATTTGTAATAATAGTATTGAAGTAAGTTCATGGAAGAATCTATTGTGCGACGAAACATTACAAACGTTGGCCTGCTTGGGCGATGAACGATGCGAATTCGCGAGACCACTGGGCGTTCAAAGGTTAATGGGATATTTTTTTTACTCCTTTGTTGAAAATATTAACACGTTTAACGCCACGTAATGTTTTTAATGCATTCGACTCAGAGGCGCCATATAGGTCACATTCAATGTTAAAATTACATTGAAATGTAAACGCTGGCGTACAGGGACTGTTTGTTTGAAAAAAAAAAACGTAGGTCACCGGAGTCCTTTGTGGCGTGAACCGTGTTAAAACTAGAATAAAATTTAAAAATTACATATCTACTGTAAGAAGTTTTCAAAATTCGGCTTAACATCAGCAAAAACGACGCGAGCTTAGCGTATTAAAATAATTGTTTAATTTACGATAAAAAATTATGGCCATTACACAGAAGTGCTATAAAAAAAGATGCAGTCAATGAGATTGAACAGCTCTATCAATTATTAAAAAAAAGATATTTGCTACGATTGATGGCAGAAATACGCTCCAAAGTTGTATTCTCCCGCATACTCTAAAACTTCGAATTCACACCAGCTAACCCGCTAGATGCCAATTTTTAAAAATTACAAAAACGTTAAAAATACATTTTTTTTATTCGAAAAACACTAAAAAACTAATACAACATCAACGTGTGTCATGAGAAATGTTTTTAGTTCTTGTAAAAATTTAAACCCTTTCGCATCGGTTGTCGGCATATGCCGTCAAAGATTCCCCGACCATTGACATCGGTTGACGTGATATATCGTTTTGCTACTTTCAGTACTCATTGTGACGTCTACAGTAGAAAATTGAAACTGCAGTCATTCCCTTTATCAACCTACATGTATTATTTACAGGAATCTGTAAAGCATGTCAATAAATATCGTTAGGTTTCGCCACAGGTGCGATTTTTCTTTAAACCACATGTGTCAATGCCACCACATGTATGGAGTTACATAATGAACGCTTGTTATATATAATTGTTTTTTATGCATCATCTGATAGCTAAATGATACAAGAACCAATGTAATATATGAAAATAGGTCAGATAAGTACATTTATGCTTCAAATACTAGTTTTAAGCAAAAAAATGGTTTGAAAAATTCACACCGTATTGACAGTATAATTTGTATTCCACCGAGCCGTAACAAGAGGGTTAACTTATTTTAATTTATTACAACACTATCTATATTCGCATTTTCAACAATTCTATTGTAATATGAACATTAAAGATTGATACATAGAGAGAAAAGATATATAAGCCATTTGAAACGATTTCCTTACTTTTTTTTTCTAATTCTAGTAATATATGAACACATAAAACTTGAACAAGGACTGTTACTAAAGGCGGAGAATATGCGGCACCAGTGTGAGGTCGATCAGTCCATTGTAATCAAGTGGATACTGCCTTGAATGATGCATGCAGAGTCGTCACAGGCTGCCTCAAACCAACACCCATTTCTAAACTATACCCCTTGGCTGATATCGCACCACCAAACATAACACGCAAAGTCATATGCGCCGAAGAAATGCGTAAGACAATCAACCAACCGTTCCACTGCTTGTATAATCAGATACCCCCAACACCCAGACTGAAGTCGCGAAGCAGCTTTCTGAGATCCACATAACCTCTCGCATCTCTGAAACTAAGAGACTCCAGTTCTGGCCGCATGTCGCATCAGAGGATTTCATTACTCGAAAGGAAGGCCTCCCAACTGGCAAGAATTTTAACTGGCGGAACAATTCCTTGAATTGATTAAGAGCTGTTGGTAGAACGAAGAACAACCTCGAGCGGTGGGGAATGCTTTGGAAGGGAGAGTCACTGTTGTGCGACTGTGGAGACCTGCAGACAGGTGTGAGGCGCACACCTGAGATCCTGCTCTATGTGCCCAACAAGCTGCACACCTCAATACCTCTAATGCTGGGCAACACGCGGACTATCGATGTTGCCAGATGTAGGGCAGAAATAATTTGACGTCGCTGACACGAAGAAGAAAACTAAAGGCTTCTTAAAAAAAATTTCATTGAAAATTTGATGTGAATTATTTGATCTATTTGTTTGGGATTGGCAAAATTCACCGCAGAGCTATTTACCATATCCGCTCCATATTTGAAGCATATGGACACCTCAAATTGCCGTTTTTACAACTCTGTAAGCTCAAATTGTCTATGCCTTTCTGAGAACACCTGTATATCTCCAGATTTCCCATGGGAACATAGATGTTTCACGGGAGCCTCCAGGGCAAGAGCCCGCGAACTTGCATAGACTGCGGCTCTAGTACCAGAGAAATATTCGGGTGTTTATCAGGGCTTGTTATAAGATAATCGGATGATCAACCCGATTGCTTCTTACAAAAAGAATTGTCAAAACTTAACTGAGATTTCAAAATTGCCAGCCTTTCTTGTCAGCATAAATGAGGTGCACGAGTACCAACATAGTGACACAAAAAAAATATAAAATCGAATACCAGCGAAAAATTATAAAACAAGCTTATTTTTTGAACAGCCCTCGTACTCATATGAACACATAGAATATATATATATATACATACAGTGGTACCTCGACATATGAGTTTAATTCGTTCCGCAACCTTGCTCGTATCTCAAAGCAAAGTCACAAAACGCGAGCACAACTTATCAAAGATGGTTTGACAGCGAGAGCACACTGATAACTGATTCTCTGACCGTGTCCCAGTGGGCTATTCACGCGGGAGAGCGTGACGCGCGGTTCGTGTGCAACCGGCCGACCCGCTAAGATTGCTCGCATCTCAAAAAACTCGTATGTTAAGGTACCACTGTACATATATATACAAGGGTTATCCGTAAAATAAGATTACCATGGCGCTACAGTACTGAAAAGCGCTGTTATGGTGGATCCCGCGATTCTGTAGTGTAACTTGGTTCCCCCACTCCAAATCTCTTCCCTAACGAGCTGCCTGCGGAGCTCAGTCATACCCCATTGGGTATGCTGTCCAAGGGGGTGCGTTTGCATCAGAATAACGCTCGACCGCACACCACTAACGCCACCAACGAGCTCATTGCAAAATTTGGATGGGTATTGTCAATCACCCACCCTACAGCCCGGACTTAGCCCCAAGTGACTACCATCTCTTCCCAGACATGAAGAAATACCTGGGTGGAACGCATTTCGGCGACAGAGAAGAGCTGGAAGAAGCGGTTCTCAGGTATCTGCGTGGCTTGGCGGCAGATTCTTTTGACTCGGGCATTCAAAAGCTCGTATACCGCATGCAGAAATGCATTGACCTCAGTGGCGACTATGTAGAAAAATAGCTAAAAGTCTGTACTTTCCAAAAATGTACGCATTCACGGAATTAAACATTTTTTACACTGTGAAAAATCACTGGGAACCTTATTTTACGGATAACTCTCGTATATAATTTCAAAATTATTTAATTTCATATTAAATTCATATAATATTATATAAATAGTCATAATGTATTGTTTTATGAACAAAGCAGATTACACAAGGTATAGATATTACATCCAATATACAATTTTGATATATTTTGTGATGAAATTATTTTTTAAAACGCTTATATATAATTTTTTAAAGTTTGGGAAGCCAGGGCTCTTCCGTAACAAGACGACAGAAAAAAACATTTCAACCGTCACACACTTTGAGTACCGCTTTCGTTGAATTTCACTTCAGAAAGAGTGCAATATTATGGCCACTGCACAGAAGTGCCAAAATATATTATTAAAACCAAAAAAAAATTATAAGCAAGATTGATTTTCTCACTGACAATGCATTCTTCTTCGTAGTATCAATATATCAAAGAACCATCTCAGAGAGGCCATTGCTCACATCATGCGCCACGATGGTCTTCTTCACGACATTGTGGAAGGAATGGTTGAGGGTAGAAACTGCAGAGGGCGCCCTAGACGCGAGTATTTGCAGCAAGTGTTCCAAGGATATGAGTTGTAGCTCTTATGCTGAGCTGAAGAGGATTGCAGAGGATCGAGAAGAGTGGAGATTGATATGCAAGATTTTTTTTGCTGTAAACAAATCCAGCGGATTGATACTACGAAAAAGAAATGTACTGAAATTATAATTTGTAGCCACAAAGTCTGCATGCCCATCAAATCGCATCGAAAAAGTATATTAGCACTAAACGTTTCATATAATGTGCTCAGAGATCTGGAAAGAAGCGCCACAGAAGCCGATCGAAACTAAATTAAATGAGTGTAATCTGTCGATATTGTCCTATACGTGTTGTTTATATTTTTTTCTATCGCCTTGTGATCATTCTCGTGTGCTTAGGCATGCCCCCGTCTGTGGTTCCTTAGCCACATCTCTCACCGCATGTCAGCGCATCATTCATAGTCAAAGTCTACGCGATTTTTCAAGCTTTGCTGTGTTTATTACAAAAAAATATGACATTAATAGGTTAAAAATGTGATTAATGGGTTAAAAAGGCCAATAAAGGGTTCGATTTCAGTTTTTATAAAAATTCAAGTTTCAAAAGGTATGCCGTGAGAGGGTTAAAAAAATTGGCATTGAAGAGTATGTCATAAATGAGTTTAATTTTAACAATCATAAGGTTGAAATTTGTAGACCATCAATGGGTTAAATTATAACCATTATAATGTTAAATTTTGTTCATCGCGATAGAGTTAAATTTTATGGCATTGAAGAGTACGTCATAAATTAGTTAAATGTCAAAAATTAAAAGGTCAAAAATTGTAGACCATCCAAGGGTTAAATTTTAACCGTTAAGAGGCGAAAATATTTATTTCATCAAATGGGACTTAAACCATTATAATGTAAAAAAAATTACATCGCGAAATGGTTAAATTTTAACACAGATGTTTATTTTTGATATCGAAAAGATTAAAATTATATAGCATCGAGTTTTTTATGATTTTGTTTTTTTTTTTATGTTATCGAAGGGTTAAATATTATGCCGTCAATGAGTTAAAACCGCCACAAAAATTATTTTAGACCAAAACAAATGTTTGAATGTTTAAAATGAAGAAAAAAATTGTTTATAGATATTCAAAAAAAAAAGTTACAATAGGTAAAAAAAGTTACAGCATGTTACAAGTGTAAAATGTTTGTTACAAAGAGAGGTAACAAGTTGTAAAATTATGTGACAAAAGCATCACAATAAATTGTGTTACAAAATGTTACAAGAGTTGAAATATAACAATATATCACAGTGTTTGCAATATATCAGTGATATATGTTACGAATAATTAATGATTTAATAAAGGTTACAATTTTAAAAATGTTTAAATACAAAAAAATAAAATAAATATTAATTTAAAATAGAAAAATTAAATATTTTACAATATTTAAAGGAAAATTGGTTTCATTTGTTAAGGTGAAAGGTTTTTAAAAGTATATTAATAAGGTTTCAAAGCGTTAATATTGATGATTTGACATTTCAAATGTTGTTAAAAAATAGGTTCCAAAAAAAATATTACAAAAGTATTGAAAAAAGATGATAAAAGGTTACGATTAATCGAAAAGAAAGGTTTCAATATTTTGTTATAAAAAAGTTACGGTGAAATAAGGTTTCAAAGCATTAATATTTATCGTTTGACATTTCAAATGTTGTTAAAAAAAAGGTTACGTGTTATAAAAGTATTAACAAAAGATGATAAAAGGTTACGAAATAATAAAGTTTCACACAAACATGTATATTAGATGTTACGTAAACGAAAAAAGAAAGGTTTCAAGTAATCAAAAATACATACAAAAGCATGTTACACACAACCAATAATAAATATTAAGTAGTTTATTTTTATAAAATTTCAACCGTGATGCGTAGAAAAGTTGCGTCAAATCCAAATCCAGGGAAAGCACAAAAGAAGAAAAAAACAACCATAGATGAGTATAATACATTGTTATTCATTTAAAACATTTAACGCCATGTACGCTGTTGTTGACCAGAGCGCCACGTAGGTCATCGGTGACCTACGTTTTTTTCTCGAACAAACACTCCCTGTACACCAGCGGTTACATTTCAATGTAATTTTAACATTGAATATGACTTATATAGCGCCTCTGAGTCTAATGCATTACAAACATTACGTTGGCGTTAAACGTGTTAAAATAGACAGTTTTTTTAGTATTGTGGCTTTTGGGTTTAGCCGTGTGTGGTGGATTGCTAAGATCCATTATTTCGACCGCCATTGCAGGGGTCTTCTTCTAATATATATTACTTATATTCACTGGGCGGCTTAGTCCAGTGATAAAAGCGTTTGTTTGTCATTCAAAAATTTTTCCTTAAAATTCCTACCAAGCTTGATGTTTTAAAAATCAATTTAATCAAATCTAAGCTCTATATATGCCCCCGGTGAGATTGATCCACCCCTTAAGGACAAAACAAAATTGTCTAGGCCTCGGGAGCGTTGGGTTGATCATCTAATCTCCTGAAAAACTCTGATAATTTATCACCCAAATATTTCTCTGATACTACAGCCGCAGTCTATGCAAGTTTGCGGACTCTTGCTCTAGAGGCTCCAGGAACCATCTAAGTAACCATGTGAACCTCCGTGTATACAGTTGTTCTGGGACAAGGCATAGACAACCACAGTTTACAGAACTGTGAAACGACAATTTGTGATGTTCTTATGCTCCAAATATGAAACGGATATGGTTAAAAAAAAATTTGAACACAGTGTTATATCTTGAGTGGGTCAACGTGTTTCTTATTAGCATTAGCAGTGAAGAGTTTGAAGTTATGTACGCACCATCTCGCTGGTCAGACAGTTCATGGCGCGGTCCACGGAGGCTCCAGGGGGAGGCTCAGCGGCGCGCCGGCGGCCGGCTCCCAGCCTCACGGGCGTTGACAAGCAACCTGCAAAAAGACACGCAAAAAACATGTCAAACTTACAAAACAAAGGGGTGTTATCCTATTTTTAAGCGGTACATTGTGACATCCCCCGTCTTTAAAAAGACAACAAGTCGCGGGTTCGTCACGTGGCCGCATGGAGGATGGATGCAGGAGCAGATTAACAACACAAATAACTTGTTTTTGAAGCACAATTCACGTTTATTTTTATTAAAGACTTGATTTTTCGTCCGTGTCGAAAAGTTAACCGATAGCTGCAGAACACTGTGACATGCCGCGCCGCATATGATCGCGGCAAAAAAGCAAATTAATGATGACAGTTACACCAACATGAAATGGAGAAACTTTTATAACAAATAAAATGGCGTATGCATACGCCTGCTTAATATTCTATAATAAAAACTAGCATTACTAGATGTGCATGTCAGGCGAGCGAAAAAAAATGAGAGAATAAAGATCGTTTTTCGAGCCTTAACGGCATCAGCCTGAAAGAGCTATATCAAGCTGATATCAATAGGAACCTTGTGGAACACCACTTTTAAATGATAATGTACTAATCCGGTTTCCATTTATTGAGTGTTTCATACTTTAGACTAGATACAGGAATCATGTGTAGGAGATAGATTGTAGGGACAGAATAAGAGCCTTGTGGAACACCATTTTTGTATAGGAAGATACTTAGACGGTTATCTTCTATTGAGTGCTTAGATCAGTGGTTCTCAAACGGTGCACCGCGGTGCACTGGTGCACCGCGAGCTTGTTGCAGGAGCACCGCGAGAAAAATGGGTAAAAAAAAATCAAACGAAATCGAGAATCAGACCAAAATATTAATGACACAGAGAGTACAAGTGGAAGAAGTAATGACGATATTATTAGACGTCATACGTCTCATACAAAAGAAAATATACCCAGTAAAATCAGAAAAATTAATCGACAGTATTCTGAAGAATATTTACGGTTCGGTTTTACTAGCATCAATGAGGAAGGATATCACATTACACTATGTGTCGTATGAGGAGAAAAACTGTCCAATAGCGCGATGTATCTCGACAAGTTAAATAGCCACTTCATTACGAAGCACGCCGATCTTACATCAAAAGTAAAGATTAAAGCATGACTTTGAAAGATTGTTAAGCATGCAAAAAAACAAGCGAAATATTTTGAGAAAACTGTTAAAATTTCCGATAAGGCACTACTGGTGTCATACGTGATTGCTGAATTGATCGCGATACATTTAAAACCACATACTATAGCAGAGTCTCTAATTTTACCTGCATGTTGTGAAGTAGGAAAATTATGTTTGGTGATGAAACAAAAAACAAAATTATGAAACTTCCTGTTTCAAACAATACAATAAAAAGAAGAATTTTAAATATGTCGGATGATATTGGAAAAACAGTTACTGATAAACTTTTCAAACGACATTTTGCTTTACAAGTCGACGAATCGACTGAAATTAGCAGTAAGTCACAATTACTAGGGTTCGTTCGTTTCACAATCGAAAATAAAATAGTGAATTAATATCTAAACTGCAAAGAACTTACCGAGCATACGACTGGACAATAAGTTTTTGATTATATTTCTTAATATTTAGAACAACTTAAAATATCGTGGGAGTCATGTGTAGGAATTTGTACAGATGGTGCTCCTTCAATGGTAGGCTCAATTAAAGGATTTGTTACCCTTGCAAAGAAAAGAAACCCTAATATTATATCTACGCACTGTTTTTTACATAGAGAATCTTTAGTGTCGAAAACATTACTGCTTAGGTGCTTAGGTATGCATTTCTTCCGACTGTTGCGTGGCGTGTTCGGGAATCCTGAAATTTTGATGAATATCGGTTTGTGTGTCCCCGATAGATATCTGAGAATAAGGAAGCATAGATTGTTCGCTCTCCCTAAGAGTAACACTAACCTGCCAGAGACTATGCCTCTTGGGAGAGGGATCAGACTGCTTAACCAAATCGCCTCGGATGTTGATATATTTCACGTAAGAGAGGCCCAATTCAGACAAGAACTCCAAGAGTTTCTTTGGAGGGATAATTGGTTGGCTTCGTTTGTCTGATAACCATAGGGACCTTCTGTTGCTTGTCTTTATTGCTTTGTTCATAGTACTTAATCATAAGTACCTAATTTTGTATATATTGTATTTTTTATTTGTATTTTTATTGTACTTCAGAAATGCATTGAGTTAAATAATTTGTAATGTTTCTGAAAGGCAAAATAAACAAAATTGAAATTGAAATTGAATTACCAGCGGCACTAAAACCTGTACTAGATCAAATTGTAAATATGGTGAATTTCATAAGATCAATACCTTTAAAAACACAAATATTTAAAAAACTTTGCATTTCTATGGAAGCTAAATATGAGTCTTTGCTTTTTCACACTGAAGTCAGGTAGTTTTCTAGGGGTGAAATTATTTCTAGATTCATAGCACTTAAGAATGAGTTATTAATTGTTTTTCGAAATGAAGGTATGGATGATTTTGTTAAATGTCTTCAGAATAATGATTGGTATACTAAAGTAGCATATTTAGCAGATATTTTTAATTACTTAAATAACGTTAACACAACCATTCAAGGAAAAAACGAAAATTATTTGTCATCCATTGACGAATTGTCAGGATTTAGGAAAAAATAACTCTTTGGAAAAATCTAATAAAAGAAAAAAAAATAGATATGTTTCCTTCACTCAACAAAAACATACCCGAAGAAATTATTTCCGCGATAATCGATCATTTAACTTTATTAGAACAAAAGATCGCACATTATTTTCCTTCTTTAAATATAGAAAATTATGACTGGATACGAAATTCATTTGCTACAATTGATACACCTTTGTATTGTGGATTTTCATACGATTTCTGTCCAAGATGAATATCCAGTTCTTCACATGAAGGCACTGAAAATTTTGCTACAATTTTCAACATCATATTTATGTTAGCTTGGTTTCTCAACAATAACTAATATAAAAAATATAAAACGACAAAGACTTACAAATTTAGACGATGAATTGAGGGTAGCTATATCAAATATTCGAGCAAATATTTCTGATATATGCATAAACCAACAAGCTCAGGTATCCCATTGATTGATTTTTGATTGATAATATAAATTAAATTTTACTAAGCATGGACGTCATTTTGGGTGGATAAGAGCCGGGAGAGAAATGACCCCCTTTCTAGATTACATTCACCTTCAAATCTTGATACAAATAATTTTAATAAAACATGTTTAAATATAAAAAAAATCTAAAGAAAAATTTACGAAGTAAATTTATATTCAATATTAAACATTTTTTTTCTATAACTTAACTTAAAAAGAAAATATGTCAAATAAATTGTACGTAATTTAGTATGTAACTATTTTTTTAAAATAAGTATGTAACAAAAATGATTTCCATATATATTTTTGACCTCTTGATTCTGGTGCACCGCCATTTTTTTCCAAGGTCAAAAGTGCACCATGACTTCAAAAAGGGTGAGAACCACTGGCTTAGATGATAGGGACAGGGTAAGAGTCTTGTGGAACACCGTTTTTGTATGGTAAGCTACTTAGCCAGTTATCTTCTATTAAGTACTTCATATTATAGACACTACAGACTAGATACAGGAGTGATGTTTAGGAGGTACATTTTAGGGACAGGATAAGATCCTTTTGGACACCACTTTGTATGGTAAGGCACTAAGCCGGTTATCTTCTATTAAGTGCTGAGATGATACGGACTGTGTAAGAGCCTTGTGGAAACCACTTTTTTATGAGAATATACTAAGCCGGTTATCTTTTATTGAGTGCTGAAATGATAGGGAAAGGGTAAGACCCTTGTGGAACACCATTTTTGTATGGGAAGATACTAAGCCTGTTACCTTCTATTGAGTGCTTCATACTATAGGCTAGATACAGGAGTCATATATAAGAAGTAAATGATACGGACAAGATAGAAGCCTTGGGGAACACCACTTTTGTATGATAATGTATTAAGTCGATTATCTTTTATTGAGTGCTTAGATGGTAGGGACAAAGAAAGAGCCTTGTGGAAAACCATTTTTGTTATGTTACTACCTTGATCTCCGCTGCTACTGGACTCTGTGAAGCTGGGCGTTCCTTCAGTCCAGGTGGGCGTAGAGCCTTCTGTGGAAGCAGGCGGGGTCCAACACACTCCCCGTACATCACCACAACTGAAAAACAAATGAAATCAAATTAAAAATTAAAAATGCTCCAACAACTACTACAGTCTATCTTAAAAAGGCGATTCTCCACTCGCTGCAGTATACTAACTTCGCAGCCTTAGACTGAGGTCTATTTGACATCTAACTGATGCACCTAGAATCACGGGAAGGTCTTCAGCCACTCTCTAACAAGTAGCTTTTTGTGTGCGTCCAGTAACGGGTCCCCATCTGGGTCTCCAAAAACAGAACGGAACAGGGAGGGTTTTCCCCAAGCGAGTTGCAGGTATTGTGGCTTTTGGGTTTAGCGAATTTCTTCTATCCAATATTTCAACCGCCATTGCAGGGGACTTCCTCAGGGTTGATGACTTTGTATCATATCTGGCCGTGAAAACCTAAGAAGTTATTTGAGTTGTAGGTGTTTACATAAAAAAAAACTCACCTGGAGTTTCCGGCCGCTATAGACGACGCGCTGCTAGCCGTGAGCACGGAGCAGGCACTTGTAGTAGTGGCGAGCCCGTCCCCGCGTCCGCGGCGAGCCAGACTCACACTGGCTGAACTAGACGTCGTGGAGGACGAGTTGGTGCGCTGGGAGCCGGCGGCGCGGTGCTGGTTGACCGGCGCGCGCTGAGAGTGTTGAGAGTGTTGAGAGTGCTGCGAGTGGTGGCTGCCAGCCGGCATGGCGTCCTCGAAGGGCGGCGGCGGCGTGCTGCTGCAGCTGAGCGGCGCCCCTAGAGAGAGTCTAGCGTCATTTCTACTGCGGCGAGGGGACTATATAGCTATGATATAGTACAATACTAACATGATGTAGTACAATGCAATATAATGATATTTAAATGTATATACAGAAATGATTGAGTATGATAGGATAATGATTTAGTATGATATAGTATGGTATGAAGATGATTTAGTAAGGTTTAGTATGGTACAAATATAATGTCGTATGGTAAAACGATGATTTATTAAGATTTAGTAGAGTAAGAAGATGATTTCGTAAGGCATATTATAGAACAAAGATGATGTAGTATGGTCATAACGATGATTTAGTGAAATACAGTATGGTATAATTTTTTTTAGTAAGGTATAGTATGGTATAAAGATGATTAAGTATGTTATGAAGATGATTTAGTAAGAAAAAGTATGGTACGAAGATGATGTAATATGAATATTAAGATAAATTAGTAAGATATATTATGGTCTGTGGATGATTTAGTAATATATATTGTGGTTAGAAGATTATTTACTGAGATATAGTATGGTGAAAAGATAATTAAGTAAGATATATTATGGTGCGAAGATGGTATAATAAGATATAGTGTGGTGCGAAGATAATTTGGTATGATAAAGTAGGGTATGAAAATGATTTAGTAAGATATAGAATAATGTGTGAAGATGATTTGCGATGGTATGAAAATGATTAATTACAATTTAGTATGATTATAGTATAGTATGAAGATGATTTAGTACAATATAGTATGGCATAAAGATGATATAGTAAGAAGTTTGAAAGCTATAACATGGCTTAAAGATGTTTCATTATGATTTAGAATGATATAGTAAGGTATGAATATGATTTAGTAAGGTATAGTATTGTATAAATATGATGTAGTAAGGCATAATGATGATTTAGTACGATGTAGTGGAGTAAGAAGATGATTTAGTAAGGCATGATATAGTTGGAAGACATAGTATGGTATAACGATGATTTAGTGAAATACAGCGTGGTATGAAAAAGATGTAGTAAGATTTAGTATGGTATAATGATGATTTAATAATGTATAGTATGGTAAGAAGATGATATAGCATGGTATGAAAATGATATTTGCATGACGATGATAAGTAGATGATATAGTATGATATAGTACGATCGAAAGACAATTTAGTGAGATATTGTAACCTAAAAAGTAATGATTCTACTTAGAAGGAATTAAAGGAATATTTTAGTACAGGAGAATATTATTTATATTTATAATTAAAGCATAATTATATATTAAATCAGAATAATATATATATAAAGTTATCATGATACTTAAGACTTTGTAATGTTCTAAACTATATGCGTAATGATTAAAAAAGCAATAACCCTTATTTATAAGTAAAAATAACAATAAAATGTTTATATTTTAAATACTAAGTAATTAATAATTTAATAATGTAACTTATAAAGTTAAATAATCAATAAAATTAATGATAAATATAAAAATATATCCATTTAGATAACAATCAATCACAACCGAATAAAAAGGATTTTTTTTTTAATTTTGAACAATTTCATACAAATTTTTGCTTAGAACATAACTTAATGCTTATAAAATATATTTTTGGTAATAATCATACAAGATTATAACAAATAAAAAGAAAAACTATACAAAACAAATTAAACTACATATATATAAAATAATATTTTCATATTTTTGTGAATTAGATTAAAATTCTACTTTTTTCAATGTTTTCAGCATTCACTTTGAGATCCATTATAAATAATAAATATTTATTTATTTACCTTGTTTTTACATGGATCACTTTGGGTATGGCCTCTATTTAGAAGACTGCAGTTTCGACTAGCTCAATTTCAAGTCATATATTTATTTTTTCCCTTACAGAAACATTACAAATTTGAACAACTCAATTCATTTCTGAAGTACATAAAGAATTAATCATAAAATAAAAAAATACAATATATACAAATATAGGTACATAGGATTAAGTACTAAGAACAAAACAATAAAGAAGAGCAACAGAAGGTCCCGATGCTCATCAAACAGACGACGCCAACAGATTATTACTCCAAAGAAACTCATGGTGTTCATGTCTGAATTGGGCCTCCCTTACGTGAAATATATCAACATCCGAGGCTATTTGGTTAAACAATCTGATCACTCTCCCAAGAGGCATAGTCTCTGGCAGGTTGGTGTTATCGCAGCCTTCCTCAATCCGTCACTGTCACAATCTATCGCAGTCTCCCAAATAGAGGCCTTATATAACGTGATCCGTGTAAAAACTAGATGAATAAATAAATATTTATTAAAATTCTACTTTATAACAAAACAAAAAAAAATATGTGAGAAAATATTTAAATAAATAAATAAAACATTTATATAAATTAATAAAGATATCAATGACAAAAGCTCATATAGCGACAATATAGAGAGAGTCATTCCTTAGCTTAAAGTGTCAAAGTTAAGATTCGTATACAAAGACATTTCTTAAGGTAACCAATCTATAATAGCTACTTTCCTTTAAAACGATTAAAGTGAGGAAGCCTCAGTTCTCGACTCACCTCAAATCTTAAGAAATACGTTTCCAACGGATTTTTTAATCGGTATATTTTAAGGAAATTGAAAGATTAGCCTGACACTCTTGGACCATTTTGATCTAATCGGCTCAACACGAGTATCAGTTACTAACTGAGCATAATCTGAATGAGTGCATCATTAAGGACACTTAATAGAATTATTTTGTAGTGAAAGGCTTCAATTTCTTGAGTCAGCAAGCGGAGCAAATGGCGTAAGACCTGCGCTGAGTGCAGACTGAACATTAGTTTTGCATTTTTTTTTTTATGTCAACAGATGCAGGAGAATACCGACAGATGGTGATAGTGATTCTGAAGTCTCATCTGTGGAATTCTATGACGCTTACCATGGTGCACATGTATAAGCGCTGCGTATGGAGTGTTGATCTGCCATGTCAGAGACTACAGTCCGAGATTCACGCATCATCCTTATTATTACAGGAATTTACTATGAATGGGTGGTCTTCACGGGACGACTTTCGTCTACCAACAATTTTGATTAATAGGTTATGACTGGCATTTTACGGGTGAGGGATTAAATTCACAGCAACCGGGGTATTTTAGAGCTCAGAAATCGATTAAAAATATTATTTTTTATCTCCATCGGGGATCAAACCCACGACCTTTGGCTTGCAATACAAACGTTTTGACCATTGAGCTATACCCGCCATACGATGAGAGAAATGTCATAAAGGTAATATTTGCAGTAGGTTTGTATGTATATATCAAGAGTGTAAAATTGGTTACCTTGTACTTTAACGAATATATTGGCATACATATTTATACATAATTTAAAAAAAACTAATATACGAGGGTTATCCGTAAAATAAGGTTCCCATGGCGCTACAGTCCTGAAAAGCGCTGTTGTGGTGGATCCCAGGATTCTGTGGTGTACCTTGATTGGACCATCAAGCTCATCGCAAAATTTGGATGGGGTATTGTCAAACACCCACCCTACAGCCCGGACTTAGCCTCAAGTGACTACCATCTCTTCCCTGACATGAAGAAACACATGAGTGGAACGCATTTCGGCGACAGAGAAGAGCTGGAAGAAGCGGTTCTCAGGTATCTGCGTGGCTGGGCGGCAGATTTTTTTGACTCGGGCTTTCAAAAGCTCGTATACCGCATGCAAAAATGCATTGACCTCAGTGGCGACTCTGTACAAAAATAGGTAAAAGTCTGAACTTTCCAAAAATGTACGCATTCATGGAATTAAACATGTTTTAAAATGGGAAACTTATTTTACGGATAAGCCTAGTATATATTGTATATTACTACAAAATTAATACATAATTTGATAAATAAGTTCATATGGAATCTTCAATTTCAATCTGCATCCTGTAACCTTCAAAATGTGGAGACGATTCGCATTTCGTTGGAACGCCAAGCGGACAATTGGCCGGGAATTTCTTTCCGACATTCGCGTCTTTCAAACATTTTTCATCCAAATCGAAATGCGAATTTTCACCAACGTTCAACGAAAACCTCTTAACCTTTTCGTTGACTATTCCATGATGAATTTCCTTACCAGGATCCATGCATTCCGAATAAGAATCGTCGATTACCGTGTCAAATAAGTATGCCGAAGATTGCAAAGCTTTCGGAGACATAAATCTTTCTCGATGGATGTTTCCATCGCGAATTTCTGTTTTATCAAATTCTTTTTTCAATCCGGATACTTTATCTTTACCGATATGCAATTCTACTTTGTTCAAAGATTCAAAGTCATTGAATTCTTTCTTCAAATCGGAAACAATATTTCTGTTTATATACAAAGATTCTTTGCTTATTTTACGCTGAAAATCACACATGAATTCAGTTTTCAAGGCAATTTTTTTATTTTTGCTCACCGAATCTTTATTTAGAGTGCTTCTGCTACTATCGGCATCGTCAAATTCTCGTTTCAAACTAGAAACATTACTTCTGCTCACGTTCACACCTTTAACTTCGTTTGTATACGCATCAATTCCGGAAAATTCTTTAACAGAATTTTTAAAATCATTTTCAAACCCGCCGGAATCGTCAAATTCTTTTTTCAAACCGAAAACTTTATTCCGACTAACTTTAAAAGATTGTTTTCCATTTCGTTTATAACCGTTTTCATCGGAATCGGTCTCTAATTGTTTCAACTGCTTCTGAAACCAATTGATTTTTGTCTTAGCAGCTGTAAACACTTGCAAATCATCCAAATTTGCACCTTCGTTATACGTTTTTATATCAAAATTTGCAGCAGATTTCTTTGTACTTTTAACACCGGGAGCTAGAGGAGCCAATTTTTTCTCTTTCCTCATAAATTTCTTCCCAATTTCTCCCATAACAGATTTCTTATCTGTTTTATTAGCATCATCATCTTTCTTAACTTTTTTAGCATCGCATCTATCGGTACTTTCCAGAGCGAATTTCCTTCTAGAAAACCTATTAAAATTGTTTTTTATACTTTTAAGAACATTTGCAGAATCGGGACTCTTAATGCCTTTTTTTTCAGTTTCATCGTCAGAAAAACACGCAGATTCATTTACACTTTTATCGACAATAATTACAGGTATATTAACATCGTTAACGCGTTTATTTTTCATGAATTTTCCCATTCCGAACGTCTTTCCAGAATTTTCCGCAGCAACGCAATTAAAATTCTGATTCATACGAAATCCTTCCATCTTTCCCATTTGACATTCCAGACTATTTTCTTGCCCGGGATAAAGAAACGATTTGACGGGTTCCGGACTGGTGAAAGATCCGATTCCTTTGAAACCCGGACTGACGACTCCCATCCGATCCAATTTCCCGTAATCTCGATCGCAGCATTTGAAATCGTTATCGTAACTTCTCGTAGAAGACGCGCTGTCATCGTAACTGGCATTCGACGGACTGTCACAATTATTCGACGCATCGCTTATACACTCGTCAAACTTTTCTACACGAGCAAGGTGTTTCGAATCGATCTTTTTGCCGTCAAAATTAGACTTTTTCGCATAGAAATTAGCGTCAATTTCTATCCTGTCGAATCCGTCTTGATCGAATCTATGCAAGAACTTATTATCGGTAGGATTTTTCAATATGACATTTTTACTCGGCGATCTTTCGTTATGTTCGTGAAAATCGACGATTCTCGAATCGGGAATCGCGAAATCTTTATGCATTCTTTTTTTGAAATTGACAATTTCGGAATTCAATTTCAAACGAACATTGTCAACTTCGCCATTTTGAACACGATCAATTTTAGTTTTTTTAACATTGTTACCGTAATTCAAAAAATCATCATTTTTAACACGGTTAGAAGAATAAGAAGAAGAAGTTTTTGAAACTGTATTCATATTGTATTCGGAGGAAGAAATTCCACAGATTTCCAAACTATTAGCGCCTGAAGACACGTTGTTTCCAGCGGTTCCAAAACTAAATTCACCCAAATTTGCAGTGGTTCCGCAACTATTTTCACCATAATTTTCAGTGGTTTCAAAAACTTTTTCACCATAATTTCCAGTGGTCCCAAAACTGTTTTCATTGACGACTCCAGCGCTTCTCAAACGCTTTTCGCCGAAGACGTTTTGATCACCTTTTGGGGAGATCTGCGACGAGGTCGAGCTGCCGCCCCCCCTCTTTCCTTTGGGGGAGCCGCGCGGGGGCACCGGCGGAGGCACCCGCTGCTTGCCCGGGCCTTTGAGAACCGCCGGATACGGGGGGGCGCTCGCGTCGCTCGGACCGAGCGAGCTGAAGCTGTGACCCTCGGCTGTCGAGCTCTCTTGAGGACTCGCTATGTGTGCGCGTTTAAATATTTAACGGAACAATGTGAAGAGTATAAAATTTCGAGTATAATATTTCGAGTATAAAAAATCGAGTTTCAGATTTTGAGTGTAAAATATCAAGAATCAAATTTTAAAAATAATTGAGTATAAAATGTCGAGTATATATTTTTTTAAATATAAAATTTTGAGTATAAATTACGAGTATAACACGTTAAGTACAAAATATCAAGTATATCATTGTGAGTATAAAATATCAAGAATAAAATTTTGAGTATTATAGTATATTTGAGTACACAAATTGTATGAGAGAATAATTAATCCGTAAAAAAAGGGAAATTATTTATATTAAAACATTTTTTTTGAAATGTATGAAAAAAATAAAAATAAATACATTTATATAGTAATATGTTTGTATTCATTGATAAAAGCATTATTAAAAATTAAATATTTAAAAAAATTGTGTACATTTCAATAAAAACAGTGACAAAAAACATTTTTTTTTTGGCATAGATACAATTGTATTATTGGCACGGATTAATATAATAATAATAATAATAAATTCGTATACGTATACATATTATACAAATGTATATAGAAATGCATTTTAGAGGTATTTTAGTGATTAGATTATAAATATGTATACATCATTATGATTAGTAAATATTTCGAAAATTTTGATTGTAGATTGCAGTGAGTAATACGTATTTTAAAATATTATATATTTTTGTATTCGATTTTTTTGTATTTTTTAATAAAATGGGCGTTTGAATTTTTTTTTCAGGACGGCTTGATGTTGTCAAAGCGTCATGTGGAGTAAATGTGAGAAGCGATTGGATGAAAACACATTTTTAAAACACAAAAATACAAAAAGTGTATTCAATGTATGTTTTTGTATTTTTCATATATATTTTTGTATTTTTCAAAAAAAAATAAAAAAATGTGTTGTAATTCATGTTCAAATTGATGATAAATAACATGTAATATCATGTGGTAAATATTTGTATTTAAAAATAAATGTTTCATTGTTATATTTTTGTATATAAAAATATATGAATATTTGTTTGATTGAAAAAATGTAATTTATGTTGTATTTTTGTATTGATGTAACAATAAATTATATGTTTGTGCATTTAAAAAAAATATTGTGTGACATATATTTGTATTTTGAAATAATATTTTTGTATTTTCAAAAATACAAGATCAAAATATCATGAGAGATTGAAATTTATGTTTATATTGTATCATAGAAAATATTTATACGTGATATATATTTGTATTTAAACAAAAATACATAATTATATACAAACATATTTATGATTTTTTTAAATATAATTTGTGTTGTGAAAATATTTAAGTGATGCAATGTATTCATAAAATATTTGAAATCACATTGATAAGCAAATATATAACGTAAATAAAATATATATTTATATATAAACATTCGAAATTTAAATTGATTTATTTATATATATTAAATGAATAAAGCAAATAATTTATTTAATAATAAAATTAATTTTAATATTGAATTGTATTTCGTAGCATTATTTTAGCATACGATTATATATTGAATACGTATATATAAGTAAAATTTAAATATATGTAACATATATACAGACGTTATGTATACCACAGACAGACCAGCAGACAGATAGCAGCATGAAAAAGAGATAGGACAATATAATGTAAGCAATACATACATACATACGAGTATATATAAAGAATACAGTAATATACTAAGTTACTTAATCATTTGACATTCAATTGTTTTGGGATGTTAAGAATACACTTTAATATGTTAAAATATCGGTCGACCATATATGTATATGTTATTAGGTGGACTCATGGGAGCAGAGATGTCTTAAGATAAGGCACCGACAATATCAGTTAACGGAACTGTTTGGCTGTAATTTGTGACAACTATATATGCTTCAGATATCAATGTATTTGAAAGAAGAAAAATAATCATGGATGGAACTGTTTCAAAATTCATGCATTTCAATGATTTGATACCCTATGTTTGGGTATCAAAAGATAACCACACGGCTCAAATCAAGAAGTTTCCTACAGTCGACAACGGAACTGGTGATACCTGAGGCCACCCTGCGGCTGAACATGTGGAGAAGCGCAACTGAGGCGAATACTTGGATGGCCCCGAAAGAGGACCTAGCCCCTGGCCATCGACGTCGCCCACTTCTGGGCAGACAGGATCTGACCCTGTTGTTTCCAACACGATTATATATATATTTAATATATTGATATAAATCATGCCAAAATATTTTTTCTTTCCATATATGAAGCATGTGGTCACTACAAATAACCGCCACACAGTTCTTTAAGCAGACATCGTCCATGATTTGTCCCAGGACATATATACACACGAATGTTCACATGAGATAATGTATGGTTACCGACAAAAGCCCGGTAGCTTACAGAGACGGCAGCTGTACTATTAGAGCTTTTTAACACGTTTAACGCCACGTAATGTTTTTAGTGCATTCGGTTCAGAGGCGCCATATAGGTCACATTCAATGTTAACATTACATTGAAATGTAACCGCTGGCGTACAGGGATTGTTTGTTCGAGAAAAAAAAACCGGTGAACTACATGGCACCCTTTTTAATAACAGCGTAGGTCACCGGCGACCTACGTGGCATGAAATGTGTTAAGGAGACGATCAAATGATTAGCCCGACATGGCTGTTTATTTTTTTAAATAATTACTATTTATATATATATTTTTAATTTTTATCTAATGCTGTGTTGTTAACTAATCAATTATATGAAAAATTTTAATTTTTTAACCCTTTCATTACAGCTCGGTTTGAATACAAATTACACTGTCAATTATAAAACTAGTATTTGAAGCATAACTGTACTTATCTGACCTATTTTCATATATCACATTGGTACTTGTATCCTTTAGCTATCAGATGATGCATAAAAAACTATTATATTTAACAAACGTCCATTATGTAACTCCGTACATGTGGTGGCATTGACACATGCGGTTTACAGAAAAATCGCTCCTGTGACGAAACCTAACGATATTTATTTACATGCTTCACAGATTCCTATAAATAATACATGTAGGTTGATAAAGGGAATGACTGCACTTCCAGTTCCTACCGTATATGTCACAATGAGTACTGATAGTAGCAAAACGATATATCACGTCAACCGATGTCAACGGTCGGGGAATCTTATGACGGCATATGCCGATAACCGATGCGAAAGGGTTAAATTGATTGACATAACCTAAGATTATATCAAATATAATTGTATAAATGTGTAAATATTATATCAAGTAATAATTGATTCAAGATGAAACGTCATAAGTCCCAAGTCATCGATATCCTCACCTGGCTTTGTTGTTCCGATGCCGCTGGAGCTGGCGGCGCCTATGTTTCGACAAAGAAGCGCAAAGTCGGCGGAAGTACGAGGGTCGTTGCGAAGTTCGGCGAAGAAGGTCAAAGTAGGCAGCGTTAGAAGATTCGAAAAAGTGTTAGTAACATAAGAGTAATGCATTATTGTAAAACACTGTGACAGACAAAGACGAGATATGTAAAAAAATAGAGTTACTTTTTAGAATTTTCGTGGGCTACATTTATAGTATTTTTTATTTTTTTTATGTAAACACATACAGGAGAATACGGACAGATGGTGATGGTAATTTTTGAAGTCTCATCTGTGTAATTCTATGACGCTTACCATGGTGTGTATGGCTAAACGCTGCATGTGGAGTGTCGATACGCCGACGTCGTAGACTACAGCCCGAGATTCACGCATCATCCTTTATTTAATACAGGGATTTACTATGAATGGGTGGTCTTCACGGGACGACTTTCGTCCACCACCAATTTTAATTATTAGGCTATGACTGACGTTTTACGGGTGACGGATCAAATTCACACCAACCGAGGGTATTTTAGAGCTCAAAATCGATTTTAGTTTTTTATTTATTTTTTAATCTCCGTCGGGGATCGAACCCACGACCTTTGGCTTGCAAAGCAAACGCTTTGACCATTGAGCTATGACCGCCGGCTGAAAATGTTTGATAAAATTGTGTCATTATGTTGGTACTCGTGTCCCTCACCTTTTCTATCAATTTCGAATATTATGTAATGTATAATTAATTTTTGATTATTTCTTTGTTCCGATGTGTTTTTTCTTTGCGGCGATATGCAAATT
Source organism: Glossosoma conforme (assembly GCA_022606575.1). Taxonomy (NCBI): domain Eukaryota; kingdom Metazoa; phylum Arthropoda; class Insecta; order Trichoptera; family Glossosomatidae; genus Glossosoma; species Glossosoma conforme. The sequence goes on from JAGTXR010000053.1 coordinate 1,386,980, forward strand.
GTGGGAAATTGCCTTCAGGTTTAAATTATTACAATACTGATATTGTGGCTTTTGGGTTTAGCCGTGTGTTGCGAATTTCTTCTATCCGATATTTCGACCGCCATTGCGGGGGTCTTCTTCAGGGTTGACAACTTTGCCCTGAAGAAGACCCCCGCAATGTCGGTCGAAATATATGGGATAGAAGAAAGTCGCCACACATGGCTAAACCCAAAAGCCACAATATTAAATCTGGCCGTGAAAACCCAAAAGTATTTATTACCATACTATTAATAGCCGCATTTTCACAAACCTATGATAGTTTTGCCGGGCGGTATAGTATCAGTGGTTAAAGCGTTTGCTTGGCAAGCCAAAGGTTGTGGGTTCAATTCCCGAGATTAAAAGAAAAAATTGAATCGATTTCTGAGCTCTAAAATACCCCCGGTTGGTGTGAATTTGATCCCTCACCCGTAAAATGTCAGTCATAGCCTATTAATCGAAATTGGTGGTAGACGAAAGTCGTCCCGTGAAGACCACCCGTTCATAGTGAATTCCTGTAATAATTAAATGATGATGCGTGAATGTCGGGCTTTAGTCTATGACTTTGGCGGATCAACACTCCACATGCAGCGCTTATCCGTATGTACAAAAAAAAACGAATTTACCTAGCCCGCGAAAATTCAAGTCACCTTATTTTTTTAACAGCTCTCCTATTTAGTGTGTATACTTTTACTATTTGGTTATACAGGGAGCGGCAAAAAGATCCGACGTTTTTTAAGGTTTTTTTTTACGGTTTTACATAAGATCTTTTTGCCGCTCGCTGTACATAAGAAAATATATCATAAATCCTGACTATTTAACGAAATAAATCATGTATACTAAAATTTAACTGATTAAATACATGTGTCCATGATTATGAAAGTGGTGCAAGTCATGTTTCATTGGTTCTGAGATATTTAAAGGTGTGTGTTTTGCTGTTGGTTGAAAACCAACGAAAGTGACAACTTCATGTTGCATACAATTATATATTTACAGTTTTTAAATTCACGTTGGATGAATATTATATTAATTCACAACAATGTGAAATAAATGAATAACTCTGAAGAAGACCCCTGTCTGAAGAAGACCCCTGTCTGAAGAAGACCCCTGTCTGAAGAAGACCCCTGTCTGAAGAAGACCCCTGTCTGAAGAAGACCCCTGTCTGAAGAAGACCCCTGTCTGAAGAAGACCCCTATCTGAAGAAGACACCTATCTGAAGAAGACACCTGTCTGAAGAAGACCCCTGCCAGAGCAGTCGAAATATTGGTAGAAAATAGTTCGACACACGGCTAAACCCAAAAGCAACAATACTATATAAGAAATGATAAAAAATAATTTATATTTTAAGTTTATTTATTTTTAACTATAAATATTGAGTATAGGTATTTACAGGCATGTATGTAGTAAGGAGTATAATAAATAAAATAAATGTTTTCTTTACAAATACAATTTTATACAGGTTGGTGTAAAAGTAATAGTTTTATTATTGGAATATTAATACATCAAAAAATAAAATTAAAATCAAAAAAATTATTTTAATATCTTAAGCCATTTAGGATCATAACATAAATTGAAAAAGATATAAAAAAAAATTCAGGAATGGTGTTTAAAAATAAAAACTAAGTATAATAATAACATTACGCAATATTGCGATCGTTTTGAGTATTTTTTTTTTTTTTTGGGGGCCTTAGGCCCCCGGGCTGGTCGCCTTGTACCTGCGCTCCTTGGGAGCACTTACCAAGGCATTGTTTTCAGAGTAATTTCTCGTTATACAAGTAACTGGTTTTGGTGAGCAACACCACACATGGGTGTAAAAGTTAGTAGTTCAGACGTTAAAATTTGGACTTTTAGACGTTTTGAGTATTGATTCGTTTACATTTTTTTGCACATTGATACCTTAATGTGCTTCACAAAAATTCTTTGTGTTGTTAATCTGCTCCTCATCCTGCCACGACGCGACTGAATAATCATCTTTCCACTATCCAGTCCGATTACACAATATGTGTGTAATCACCATGCCGAACGTTAAAGGCGGGTCACACAACATGTGAGCGATCGTTCCGCCAACGCTTAGCGGCCGACTATACACAGCTTGTGTTATGTTTTTTCAAACGTTAGCGGCCAATCACACAGCACATGTGTTGTCTTTTTACTTTCTTACCATAATTCAAAGATCTCAAACCTTTTCAGTGAGGGTCATACTTAATTTTATTTGAACACATGACGATAGATTTAGCAATTCTTTAAAAAAACAGTCGGCCTCCAGCGTAAGTTTAATCCCTTTACGCGCGGACTGGATGGTGTTAATAGAGAGGAGGAAAAAGGTGACGGTTTTAAGTCAATACAACGACGAAAACCGTCAGCTTTTTTTCTGCTCCCTTTATTAGTCTTGATCCCGAATAGAAAAATAATTAACCTTCCAGCGCAACACGTATTATTACGTTACCCGACGTACACCGCCAGAGAGTAAAACACGTATTTTTACGTTTCCCGCATTTGAGCACCAGACTAAATAAAACGTGCTTTTACATCTCCCGACAACAATGTGTTAAGTCAAGAAAAAAAAAATCTTCTAATAAAATGATAATTTCATTATTCGGCACCAATATGAATCAAGTCAAAATACAAAGTTTTTTCTCCTTCTAATAAGATGAGAATTTAGACATACGGTAGTAGAACTTTGGAATGACTGATATATAAAAAAAAAGACTTACTTAAATATGTAAATCAAGGTTTATGTCTTCTTAGGTTTTCACAACCAGATCTGGTTTTGTGGCTTTTGGGTTTAGCCGTGTGCGGCGAATTATTTCGATCCAATATTTCGACCGACATTGCGGGGGTCTTCTTCAGAATTGACGACTTTGTCAAAGTCCCCCGCAAAGGCGGTCGAAATATTGAAACGAGATAATTCGGTGCACACGGGCTAAACCCAAAAGCCACAATACCAAGTGTTATTTATTTATTTTTTCTCTCTAATACAAACTGTAATAAAATTATCTGAACCATAGATATTTGATAATAGAAAATAAAAAGGGACACAAGTGCCACGTATAATATATATATATATATATTTATAATATATAAGCATCTAAAAGAAAAAAAGGCACTTATGCTTTTATTTTCACAATAATAATTTTTCAAATATATCCTATACACGTTGAACAAGAAAGTACACGGAGCCGCAAAAAAAGATCTGACGGTTTTCGTCGTTGTTTTGATTTAAAAACCGTCAGATCTTTTTGCCGCTCCCTTTATAATAATTTGTACATGTGTTTACCTATTTTTTTAAAATACAGTATCAATATTTTGTGGAATACACTTATTAAGAATACAGCGCTCAACCGCTCACATAGGTTCCAAATATGGAACATACGGTTGCCACAATTCACTGCCACTCTCATTCGCCTTATCCCAAGACATTTTTAAACACAAAGTTCCACCTGGGAACATAAATAAAGTTCCCAAAGACAAGAGTCTTGGTAATTCAAGAGATGGCAGCTATAGTAGCATATTTTTTAGGCGATTAAATTATTCACCTAATTTTTTTAAGAGATCGGTCTATCAGCCCGAAGCTCCCGAGGCCTGAACCGTTTGGTCCTAACGGGCGGCTCAACCTAACAATATTATATTTATATATAATGCAAGAAGAGTATATAACTTTTAATGTTTTAAATTAAACTATATTTCTAGATGAAATATTTATTTTTTATATTTGTAAGAATTGGTCTGTTTTTACTTTAAAATTTGTACCACTTTTAAGTTTACAATATTATTTTACATACATATAGTTACCACTCGATTGATTTCAAGGAAACATGAAAATATAGCGGTGGATTGTCTTTTATTATATGTAAACACACACAGGAGAATACCGACAGACGGTGACAGTAATTCTGAAGTCTCATCTGTTGAATTCAATGAAGCTTACTATGGTGCACATGGCTAAGCGCTGCATGCGTAGTGTTGATTCACCAACGTCACAGACTACAACAGCCCGAGATTCACGCATCATCCTTAAATTATTAAAGGAATTTACTATGAATGGGTGGTCTTCACGGGACGAATTTCGTCTAAAACTATTTTTGATTAATAGGCTATGACTGGCGTTTTAAAGGTGAGGGATCAAATTCACACCAATCGGGGGTATTTTAGAACTGAGAAATCTTTTTTTTTTTTTTAATCTCCGTCGGGGATTGAACCCACGACCTTTGGCTTGCAAAGCAAACGCTTTGACCATTGAACTATACCCGCCGGCGAACACCAGTATCCCGGAGATCCACATGGGAACATTGATGATTTCCTGAGTAGCTCAACCCAAAGAGAGCATGTATAGAGCTTAGATTTGTTTACATTTTTTTTTTACAAAATCAAACTTTGTCGGGTTTTGAACTGATAGCGTCTGAATGACAAGCGCACGCTCTTACCAATGGACTATACCGCACGGCCATCTAACTTTTAGAATAATTAAAGCCTGTTTTGAAATCTATACTCAAGACCAGTGCTCCGCAACCGGTGCCGCGGCACACTGGTGTGCCGTAAGGCCGATACAGGTGTGCCGCTATCAAATAAGGCAATATTATAAATACAAATTTTACAACGGTCCTCAAGCTCCCAGCGCCTATCGCCTATTTATGTAGACATACAACGAGGTACTTGCTTTATTAAGTTCTAAATGAACTTAAAAAAGTGAAATTGATCAAATTAATACCTATTTTTGGCTTAAGGTGTGCCATAGAATCCAAAAAGTACTTTGGTGTGCCGTAGACGAAAAAAGGTTGCGGAGCTCTGCTCAAGACAATATAGAACGAAAGCTTGAAATTTTGCATTGATGGACTTAAGAATACAGGTAGACTAATCAATCGAGTGGATTGCACTATAAAAATTAATACATTGACAAAATGTACTACCAAAAGGCAACCTTTTATTTTGGCAATATTTAATTCAATTAATGAGCAGTAATCAATTAGTAAACAGTTAGTAATAATTATTTAAAAAGGTAAGTAAAAACTAATCAATTCGCAGTAAGAAAATAATAAATCGGTAGGAAATAATTAATGAATGGTAATAAATAATAGGTTAGGTTATGCTTCCATTTTACTAATTAATTATTCATTAATTTAAACATAAATTTTTACTGATATTGAATATATTGCTGCCATTTTAATTTTGTAACTGATCGCATTTAACTGACACAGTGGATGCTGCCAATTAATTTAGTCTACCATCGATAAATTATATTTGATTGCCAATTGATTTAACTTACTGCCGAAACATTGAATTTTCCTTTAAACGCACAGTGGTTTCCTCACGGGAGCGCAGATTAGCTATGTTCAATGCCCTACGGTCCCATACAGGAGTGCTTATGGATCATTTCACAATCGGATTACATTAATTTGTAATAATAGTATTAAAGTAAGTTCATGGAAGAATCTATTGTGCGACGAAACATTACAAACGTTGGCCTGCTTGGGCGATGAACGATGCGAATTCGCGAGACCACTGGGCGTTCAAAGGTTAATGGGATATTTTTTTTACTCCTTTGTTGAAAATATTAACACGTTTAACGCCACGTAATGTTTTTAATGCATTGGACTCAGAGGCGTCATATAGGTCACATTCAATGTTAAAATTACATTGATAAGTAACCGCTGGCGTACAGGGACTGTTTGTTCGACAAAAAAAAACGTAGGTCACCGGTAACCTACAACCTTTTCTACAACAGCGTAGGTCACCGGTGACTTACGTGGCGTGGAACGTGTTAAGTTACTGAACAAAGAAATACAGGCCAAAAAAAAAAAAACGATCACAATATTACGTAAGGCTATTATCCGGACATGAAGTGATGATGTCGTAACCGGCATCGTTTCCCATGTACTTTCCACTGCGTTTGCCTAAGCTTGTAAATCTTCCGTTCGCCGCAAAAATTCCATCGTTTGCCGTTCGTTCGTTCTCGATCAAGGCGTTCGAATCTTCACCGATGCTCTTCTTCTTTCCGTTATCGTTCAAAGATCTATAAATCTGCCGTTCGATCAAATCTTTACGTTCGCCGCTAGAACGCCTATCGGAATTAGAACGTCCCCTCCTATTCCGCCACGTGACTTCCAAATCCGGCTCCAAACTGTCGACTTCAGCGAAATTGGTGCACAATTCGATATCTTCAACAATGTCTATACAATTCTCTTTATAAGGCATTAAAACGACATCGTCAAATGGACACTCTTCAACTATAAAAGAAACGTCTTCAATTTTGCTTTCGACATCGATATTTGCATTAGAATCTTCAATTTTGACGTCTTGCCGTTCGATTTCGACGTCATTTTTTATGTCATCCGACGTTCCGAATATATCCGTCAAAACTTTTTTAAATCCGCTAAAAAATCCGCTGTCAGACTTGGACTTGTCGCGTTCTTTTTTGCGATTCTTTCTCGTCCAACTGCCGAAGCTTCTATTATCTTCTTCGTCGGGCTGTTTAATGTATCCTATAGAATCGACTTTTAAGTGAAAAGGTTTGGTTGCCGCGTCGTTTCGCTGCGATTCTTCAACGTTATCTATAAAAGGCATGTCTTTCAAAGCCTCCGCAATAGTACTAGACTGGCTGCTCATCCTGCTGGGAGGTCTAGTGTCACAATTCGCGTCTTCAATTACAAACGATATCTTCCGTAAGCGATTTTTTTGCTTCGACGAATCATTTTCGATGCCAGTGTCGCTTTTAGTATAACTTCCAAATTCGTAACTAGCCTCTGAGTTTATCAAAGGCGAAGGCACTCGTGAGCAGCTGCTGTCTGTTTCAGAAGAAAATCTACGTCTTTTCGTCGAATCATTAGGACTTAGATACCCGTATTCGGGTATGCTCGGGAACGGTTTCGGGGTGTCTTCGGGTATTCGGGGCGGTCTCGATCCGGGTTCGGCCCAGAGTACCCTCGGGAACTGACCCGAACGGGGGTTCGGGGTCATCGAAGACGGCTGACTTGACGTTCCAGCGCCTGCATATGTATATATATATAAAAATTATAAATCATCGATATTCCTCCATGCATGTATTATTTTTATATTTTATTTTAGATCCTCTCTCTCACTCACACCTTTTTATATATCAACAGTACATCATAAATAATATATATTTCATCTACTTTTACAATATATATATATATATAAATATTAAGGTATCCCAATTTTTTTTTTCGTATTTATTGAAGGCTTATACCACCCCCTCATTTTGTGTCGATGATGTCCAAATAATTCATCATGAGCAGAATTTAAGACTCGACCTCATAACGCGATGCACCAAGCTCGATGAATGGCGAGAGCAACTTAATCGTTAAAATTATCATTACTTATCTCTCCAGTCAGAATTTCAAACAACGCCGTTGTTTCAATCAAAAGTTTTTGTTCAATCGACTCAAAATTGATTTTTTCTCAAGGACTGTCATCCTTAATGGTTAAAGAATGTTTGATTTTGACACACTTAAACATAGGTGTGGACACAAAGAACAGTTAATGATAAGCTTTTAAATTATTACGATACTTTCATCATGGAACAGTATTCCATTAGTTTTATGAAATACTTTTGAAGAGAAACAAAGCTACTAAGCTACGTATTAAAATAAATACAGGTGAACCCTGATTATAAAAAGTAAAAATCAAGATTCTCTATAATAGATAATGTTATTTACATGATAGACACTTAATAAATTTAAGATAGAGATAAAACAGCGTTTTATTTGCTGAATAAACATTAAGTTGTCAAAAGCTCCTTTTGGACATCATAAAAAAATATATCGAAACTTAATCATCAAGTCGCTATCAAAAATCGTTGTCCTATAGCAATAAAATTTATTATGTGAGTTATTAAGACCAAATGGCATAAAAATAGAGGTTGAGCTGATATCGTTTCGAAAAAAAAAATCGCCCTTGTACCCTGGGACACCCTAATATATATATATATAACCTATGACACTTGCTATTATTAGCAAAAGCTTCAACTCTTTGCTTATTTCCGAGTGATCAAGTGACTAGCCTGACGCTCTATAAACCTGGACCGTTCGGTCCTAAGGGGCAGTTTGAACAATCCAAAATGAATGATTAGTAATATACATATATTTGAATCATTGAACAATAAGGTTTGAAGAATAGCAAGCATCACATTACAGAACAAAAGAAGTAGATATAATATATATATAAATATATAGAAAATAATTTTATTTTTTGTATACACATTTTTTTTTACTTTTCTTCATATATATATATATATATACAGTGGTACCTCGACATACGAGTTTAATTCGTTCCGCAACCTTGCTCGTATTCCGAATTACTCATATCTCAAAACAAAGTCACAAAACGCAAGGACAACATATCAAAGATACTTTGACAGCGAGAGCACACTAATAACTGATTATGTGACCGTGGCCGTAGGATTCACGCGGGAGAGCGTGACGCGCAGTTCGTGCGCAACCGGCCGACCCGCTAAGCCGACTGCTCGCATCTCAAATTTCGCTCGTATTTCAAAGCGAAAAATCGCTCGCTCGACGGCTCGTATCTCAAAAAACTCGTATGTTGGGGCACTCGTATGTTAAGGTACCACTGTACATATAAATAAATAAATATATATATATAAATAGTTGATTTTTCAAAATCCCTCCACAAACCATGTAATATAATAATACGTAATGTATGTGCCCATAATTATGTAAGTGGCGCAAGTCAAAAAATTAAAAAAAAATGTGTTATTCATTAATTTCAGTTCACATTGTTGTAAATTAATATAATCTTGATAAAACGTGAATTTAAAAACTCTAAATATATAATTGTATGCAACATGAAGTTGTCACTTTCATTGGTTTTCAACCAACAGCAAAACACAAACCTTTAAATATGAAGAACCAATGAAACATGACTTACACCACTTTCATAATCATGGACACATGTATTTAAAAGAAAAAATATTAAGAACTCACACACACACACCCAAATTCGCACACACACTCGCACTATTATTTTTTGTGTACAAGCACACATGCGGGAGAATACCAATGATGAGCACTATTTAAGATCTTCACCACATGATAATAACATCCAATGCAGCCACGTAACTAAGGGCTTAGTCCATGCTGTAGGGTGGGTGTTTGACAATACCCCATCCAAATTTTGCGATGAGCTCGTTCGGTCAACATTATTGGCACCCACCTCGCGCAAACCTTAGCACGCCCTAGATGCTCGGTCAAAATCTTGTCAATAGAGGTTTTGCTGACATCAGGGATCATTTCGGAGAGCTTACGAACCGTCACTCTTCGATCTGAGAGCATCGCTGCCTCCACTTTTGCGATTGTTTCGTCAGAAACAGATGGCCGTCCGGAACGCTCCTCATCATGGACGTCAGTACGCCAGTTCTTCAACTCTCTGCATCATTTGCGCACGTGTTGTACGCTCATACACTTGTCTCCATAGATTTGGCATAGCTGGGAATGGGTTTCTACCGGCGCAATGTTTTTTGCAGACAGGAAACGCCTGGCGGGCGAAGCGAGGGGGAGATCCATTACGTACTGCTGCCAAGCCCAGACTGAGTGGAGGAACCAAGGTACACTACAGAATCGCGGGATCCACCATAACAGCGCTTTTCAAGACTGTAGCACCATGGGAACTTTATATTACAGATAATCCTCCTACAAGGAAATCATGATCACTGACTATTTAACCCTGTAAGTGCAGCCATTGTTTTTATCATTGTTCTATAAAAAGTATCAATAATCCATGGAAAAAATTTATATATTTTATTTTTATTTTATAACGATCATTATTTTTTGGATTTTTAATTTTTATTAGAATATTTTTTCCAACACTCTTAATCTTATTTTATATGAGTGGTACTTTCTAAATAAATAAGACTGTCGGAAATTATTATTAATATATAAAAGCTTGTGAATAAATGTTAACTTTTTGAATTATAAAAAAATAATAATACACATACTCTGAATATATACTATAGAGACACCTATCGTTATACGATGGTAACAATGGTATAAATACAACTTATTTCGCGCATCCGTTCAGGCAGGAGACAGCCAAGTAGACTAGGGTAATGAACAAGAGCAAAGGTTAGTTCCAAGTCTCGTGGTTCGCATCCCGCCTCTGCCGATATTTTTCTGAATGAACTGATGCGTATAAAATATGAGGTATAATTGTATGTATATATTTAATTACTAATTATTATTTTATACATATGTACACACCTTTATCTATTTTTTTTAATTATTATCCCTTTTAATCAACTAACCATCAATTAAAACAAACTATATATTTTTTTATTATAAAACTCTATATCCTTGCCAATATATCAGCACGCCGCACTCTAGTGACATAAAGTATCATGCCGATATATAGGCAGGACGCATTGAGCGATTATCCAACAAGGGGACGCATTCCCCATGTGTTTAGAACCAATTTTCGTATCGTTCCATAGCACGAGCTATTTTGTATGGTCTTGGCTATATATCGGCACGCCACACTCTAGCCACATACGATGTCATGCCGATATATAGGCTCACATCTAAAGGGTTAACTAAATAAATTAAATTCACTAGAATCCTGGCTTATATGAAAGTTAAATCATATAAAATCAATGAAATTACGTATAAGCTATTAGTTATTTGGGGCAAACAGAACAATAATTCAAAGAAATATCAATTATATAGGCAAATACTCAAGGATCGTGCTATATTTAATTTACTACAATACAATTTTAAATACAAATACTCCAAAACAACACAGAAGGCAGCTGTATTATCTCAGATATTTCAGGTGATAAATTAAATAGCTTGTTAGGTTTTCACGGCCAGATTTGGTATCGTGGCTTTTTTGTTTAGCCGTGTGTGGCGAATTGTTTAGATCAAATATTTCGACCGCCATTGCAGGGTTGGTAACTTTGTGATGAGGTAGTTCAGCGGTCAGCCTCAAAGTCCTCAACCCTGAAGAAGACCCCTACAATGGCGGTTGAAATATTGGAAAAATTAATTCGCCCACACACGGCTAAACCCAAAAGCCGACAGACGGTGACAGTAATGCTGAAGTCTCATCTGTGGATTCTATGACGCTCACCATGTTACATATGGTTAAGCACTGCATGTGGAGTGTTGATCCGCCAACTTCATAGACTACAGCCCGACATTCACACATCATCCTTATTATTACAGCAAATTTACTATGAATGGGTGGTCTTCACAGGACGACTTTTGTCTGCCACCAACTTTGATTAATAGGCTATGACTGGCATTTTACAGGTGAGGGATCAGATTCACACCAAGTGGAAGAATTTTTTAGTTCAGAAATCGATTCAAAAAAATATGTATTTTATAATCTGTCGGGGATCGAAACCATGACCTTTGGATTGTCAAGCAAACGCATTAACCACTAAGCTATACCCGCCGACAAAATTGTTAAAGATTTTTTTTAAATAATATACATTTAAAAAATAAATAAACATTTTTTTCTCACAATTTCATTGTCATACTATATATATATAATAATATCGAAAATTAAAAAAATAATATTTATATAAATAAAAAATAAAAATATTAAAAAACGGATAACTCCATTTTACTTTGCGATGGATTTATCTCGTTTTCATCTAAAAGGCATAATTTTTTTTGGGTGTGGGCAGGGATGAAGAAAAACCAACTCAGAAGAAACGTATGTTTGTTTGTGTATATGTGAAATGTGAATGTGCGTGATCGGTGGGAGTGATAAAGAGTAACAAATTTAAACAAAAAAAAAATGTGAATAAGAGAGGTGGTGAAAACATTAAAAATAATACAATAATAATAAAAACACAAAAATAAAAAAATAAAAATAGGAATTTAAAAAATATACATACAGGGAGCGGCAAAAAAAACTGACAGTTTTAAATCAAAACAACAGCGAAAACGCTTTTTTTGACGCTCCCTGTATGTACAGTAAGCCCTCCTACAACGTTTTCATCAGATCGGATGATCAGCCCGATGCTTACAAATTCTGAACCATTCGATCCAAAGAGGCGGTGCAACCCAAACAAATAACAACACAGAAGGGATCGTTATATGAAAAATTGCCGCAAAATTATACGAAAAATATACGTTATAGGAGAGTTTACTGTATTGAAAAATGCTTCATGATATTTACACCCGTATGCAGAGACAATATTATTTGGATTTTAATTTTTACTAGAATATTTTTCAATATTCTACTCTTATTTTATAGATCATTGACTATATTTCATTATTATTAGTAATTAAACACACACATACAATTATACATCAAACTTTATACGCATCAATTCATTCGGAAAAAAATATCGGCAGACGCGGGATTCGAACCTCGAGCATTGCACCACTGCTCTATTCTACAAACCGTGCTGTTCACACGACCATTCGCCGCCTGGGCAGATACGCGAAACTAGATGTATTTATACTATTTTTAATAGATGTCGTAATATGATGTTAAAGAGAGTAGCTGTACCCAGGAAGACCTGATGATGGCCGGGAGTAACGCCATCGACGTCGCCCACTTCTGGGCAGACAGGATCTGACCCTGTGTTTTCCGACACGATTATATATGTATATTTGAGGGATCTCTATATGACTTCTAAGTAACTATATGTTTACGCTCGTCTTTGGAGGGTTAAGTAAATACTTGGTGCTGAGTTTTTGGTCGCATTTAATGTGTTAAAAACGTCTCTGCATACACGCGCAAGTATCAATTATCTGTGATAATCGGATATGGCAGCAAAGTAGTGGACGGTTCACATACCTGATGGTTCGAGGTCTTCCTGCGCTCGGGAGGGTCTGGTCAGACTTTTTCTCTTTGAAGGGGAGTGCTTGAGAGCTGGAAAAACAAAATACGATATAAAAACAAAACAAAATATATATATTCATTGATATCAGCTTGATATAGCTCCTTAAGGCCGATGCCGTAAAGCCTGGACAAACGATCTGTTGTCTCTTATTCTTGTTCGCTTGCCTGACATCTATATCGAATGTTAGTTTAATTATATAATGTTAAACGGAGTTTGCATACGCCAAAATAATTGTTATGACAGTTGGCCCATTGTCAGTTGGTACAACTGTCATCTTGGCGGTTGGTACCGCCGAAGTCAGAGCGGGCTGTCAGTCGACGCGCGCCCGCAATCGTGATAGGAACGCCTAAGGGCGTCCCTATAACGGGCGACGTTATTGACGAATAAACGAGTAATATGTGAAACAGAAACAAATGTTTGTATTGTGAACCTGATCCTGCATCCTTCATCCAGTAACCGATGTCCTAAATGGAAGAGGAGGATATCAATATATACAAACGTATATATATAATCTTTTATAAATTCATAGGTTTTCATAGCTAGACTTAGTGTTGTGGCTTTTGGGTTTAGCTGTGTGACGAATATCCTTGCACCAATATTTAGACCGCTACTGCAGGATCTTTTAAGGTTAATTTATGAATTTTGTGAATAAATTAAATTGTTAACCCTTTGGTTACTGAGCGTCGAATATTCGTCGGTCGATTCTCGTGCGAAAAAGACTAAGCGTCGAATATTCTCGACTCATCTAAGCACAAGTTGCCAGCAATAAACATTTATTATTCACATCATATATGATCTCAAAATCCAAATAAGAGTTTGGATATTTTATTTTTTGATGTTTATATTTATTTATTGGGAAATATAATTATTATTGATTAAATTTTAATTTGCTTATTTTGAAGTATGAACGAATGGAATGAAAATTATTTTAATTTTTACAATCTAGCGTATAAAAGATAAAAATTATGTTCAATTTTAAAAGTACTAAAAAACGCTCTAAAAGATCGCTTCGTTTTTTTCGCATGTTTGCTAAGAAAATTGTTAATAACCAAAGGGTTAAACAGCATCGTAACAAAACAAAATCGTCTAGAAGACCCCTGCAATGGCGGTCGAAATATTGGTGCAAGTAAATTAAGCCACACACGGCTAAACGCAAAAGCCAAAATATATATATTCTTCTTCCCATATCCGTTTCGTACTTGAAACATATTATCACAACAAATTGCCGCCACTTAGTTCTATCAGCTGCCACTGCCTATGATTTGTTCTAGAACATATTCATATAATATCCACATGGGAACATATATATAGTTCCCGACGGCCTCCAAAACAGAAGTTCGAATACTAGAAGAGATGGCAGGTGTAGTGTATGCGTGGCATATTTTTGTGTGAATTGCTAAACGGATATTTTTTAAGATATCGGATGATTAGCCTGATGCTCCCGAGGCCAGAACCATTTGGTCTTAATTGGCTCAATTAAGACTTTAGAAAGTATTTCATAATTTAGCTAACACTAAAACGTTTAACACCACGTAATGTTTTTAATGCATTCAACTCAGAGGCGCCATATAGGTCACATTCAGTGTTAAAATTACATTGATAAGTAACCGCTGGCGTACAGCGACTGTTTGTTCGAAAAAAAACCGTAGGTCACCGGTGACCTACATGGCGCCCTTTTCAACAACAACGTAGGTCACCGGTGCCCTACATGGCGCCCTTTTCAACAACAGCGTAGGTCACCGGTGACCTACGTGGCGTGAAATGTGCTAATGTCATTATTCTTACTGTAACCGAAATATAAAAACAGTTAAAATAAAAAATTTAAAAATTGACAAAAAAAAAATTACATACATATAAATTCACAACACCTAAACACATCACAACATCAAAAAAATATATATACGAAAAAAAAAAATTTAAAAATATATTTTTTAAGTATATTTGACCAAAATCGTAATCAAACTACTAAATGTAAGGACAAACGCACAGTTCTATCAGCTGCAACTAGCCACACCTTGTCACAATACACCCCTTTTTTTTATGTATATACACATACAGGAGAATACCTGTAAGATCGAGATGCAAGATTTCGTTGCTGCAAACCAATCCACCGGATTAATACTACGAAGGGGATATAGTGGTCTCGATTTGATAAAAAAAAATCTCGATTTTTTTAATTTAATGCTCTCTAGCACCAATGTGTTAACATGACGACAAAACATAGTAAATTTATGAATGTTTATTTTAGTATTGAAACAATTTTCTTTAAAAGTAAAAATTACAATCTATTAGTGTGATATCAGCTTATATAGCTCTTTCAGGCTGATGCCGAAAAGCCTCTGAAAACAATCTTTAGTCTCTTATTTTTGTTGTCTCGCCTGACATGCACATCTAATAACGTTAGTCTTAATTTCATATAAAAATACACAGCGCTTGCAAACGCAATTTTATTTCTTTTGACAGTTGCTCCATTTCATGTTGGTCCAACTGTCAACTTTAGTTTCTGATTTTGCCGCGATAATCTTTGGGGCGCTGCCTGTTACTGTGCCCAACAGTCCCCATCCGACCGATGCCCACTATACAACATGCTACGGTCAGGCGAGAAAACCAAGTCTTATATAGGAATTAAACGTGAATTGTGCTTCTAAAAAAGTTATTTGTTTTGCGACCACCTCCTGCATCCTTCCTCCACGCGTCCCGATGACGACCCTGTGACCTGTTGTCGCCTTTTTAACCTTTTAGATGCCATGACCCTGAATAGATCTATGCAACGCCTCGTGGATTATCGAAGATTTGAACCCCTAAATGGTGTCCAATTTTAACCATTTTTTTTTCTTGGGCAGACGATAGATGTCGCTATAGACACAAGCTATAACATTGACAGAAAAACACACCGGTGTGCTCACGGCACTGGCGGGCTTCCCGCAGCGGACCCATATTTGGGCTCATGGCATTTATACGGTTAAAGATGGGGGATGTCAGACTATACTCAACAAAACATAGCTTAATACCTGAGTTTTATCTATATATTTAGAAGTTTGATTAATATTTGTGTTAAATATACTTTAAAAAAAAAGGTCATAATTTGAAGCATTTCTGAAAGTAAAATTAAAAAAAAAACCTGTAAAAAACAATGAAATTGAAATAATAAAAATATTTAAAAATTAACTAAAACACATTTTTTTTTTTTTAAGTGTAAAGCAACCTTTTTTAGAAATATATGACAATCAATAATAAAAAAATAGATAACTTTTTTACTATGTGGGGTAGTTGGTTTACAATGCCACACTTGCCAGGCGGCTTGGCGAGTTTATGACTGGTTTAAACCATGCCTAGTTGAAGCTAAGAGAGCTCATTTGGAACCTTTTGGTTCTCTCTCAGCCCTTCTTTCTCCCTTCAAGTCATCACGTCATATCGCCAAAGGGATTGTTTTTTTTTTCTAACAAATGGCTATAGTGATGCTGAAATCTCGTACATTAATTCTACGACTAAATGTTACATTTAAAGTGTTGATCCGTCAACGTCAAAGACTACAGCCCAAGATTCACGCATCATCCTTATTATTACATGAATTTACTATGAATGTCTTCACGGGATGACTTTCGTCTGACAGGCATTTTACGGGTGAAGGATCAAATTCACACCAACAGGAGGGCATTTTAGAGCTCAGAAATCAATTAAAAACTCTTTTTTTTTGTTGCTTTATAACATTTCGTTAAAAATTAAATGTGATTTGAATTTTTTAAATATACTACCAATATCATTTCTGTTTTCACGGCCAGATTTGGTATTGTGGCTTTTGGGTTTAGCCGTGAGCGGCGAATTGTTTCGATCCAATATTTCGACCGCCATTGCAGGGGTCTTCTTCAGGGTTGATGATTTAGTGATGAGTTTGTGTCTGGAGGTAGTTTAGCCGTCACAGCCATTGTAATCAAAAGACATTCCATCAACATCAACAGGGATGACGGCATGATTCTCAAAACAGCATGGCTTCCACCTCTAGCACGTACTCAAAAACCTGCACAGACAAGCGAGGACAACCAAAGTCCGACATGACGGTCGTGGAGGTATGCTCCTTGGAACATACTCATCATGACGCTCGTGGAGGTACGTTAGGCCGACGGCTGAACTACCAACTCAAGATATAAACTCATCACAAAGTGATATTTTTATTTAGATTTTAAATTTTATTAGAATATTAGTCAATACTCTAAACTTATTTTTTAGATCATCGACTACATTTCAATATCATTATTAATTAAATACACACATACAAATATACATCAAATTTTTACGCATCAATTCATTCTGAAAAAATATCGGCGGACGCGGGATTCGAACCTCGAGCCTTGCACCTTTGCGTCCACAATTGTATGTGTGTATTTTATTACTAATCACAAAGTCATCAACCCTGAAGACCCTAGCAAAGGCGGTCGAAATATTGGATCGAAACAATTCGCCACACACAGCTAAACCCAAAAAAGCATACTAAGCCATACTAAAAAAAAAAAACAAATTTTATAATCACTATAATGTTACAAGGTTTACCAAATAAAAATAATCTATAAATAAACAAATAAATACATTTTTAAATAAATTTATATATATTTCTTGTGTCATGGGCAACACTACTTACTAAAGCCTCCATTTTGAATATTGCAGGTCCGAATCGGTAATAATAGTAGCGGTGTGCGTAAAAAAAAGCAATTGAAAAAATTCGCTTAAATTTATGTTTATACATAACAATAATAATCTTACATTATAATAAAATAAATGAAAATATATTACATATTTTTAGAAAATAATTTAAAAAATAGTCATGCTAAATATTTATATATTTTTTAGAATTTGGCAACAAGTCATTAATTTTTTTTTTTTATATATAATACTAGCTGATCTGGCGAACTTCATACATTGGACTTCACCCGCCTCACACCCGCATCACACCGGAGGACATTTAAGTTTCCTTGATGATGCTCTCATTCAGATAACGATCAGTTAGCAACTGATAAGTCCAGAGGGAGTCTCCTCTGAACAATTGTGAACACTGCACACGAGTGCTTAAAGAAAGAACCCGTGAAAGAAGTTAGAATCGCATATACGGGTTGTAAAAAGATGGACGATAGATTCTCTCACCGAAAATATGAGCAAAGATTGTAAATGCGTGGAAATTTTTTTTAGTGGCCACAAAGTCTGCATGCCCGATAGGACCGAGGCGATTCCCTCGAACTGCATCGAAAAGGACTCCTCTTTGTAACGAGAGGAACTGACAGTCCCAGAGAATGTGCTCTGAGGTCTGGAAGGGGGCGCCACAGGGGCAACTAGGGGCAGAAACTAAATTTAATGAGTATAATCTGTAACTACTGGGAAACTTCATACCGTCTTTGAATCTATAAATAAGGAAGAGTCTATAACAAAGGACAACCTCGAGCGGTAGGGAATTCTTTGGCAGGGAGAGACACTATTGTGCGACTGCGGAGACCGCCTCACACCTAAGATCCTGCTCCATGTGCCCATCAAGCAGCACATCTCAAGACCTAATGCTAGGCAACACACGGGCTATCCATGTTGCCAGATACTGGGCAGAAATAATTTGACGTCGCTGACACGAAGAAGAAGATCTATAAATATTGTGCTGTCAAGTTTTTTAAGCTTTTCAGAAAGATACTATGACGCTTACCATTCTACATATGGATAAGCGCTGCATGTCGAGTGTTGATCCGTTAACGTCATCACAAGACTACAGCGCGACATTCACGCATCAACCTTATTATTACAGGAATTCACTATGAATGGGTAGTCTCACGTCTATCATAATTTTTGATTAATATGCTATGACTGGCATTTTATAGGTGACGAATCAAATTCACATCAAAATTATTATTTTTTAATCTCCTTCAGGGATCGAACCCACGACCTCCTGCTTGCCAAGCAAACTATTTCCAATATTGAACACTTTTGACTTATTGCTTTCTTGAAAATAATATCATAGGAATAAGTTTTTTAAATAAATAATTTTAACAGTTTTTGAAACCTCTATATTGTTCTATATATAAGCAATGAAAAAAATTACTATGAAATATATATATATACTAAACAATGAAAAAACAATTTTAAAAATACATTTAAAAAGAAACAAGGTTGAAATTCACTATCAAGCAGGAGTATTTAAAAATAATATAAAACTAAAGGAAAATCTATTTTATTAATAAAAAATGTAAAAATTAATTAAAATGGTATTCTAATTGTAAAAATAAAAGGGGGGGTACCAACCAAGGTATATAAAAATACAAAACTAAAAATGCATGTTTGATTAAAATTGAAATTAAAGAAAATAAAAACACGTTTAATATTTTTAATTTGATTTTCATTCCCAGGGAAATTGAGGAAAATGAAACGTAAAAAAAAAATTTAAAAAAGGGCAGAAAATGTATTTAAATTGAATTTAAAAAAAAAACATACATTCGTGAGATAACGGTATGTGCCATACATGTGTGTTTATGGTAATAATGTCTATTACATTAGTCTTTGAATCGATGCATTTTCAAAAAATTTAAATTTAACGTTATCTAGCGCCTAAACCGTTTATCTAACGATAAAACTTACAACCCAGAAATTGTAGCAAATTTAATAATCTTTATTTGTATTTTTTTTATTTTCTTCTATGTTTACAAATTATAAAGAATTTCTTACAAAAAGTAAAAAAAATGCTGCATTTTTTGCACAATATTTCACTGATTTTACAAAAATCAATGCATATTTACAAAAAAAAACATTAAATTACAAAAATAAACGTTATTAAATTAGCTACGATCTACGCTTACAAAGTTTTATCGTTAGATGAACGGTTAAGGCGCTAAAGAACGTTAGACTCGAACAGAAAAATTCCAACTAAATACACTCGAGACTATTGTAATAAGAAAATATTATCCGTGTATCTATGTGAAATAAAATATATTTGTTTTTGTATGACAAACCATCTTATTTTTTTTATTGCATCATTTTATTTATTGAAGGGTTATTCTTCTTCGCGGTATCAATCCGGCGGATTGGTTTGCAGCAACAAAATCTTACAACTCAATCTCCACGCTTCTCCATCCTCTGCAATCCTTTTTAGCTCAGCATAAGAGCTGCAACTCATGTCCTCAAACACTTGCTGCAAATACTCCCGTCTAGGGCGCCCTCTGCAGTTTCTTCCCTCAACCATGCCTTCGGCAATGTCGTGAAGAAGACCATCGCGGCTCATGATGTGACCGATGGCCTCTCTGAGATGGTTCTTACTAGGTGCCTATCTTCCTTGATTATGCTGAGAGCCTCATTGTTCGTGACGTGGTCTCTCCAGAAAATTCCGAGAATTCTTCTGTATGACCACATCTCAAAGGCCTCTAATCTTTTTTTATCACTTACAGATAAGCGCCATGTCAATTGGCTATGACTGGCATTATACGGGTGATGCGTCAAATTAACACCAACTGGGTGTATTTATAGAGCTTAGAAATTGACTAAAAATATTTTTATATTTAATCTTTCTCAGGGGTCGAACCCACGACTTTCGGTATGGTAAGTAAACGCTTTACTTTTAATCCAAGCCCGCTGGCAAATGTTATGATGATAATGTGATGAAAAGATTCTTCTGTCAACATTGACAGGTAGATTTCACTGCAAATAGAATATTTTAAATGTAGAATAAAATTTAACATCATCAGTTAAGTATTACAAAAATAGCATGATCTCAGCATAATCAAGGTAGATAGGCACCTGATAGCACTCCAGAGCATCATGTAGACATGGTGCTTATCTGAAAGTGATATCTGAAAAACTAGAGGCCTTTGAGACGTGGTCTTACAGAAGGATTGTTGAAATTTCCTGGAGAGATCACGTCACGAACAATAGGGCTCTCAGCACAATCAAGGAAGATAGGCACCTAGTAAGAACCATCTCAGAGAGGCCATCGGTCACATCATGCGCCACGATGGTGTTCTTCACGACATTGTGGAAGGCATGGTTGAGGGGAGAAACTGCAGAGGGCACCTTAGGTGAGAATATTTGCAGCAAGTGCACGAGGACATGAGTTGCAGCTCTTGTGCTGAGCTAAAGAGCGATGCAGAGGATCGAGAAGAGCGAAGGTCGAGATGCAAGATTTTGTTGCTGCAAACCAATCCACCGGATTGACACTACGAAGAAAATTACAAAAAGTAATGAAATATATTACATCCACGATATAAATTAAACTGAAATGTAATTTTGAAAATTAAAAATTCAAATAATTTTAATGTCACAATTAAAAAAGGAATTTTATTTTTGAATTTAAAAAATATTGTCTTCAATAAAAAAAAATTTTAAATTAATATAGAAATAATAACCCGACAATAAAATATTGTCTCCATTTTTTGTGCCAGGCATTTCCTAAACAAACTATTGCATTGCACAATATTGCATAAAACATAATATTGTACAGTCAAATTGATGTGTATTGTTGACTATAGTGTAAATTTGATGTTATTGACAAAAAAATATATAGAAAAAAGTGCTAAATGTATCAAAATTTTTAGAGCAGTAGATTCCATTGTTTTTTGCTTCAGAATATAATTCCATTTTTAAAAAAATTCGAAACAAAAAACATTTTTTAAAAATTGCGGGCAATAAACTGACATACTTTTTTCTTCTGAAAAATCTAAGGCCAAAAATAAATATTATTTTTGGCCTCAAAAATTTTATAACCAAAAATGCAATGCCTCTTTTTTACTCTTAAAATGTATTGGCCAATATTTTTTTCTCTAACTTACAAGTCTAATTTTTGCCTCCAAATATTTATAAACCAAAATCGAATACTTTTTGTACTTAAAATAATTGTCGAGCAAAAAACAGAACCTCCTTTATAACAAGAAAAATCAGCTTTTTGCCTTCAAAAATTTGACCAAAATACAAATGCCATAAAATAATTTTGAGGCCAAAAAGGGAAGAAAAAAAACGGCATTCACTTCCTGAATATGTTACTGCTCTAATGGAATGATTTTCAAACCAAATGGGAAAAAAATGCAAAATAGTGTATTTTTGAGATATCATGTTGTGAAGTTAATAGTAATATACAGTGGAACCCCGTTACATCGTTCTCGCTTTATTCGTTTTTCTACATAATTCGTTCATTTTTAATGTCCCCGGCAAACACCCATCAGAAACAATGTTAAATAATCCCACATAAACTGTTCCCCGATTTATCATTTTCCTCTGTGGTCTTCACGGGACGACTTTAGTCTACCGCCAATTTTATATAATAGGATAGGACTGGCATTTTACGAGTGAGGGATCAAATTTGCACCGACCGGGGGTATTTTAGAGCTCAGAAATCTTTTTTTTTTTAACCCATTCGACCACCATTTAATTGTTACAACTTATATTTCAAGGAAACCTAAACACTTAACTTTACACAAAATTAAAATGGTACAACATAGGAAGGGTATGATATTTCTTGAAACATTCTGCCATGTGGAGAGCCACCAAGATTTTCAGAAGGATACTATGACGCTTACCATTCTACATATGGATAAGCGCTGCATGTCGAGTGTTGATCCGTTAACGTCATCACAAGACTACAGCGCGACATTCACGCATCAACCTTATTATTACAGGAATTCACTATGAATGGGTAGTCTCACGTCTATCATAATTTTTGATTAATATGCTATGACTGGCATTTTATAGGTGACGAATCAAATTCACATCAAAATTATTATTTTTTAATCTCCTTCGGGGATCAAACCCACGACCTCCTGCTTGCCAAGCAAACTATTGCTTTCTTGAAAATAATATCATAGGAATAAGTTTTTTAAATAAATAATTTTAACAGTTTTTGAAACCTCTATATTGTTCTATATATAAGCAATGAAAAAAATTACTATGAAATATATATATATACTAAACAATGAAAAAACAATTTTAAAAATACATTTAAAAAGAAACAAGGTTGAAATTCACTATCAAGCAGGAGTATTTAAAAATAATATAAAACTAAAGGAAAATCTATTTTATTAATAAAAAATGTAAAAATTAATTAAAATGGTATTCTAATTGTAAAAAATAAAAGGGGGGGCACCAACCAAGGTATATAAAAATACAAAACTAAAAATGCATGTTTGATTAAAATTGAAATTAAAGAAAATAAAAACACGTTTAATATTTTTAATTTGATTTTCATTCCCAGGGAAATTGAGGAAAATGAAACGTAAAAAAAAAAAATTTAAAAAAAGGGCAGAAAATGTATTTAAATTGAATTTAAAAAAAAAACATACATTCGTGAGATAACGGTATGTGCCATACATGTGTGTTTATGGTAATAATGTCTATTACATTAGTCTTTGAATCGATGCATTTTCAAAAAATTTAAATTTAACGTTATCTAGCGCCTAAGCCGTTTATCTAACGATAAAACTTACAACCCAGAAATTGTAGCAAATTTAATAATCTTTATTTGTATTTTTTTATTTTCTTCTATGTTTACAAATTATAAAGAATTTCTTACAAAAGTAAAAAAAAATGCTGCATTTTTGCACAATATTTCACTGATTTTACAAAAATCAATGCATATTTACAAAAAAAACATTAAATTACAAAAATAAACGTTATTAAATTAGCTACGATCTCACGCTTACAAAGTTTTATCGTTAGATGAACGGTTAAGGGCGCTAAAGAACGTTAGACTCGAACAGAAAAATTCCAACTAAATACACTCGAGACTATTGTAATAAGAAAATATTATCCGTGTATCTATGTGAAATAAAATATATTTGTTTTTGTATGACAAACCATCTTATTTTTTTATTGCATCATTTTATTTATTGAAGGGTTATTCTTCTTCGCGGTATCAATCCGGCGGATTGGTTTGCAGCAACAAAATCTTACAACTCAATCTCCACGCTTCTCCATCCTCTGCAATCCTTTTTAGCTCAGCATAAGAGCTGCAACTCATGTCCTCAAACACTTGCTGCAAATACTCCCGTCTAGGGCGCCCTCTGCAGTTTCTTCCCTCAACCATGCCTTCGGCAATGTCGTGAAGAAGACCATCGCGGCGCATGATGTGACCGATGGCCTCTCTGAGATGGTTCTTACTAGGTGCCTATCTTCCTTGATTATGCTGAGAGCCTCATTGTTCGTGACGTGGTCTCTCCAGAAAATTCCGAGAATTCTTCTGTATGACCACATCTCAAAGGCCTCTAATCTTTTTTTATCACTTACAGATAAGCGCCATGTCAATTGGCTATGACTGGCATTATACGGGTGATGCGTCAAATTAACACCAACTGGGTGTATTTATAGAGCTTAGAAATTGACTAAAAATATTTTTATATTTAATCTTTCTCAGGGGTCGAACCCACGACTTTCGGTATGGTAAGTAAACGCTTTACTTTTAATCCAAGCCCGCTGGCAAATGTTATGATGATAATGTGATGAAAAGATTCTTCTGTCAACATTGACAGGTAGATTTCACTGCAAATAGAATATTTTAAATGTAGAATAAAATTTAACATCATCAGTTAAGTATTACAAAAATAGCATGATCTCAGCATAATCAAGGTAGATAGGCACCTGATAGCACTCCAGAGCATCATGTAGACATGGTGCTTATCTGAAAGTGATATCTGAAAAACTAGAGGCCTTTGAGACGTGGTCTTACAGAAGGATTGTTGAAATTTCCTGGAGAGATCACGTCACGAACAATAGGGCTCTCAGCACAATCAAGGAAGATAGGCACCTAGTAAGAACCATCTCAGAGAGGCCATCGGTCACATCATGCGCCACGATGGTGTTCTTCACGACATTGTGGAAGGCATGGTTGAGGGAGAAACTGCAGAGGGCACCTTAGGTGAGAATATTTGCAGCAAGTGCACGAGGACATGAGTTGCAGCTCTTGTGCTGAGCTAAAGAGCGATGCAGAGGATCGAGAAGAGCGAAGGTCGAGATGCAAGATTTTGTTGCTGCAAACCAATCCACCTCGGATTGACACTACGAAGAAAAATTACGAAAAGTAATGAAATATATTACATCCACGATATAAATTAAACTGAAATGTAATTTTGAAAATTAAAAATTCAAATAATTTTAATGTCACAATTAAAAAGGAATTTTATTTTGAATTTAAAAAATATTGTCTTCAATAAAAAAAATTTTTAAATTAATATAGAAATAATAACCCGACAATAAAATATTGTCTCCATTTTTTGTGCCAGGCATTTCCTAAACAAACTATTGCATTGCACAATATTGCATAAAACATAATATTGTACAGTCAAATTGATGTGTATTGTTGACTATAGTGTAAATTTGATGTTATTGACAAAAAAATATATAGAAAAAAGTGCTAAATGTATCAAAATTTTTAGAGCAGTAGATTCCATTGTTTTTTGCTTCAGAATATAATTCCATTTTTAAAAAAATTCGAAACAAAAAACATTTTTTAAAAATTGCGGGCAATAAACTGACATACTTTTTTCTTCTGAAAAATCTAAGGCCAAAAATAAATATTATTTTTGGCCTCAAAAATCTTATAACCAAAAATGCAATGCCTCTTTTTTACTCTTAAAATGTATTGGCCAATATTTTTTTCTCTAACTTACAAGTCTAATTTTTGCCTCCAAATATTTATAAACCAAAATCGAATACTTTTTTGTACTTAAAATAATTGTCGAGCAAAAAACAGAACCTCCTTTATAACAAGAAAAATCAGCTTTTTGCCTTCAAAAATTTGACCAAAATACAAATGCCATAAAATAATTTTGAGGCCAAAAAGGGAAGAAAAAAAACGGCATTCACTTCCTGAATATGTTACTGCTCTAATGGAATGATTTTCAAACCAAATGGGAAAAAAATGCAAAATAGTGTATTTTTGAGATATCATGTTGTGAAGTTAATAGTAATATACAGTGGAACCCGTTACATCGTTCTCGCTTTATTCGTTTTTCTACATAATTCGTTCATTTTAATGTCCCCGGCAAACACCCATCAGAAACAATGTTAAATAATCCCACATAAACTGTTCCCCGATTTATCATTTTCCTCTGTGGTCTTCACGGGCGACTTTTAGTCTACCGCCAATTTTATATAATAGGATAGGACTGGCATTTTACGAGTGAGGGATCAAATTTGCACCCGACCGGGGGTATTTTAGAGCTCAGAAATCTTTTTTTTTAACCCATTCGACCACCATTTAATTGTTACAACTTATATTTCAAGGAAACCTAAACACTTAACTTTACACAAAATTAAAATGGTACAACATAGGAAGGGTATGATATTTCTTGAAACATTCTGCCATGTGGAGAGCCACCAAGATTTTCAGAAGGATACTATGACGCTTACCATTCTACATATGGATAAGCGCTGCATGTCGAGTGTTGATCCGTTAACGTCATCACAAGACTACAGCGCGACATTCACGCATCAACCTTATTATTACAGGAATTCACTATGAATGGGTAGTCTCACGTCTATCATAATTTTTGATTAATATGCTATGACTGGCATTTTATAGGTGACGAATCAAATTCACATCAAAATTATTATTTTTTAATCTCCTTCGGGGATCAAACCCACGACCTCCTGCTTGCCAAGCAAACTATTGCTTTCTTGAAAATAATATCATAGGAATAAGTTTTTTAAATAAATAATTTTAACAGTTTTTGAAACCTCTATATTGTTCTATATATAAGCAATGAAAAAATTACTATGAAATATATATATATACTAAACAATGAAAAAAAACAATTTTAAAAATACATTTAAAAAGAAACAAGGTTGAAATTCACTATCAAGCAGGAGTATTTAAAAATAATATAAAACTAAAGGAAAATCTATTTTATTAATAAAAATGTAAAAAATTAATTAAAATGGTATTCTAATTGTAAAAATAAAAGGGGGGCACCAACCAAGGTATATAAAAATACAAAACTAAAAATGCATGTTTGATTAAAATTGAAATTAAAGAAAATAAAAACACGTTTAATATTTTTAATTTGATTTTCATTCCCAGGAAATTGAGGAAAATGAAACGTAAAAAAAAAAAAAATTTTAAAAAAGGGCAGAAAATGTATTTAAATTGAATTTAAAAAAAACATACATTCGTGAGATAACGGTATGTGCCATACATGTGTGTTTATGGTAATAATGTCTATTACATTAGTCTTTGAATCGATGCATTTTCAAAAAATTTAAATTTAACGTTATCTAGCGCCTAAGCCGTTTATCTAACGATAAAACTTACAACCCAGAAATTGTAGCAAATTTAATAATCTTTATTTGTATTTTTTTTATTTTCTTCTATGTTTACAAATTATAAAGAATTTCTTACAAAAAGTAAAAAAAATGCTGCATTTTTTGCACAATATTTCACTGATTTTACAAAAATCAATGCATATTTACAAAAAAAAACATTAAATTACAAAAATAAACGTTATTAAATTAGCTCGATCTCACGCTTACAAAGTTTTATCGTTAGATGAACGGTTAAGGGCGCTAAAAGAACGTTAGACTCGAACAGAAAAATTCCAACTAAATACACTCGAGACTATTGTAATAAGAAAATATTATCCGTGTATCTATGTGAAATAAAATATATTTGTTTTTGTATGACAAACCATCTTATTTTTTTTATTGCGTCATTTTATTTATTGAAGGGTTATTCTTCTTCGTGGTATCAATCCGGCGGATTGGTTTGCAGCAACAAAATCTTACAACTCAATCTCCACGCTTCTCCATCCTCTGCAATCCTTTTTTAGCTCAGCATAAGAGCTGCAACTCATGTCCTCAAACACTTGCTGCAAATACTCCCGTCTAGGGCGCCCTCTGCAGTTTCTTCCCTCAACCATGCCTTCGGCAATGTCGTGAAGAAGACCATCGCGGCGCATGATGTGACCGATGGCCTCTCTGAGATGGTTCTTACTAGGTGCCTATCTTCCTTGATTATGCTGAGAGCCTCATTGTTCGTGACGTGGTCTCTCCAGAAAATTCCGAGAATTCTTCTGTATGATCACATCTCAAAGGCCTCTAATCTTTTTTTATCACTTACAGATAAGCGCCATGTCAATTGGCTATGACTGGCATTATACGGGTGATGCGTCAAATTAACACCAACTGGGTGTATTTATAGAGCTTAGAAATTGACTAAAAATATTTTTATATTTAATCTTTCTCAGGGTCGAACCCACGACTTTCGGTATGGTAAGTAAACGCTTTACTTTTTAATCCAAGCCCGCTGGCAAATGTTATGATGATAATGTGATGAAAAGATTCTTCTGTCAACATTGACAGGTAGATTTCACTGCAAATAGAATATTTTAAATGTAGAATAAAATTTAACATCATCAGTTAAGTATTACAAAAATAGCATGATCTCAGCATAATCAAGGTAGATAGGCACCTGATAGCACTCCAGAGCGTCATGTAGACATGGTGCTTATCTGAAAGTGATATCTGAAAAACTAGAGGCCTTTGAGACGTGGTCTTACAGAAGGATTGTTGAAATTTCCTGGAGAGACCACGTCACGAACAATAGGGCTCTCAGCACAATCAAGGAAGATAGGCACCTAGTAAGAACCATCTCAGAAAAGCGATCGGTCACATCACGCGCCACGATGGTGTTCTTCACGACATTGTGGAAGGCATGGTTGAGGGGAGAAACTGCAGAGGGCACCTTAGGTGAGAATATTTGCGGCAAGTGTACGAGGACATGAGTTGCAGCTCTTGTGCTGAGCTAAAGAGCGATGCAGAGGATCGAGAAGAGCGAAGATCGAGATGCAAGATTTTGTTGCTGCAAACCAATCCACCGGATTGACAATACGAAGAAAATTACAAAAAGTAATTAAACATATTACATCCACGATACAAATTAAACTGAAATGTAATTTTGAAAATTAAAAATTCAAATAATTTTAATGTCACAATTAAAAAAGGAATTTTATTTTTGAATTTAAAAAATTTTGTCTTCAATAATTTTTTTTTTTTAAATTAATATAGAAATAATAACCCGACAATAAAATATTGTCTCCATTTTTTGTGCCAGGCATTTCCTAAACAAACTATTGCATTGCACAATATTGCATAAAACATAATATTGTACAGTCAAATTGATGTGTATTGTTGACTAGAGTGTAAATTTGATGTTATTGACAAAAAAAAAACTATAGAAAAAAGTGCTAAATGTATCAAAATTTTTAGAGCAGTAGATTCCATTGTTTTTTGCTTCAGAATATAATTCCATTTTTAAAAAAATTCGAAACAAAAAACATTTTTAAAAAATTGCGGGCAATAAACTGACATACTTTTTTCTTCTGAAAAGTTTAAGACCAAAAAATAAATATTATTTTTGGCCTCAAAATTTTTATAACCAAAAATGCAATGCCTATTTTTTACTCTAAAAAATTATTGGCCAATATTTTTTTCTCTAACTTACAAAGTCTAATTTTTGCCTCCAAATATTTTTAAACCAAAATCGAATACATTTTTGTACTTAAAATAATTGTCGAGCAAAAAACAGAACCTCCTTTATAACAAGAAAAATCACCTTTTTGCCTTCAAAAATTTGACCAAAATGCAAATGCCATAAAATAATTTTGAGGCCAAAAAGGGAAGAAAAAAAAACAGCATTCACTTCCTGAATATATTACTGCTCTAATGGAATGATTTTCAAACCAAGTGGGAAAAAAATGCAAAATAGTGTATTTCTGAGATATCATGTTGTGAAGTTAATAGTAATATACAGTGGAACCCCGTTATATCGTTCTCGCTTTATTCATTTTTCTACATAATTCGTTCATTTTTAATGTCCCCGGCAAACACCCATCAGAAACAATGTTAAATAATCCCACATAAACTGTTCCCCGATTTATCATTTTCCTCTGTGGTCTTCACGGGACGACTTTAGTCTACCGCCAATTTTATATAATAGGCTAGGACTGGCATTTTACGAGTGAGGGATCAAATTTGCACCGACCGGGGGTATTTTAGAGCTCAGAAATCTTTTTTTTTTTTAACCCATTCGACCACCATTTAATTGTTACAACTTCTATTTCAAGGAAACCTAAACACTTAACTTTACACAAAATTAAAATGGTACAACATAGGAAGGGTATGATATTTCTTGAAACATTCTGCCGTGTGGAGAGCCACCAAGCATTTCTCACATTCCCATCGTGATTCACTTTTATTATTAAGTAATGAGAACATTTTACAAAGCCTGGACGGGTTTTGTTTGACAGGATTTGAAGGAACTTGTCTAGGGATATGTGCCCATTGTACAGTCTATAATCGTAAAAGGCATGCTCCTCCAGATGCCCTTCCTCGCCTCTTATATGGTGGTAGCGTAATATTTTCTAATATAAAACAAATACGTAAAAAACATTAGTTATATTTTTTCATCACAATATAATTCGTAATTATTTAATCAACGATATTAACATGAATAAATTTGTTGTCAATGATTTTTTATGCACAAAATGATTACGCAAAGACAGACCGGCGATTCGCCGGCTTCGTGTCTCAATGGGTTAATCTCCGTCAGGGATCGAACCTGCGACCTTTGCCCATGCAAAGCAAACGCTTAAACGATTGAGCTATACCCGCCTGCATAAAGGACGAGGTTTCACTGTACATTTAAAATAAAAATTTAAAAAAAAAAACATAAAAAGTTCTGCAAAAACCAGTGATAATTTTTTTTTTTTAAAGTTTGTGTGTATAGTTTATGGTGTTGTGTGTGACACAAAAAAAAACAAGATGGCGTGTTTCACAAAACGTCTGCATGCACACATAACCTCAATCCGTGTGTTACCTATGTAGCTGGTCACTAGGGTTCGGAACTTCCTGTGGTTCCCTTTAATTTCCGGAAGGTCCACTATAATAAGGGATGTTTACAATTACATAAAAATACAATACACACATGTGGATAGTAGGCATAATAATATAATGCATACTTTTCAAACGATCGGTAATATTTTGTGGTCAGTAAAAATTTGGTAAATGCTATGTTTTAAATATAGAGTTAATCCATGATTAGTATTTGTAATTAGAAACAAGTAGAATAATTAAATATGTAAGTAGATGATTCAAAAGTCTATAAGTAAGAAAAAAATATATACATTGTTAAAGACAAATTTTAATGAATTACTAAAAAATACAAATAAATGTTTTTATTTTTTATTATCATATTATTAAAAGTTTATTTTTTTACTTATAGACTTGTTGAGAAACGTTGATTCTATTTACTTGATTTTCTTTAAGGAAAGAAAATAAATAGTCAATCTGCGGTCAGAATTAAAACTATCAACTTTTCGTCAGAATAAAAATAATATTTAAATAATATTATTTTATTATCTCAATATTCTAATCCACTTTTATAGATCATAGACTATATTACAATATTATAAGTAATTAAATATACACATACTATAATGCAACAAATTCTTTTTATAGGCATCAATTGGTTCCAAAGATCGCTGGTTCGCATCCCGCCTCAGCCGATATTTTTTCTGAACGAATTGATGCGCATTAAAAGAATTTGTTGCATTATAGTATGTGTATATTTAATTAACTTGTAATATATTGTTTCTAGTAAACAAATTTATCAGATAGTTTATAGTTTTTAACTGGAATCCAATATATTTTATATTCAGTTGTATTGTAAATTAATTTTGAACATTACAACAGTAGAGTAAAGCTGCAATATGAGGCTAAAAACTCCATGTAAAGATCATGACTGCTATAGATGTCATAAGCAGTTAATGGGTTAAAAGCAAAATTTGAATTATCAAGTAAATGGAATCAATCATACGCCGAATAAATCAAATAATTTGATAGATTGGAATTATTTAAACTCATCCACATCAATGGATATTTTTTTTCACGACCGCCACAAATTTCCACCACACAGTTTTGTCAGTTGCCACTATTTAGTAATTTTGAAGTTTTGAAGTCTCATCTGTGGAATTCTATGACGCTTACCATGCTGCATATGGCTAAGCACTGCATGTTTTGATCCGTCAACGTCATAAACAGCCCGAGATTCACGCATCATCCTTAATTATTACAAGAATTTACTATTAATGTGTGGTCTTCACGGGATGACTTTCGTCTACCATCAATTTTGATTAATAGGCTATGACTGGCTTTTTACGGGTTAAGGATCAAATTCACATCAACCGCGAGTATTTTAGAGCTCAAAAATCGATTTCAAATCTTTTTTTATTTTATCTCCGTCGGGGATCGAACCCACGACCTTTGGCTCGCAAAGCAAATTCTTTGACCATTGAACTATACTCGCCGGCAAGTTAATTTAACAAATCGTCATATTATGCCGATTTGTTAGATTAATAAAAAAAGATCGAATCAAGATGCATTTTAACAATAACAAGCGGCAACCGATGCAAGTTTTAGCCCACATTCAATGTTGCTTATCTTCGATGATCTAACAAGAGCGATTTGTGGCAGAAATTCGTGACAACCATAAGCTCCACAGTGATGGCAGTGATATATATGTGTCCATAATTACAAAAGTGGTGTAGGACAAGAAATAAAAAATGAAAAAACATTTATTTCAGTTCACATTGTTGTGACTAAATTTAATCTTCATCCAACATGAATTTAGAAAATGTAAATATATGATTTTATGCAACATGAAGTTGTCACTTTCATTGGTTTTCAACCAACAGCAAAACACAAACCTTTAACCCTTTCGTTACGGCTCGGTTGAATACAAATTATACTGTCAATACGGCGTGAATTTTTCAAACCATTTTTTTTGCTTAAAACTTGTATTTGAAGCATAAATGTAATTATCTGACCTATTTTCATATATCACATTGGTTCTTGTATCCTTTAGCTATCAGATGATGCATAAAAAACTATTATATTTAACAAGCGTTCATTATGTAACTCCAAACATATGGTGGCATTGACACATGTGGTTTACAAAAGATTCGCTCCAGTGACGAAAACTTAACAATATTTATTTACATGCTTTACAGATTGCTGTAAATAATACATGTAGGTTGATAAAGGAAATCACTGCATTTCTAAGTTCCTACCGTAGATGTCACAATGAGTACTGAAAGTAGTAAAACGATATATCACGTCAACCGGTGTCAACGGTCGGGGAATCTTTGACGGCATATGCCGACAACCGATGCGAAAGGGTTAAATATCTCAGTACGAATGAAACGTGACTTACACCACTTTCATAATCATGGGCACATATATAAGTATCAAGTTATTTAATTCATTCTGCAACATACAGAAAGTTCGATACAATTTTCTTACATAGTAAAACATCTATAAGAGGGTAATCCTATAAAATAGGGGGTTTTCAATAAATCAATACATAAAAGATCAAATGTTAATATTAATAGTATAGAAGTAATCTAAAGGGCGTTAGTAATACATTAAAAATATCCAAAATAGTTAGCTTACTTCAAAGGAAAAAAAACTCTTACATAATTTCTTATTATAGATGTGTGGAGTGAAGATTTTTTACCGATTTTTAAATTTAAAGCCATCTAGCGCCTAAACCGTCAATCTGACGACAAAACTTACAAGTCATAAAACATAGCAAATTAAACAATGTTTATTTTTGTATTTACATATATTTAAAAAAATGCAAATTATGCTAAGTAGTTTTTTTCGTCAGGTAAATGGTTTAGGCGCTTAAGAATTTTAAAGTTTTCCAAAAAAAAAAACATCTACACTCGAAATAACCATAATAAGAAAATACAATTTAAAATTATTTTTTAATAAAATACATAATTTAATGGTTTATAAATGTATTTTTCAAACACACATATATCATTTTTTATAAGCATTACGTAGATCAGGAGTCGTCAACCTTTTCATGCCTAGCGCACACTTTTGCCTATTTTTCATGGTAAAATTTCCCTACCTCACCTCGCTACATTTCAATTCAGTATATGGGTGGAAAAAAAATATATAAAGGAATGTAGGAGATTTGAAAACATACAAAATCGCCCACCGCCCACCACGGAAGCTCCTATCGTCCACTAGTGGGCGGTACGGACCAGGTTGACGACCCGTGACGTAGATGGTCTCCAGGGAGGCCGAAACATGTAATCGTTTAAAATAAATGTGAATCAAATCTAAATATTTTTAATTTGTTAATTTTTCAATTGACATTAATTTAAAATTGTAATTATGCAGTTTCTCCAAGTATTGTCAGTTAATAACCTAAACTTTTTTTTTTTTTTTAAGGAAATCGGATGGTATTGTGGCATTTGGGTTTAGCCATGCGTGGCGTGTTAGGCTGACGGCTAAACTACCTCCAGACACCAGCTCGTCACAAAGTCACGAACCCTGAATAAGACCCTTGCAATGGCGGTCGAAATATTAGAAGAAAATAATTCGCCACACAAGGCTAAAGCCACAATACGAAATCTGGCCGAGAAAACCTAAGAAGGAAATCGGCTGATTAGCTCGACGTTCCTGAAGTCTGGACTATTTTGTACTAAGGGGCAGCTCAACCCTTACATAAATTATAGGAGGAAAAACTGTAGATGATATAATATGTACATTTTTTTGAAAATGTGTTTTATAAACCATTAAAAAATATGTTTATATATATATAAAAATATCATTTTTTACTTTATAATTCATCTTGAACAATAAGGCACCTTTAGGTCGGTGTATGTTGCGTGTATCGATTACAAGTTAGTTAAATTCTAGGTTAGAATTTTTCCGTAGTTGGGATTTCGACTTACGGGATGGGATTTTGGTGAACACCTTCTTGGCCATGAAATCCTGAAATCTCTGAGCGTAGAAGTTGGGCCTGTGGACCGATACGGTGTCCTGCAAACCAAAAATAAAGATTAGCGCATTTAATACTATCATCAACCTGTGTCTGTTGTCCACTGTTGGACGTAGGCCTCCCGCATAAGTCTCCATCCTTTTCGATCCTTCGCATCCAGGCTACTCCCGCTATTCTTTTGACAGTCCATCTTGTAGGGGTCGGCCAACGCTTCATTTAACATTTTTCTTCCCCATTGACCATCATTTCTTCGACAGATATGTCCTGCCCATTGCCACTTGAGTGTGCCTATTCGTTGTGTAGCCTCCACTACTTGAGTTATTCTGCGGATATCCTCGTTACAAAATTCTATCTTATAGACACACTCCTCTCCTGGACCTTTGTTTTATGTGTAAGACTTGCTGTTGTGCTGCTGGATATGGTCATTATATTTCAATATATACGAGGGTTATCCGTAAAATAAGTTTCCCATGGCGCTAGTCCTGAAAAGCAGTTATGGTGGATCCCGCCATTCTGTAGTGTACCTTGGTTCCCCCACTCCAAATCCCTTCCCTAGCGAGCTGCCTGCGGAACTCAGTCATAGCTTGGCAGCCGAACGTGATGGATTTCCCCCTCGCTTTGCCCGCCAGGTGTAAGCTGCGCTCGGTGATAAGTCATAAAATATATTTTTTTTTAACGATTTTTACTAAGGAAATCGAAAGAGGTTATAAGCAGTCAATCTACTCACTCCGTCGTGTATCATGGACTTCCACGTGTGCTCCAACTTCTTGCGAAATCTGTACGACTGAAGGATATCGATGACTCCCACGAAAAGCAGCAATCTCTCACCTTTCTCGTTTCTTGCTGGGATACCACCGGGTCTGCAAACAAATATTTCATCTCAAATTAATAAAAACAGAAGAAAAAAACCTTAAATGTGGCCACAATTATGCATATGGTCATCACAAACTGTAGTCACAGAGCATTGTACATGGCACGGTCGTTGCCTCATTACAGTCATTATATATCAGTTGCCTTTCAGAGCTCCGCTGGGTACATTTGATAAACCTCTTTTAGGCTGATACCGCAAAGCCTCGAAAAACGATCTCTTGTCTCTTATTTTTGTTCGCTCGCCTGACATGCACATCTAATAATGTTAGTTTTAATTTTATATAAAAATACACGGCGTTTGCATACGGCATTTTATTTTTTATGACAGTTGCTCCATTTAATGTTGGTGCAACTGTCATCTTTAATTTGCTTTTTTGCCATGATCGTCTTGGCAGCGCTGCACGTTACAGTGTTCCGGAAGTCATCAGTTAACTCTCGTCCGGTAACGTAGATCGCCACTTGCGGCACTGGGTGTCACCGATCACAGCGCCCTGTCAGTTGTGTGCCGACCGCAAGAAGGTCGAGAAGGTCGTATTAAGGCCGGCCCGGCATGTTATTCCGGCTGGGCGGGAAGTTTATAAAATCTATCGTGAATATATACGTGCTTCTGAAAAAGTCTGTAGTCAATCAGCTCCTCATCCTGCCACCACTTAGAGAGAGAATGATGTCAATGGTATTGCCTGGTATATTTTGGGTACTCACGGAACATCTTCTTCTTCATCTATGGGTTCACTCTCTGCTTGGATACTCTCCATGGCGGTGGAATGGGCAACTAGCCTCTGTCTGTTGATGGATCTGTATAAAGAAAACACAATTTTAAACATTAAGAATATTAAAAATAATGTGTTATAACACCAATCACATGCATGTTTGTTTAGAAGCAATATTATTCTATGCCTTGTCCCAGAACACCTGTGCACCCGGAGGTCCACATGGAAAAATAAATGGTTTCCGGGAGCCTCCAAGGCAAGAGTTCGCAAATTTACATAGACTTTATTGCCAGAGAAATATGTTTAATAATCAGCAATTTTTTTTAGTTCATCAGATGATGAGCCTGACGCTTCTGAGGACTAGCCATTTTTTTGTCCTTAACACGTTAATAGCCATGTCATCCACCGGTGGCCGACACTGAGTCATTATTAGCACGCCGCGTCGGCCACCAGTGGCTGACACGACATACATAAATTGGACTGATCGTTTTGCGCTGTCAGCCACGCGCTCACATACCAACTACTATTCAGAATGTCCGACGCGGCTCCAATATCTAAAGCCACAAAAACATTTTCTGCCACTCTACAAAAACGTGGCGGTCAACGTGTTAAGGGGTGGCTCAACCTTACAGGGGGCATGTATAGAGCTTAGATTTAATATTGTGGCTTTTGGGTTTGGCCGTGTGTGGCGAATTTCTTCTCTCCGATATTTCGACCGCCATTGCAGGGATCTTCTTCAGGGTTGATGACTTTGTAACCCTGAAGAAGACCCCTGCAATGGCGGTCGAAATATCGGAGAAGAAATTCGCCACACACGGCTAAACCTAAAAGCGACAATATCAAATCTGGCCGTGAAAACCTAAGAAGTTATTTAACTTAGATTTAATTTAATAAATTTTCAAAAAAATCAAGCTTGGTCGGGTTTTAAGCCGGCAGCGTCTGAATGATAAGCAAACGCTTTTATCACTGGACCATGCCGCCCGGTTCAAGCATCAAGAGCATCAGACTAATCATCCTATCACTTTAAAAATTCTGATTAACAAACACACATTATCTAACAAACAGATGTTTTGGATCAAGTCATAGACAATGGCAGCTGACAGAGCTGCGTGGCAGCAATTTGTGATGATCTTTTTTTGATTAACTTTTTATGTTTTCACGGCCAGATTTGATATTGCGGCTTTTTGGGTTTGTAGCGTGTGCGTGTGACGAATTACTAATTTACAATATTTCGACCGCCGTTGCGGGGGTCTTCTTCAGGGTTCTGAGTCATCGACCCTGAAGAAGACCTCTGCAATGGAGGTCGAAATATTGTAAATTAGTAATTCGCCACACACACACACACACGGCTAAACCCAAAAGCCACAATATCATATTTTTTTATATTTTCACATTGTGCATTTATTTTTGCAATATCGATACTTAATTATGAGAATATGGCCACCACTGGATTGTATTTAAGCGTGTCTATCAGCTGTCAAAACAGACTTTATAGTATCATGTTAATATAGTATTAGTCTATTACATTCTCTATATATAAACATTTTTAGTACAATTACATTATTAATTATTTATTAATTAAGACATTCAACATAAATGCACAGAGAAATATTTAAAACAAACCCAAAAACCATGCTTTTTTTCAAAAATACTAATAAATATAATAAAACAGTAAGAGTCTTTAATTACTAAAGGAAAAATATATATTTTAATGTATATAGAGGCACGCCCGATGGATAGATCACATCTTGCGCCACGATGGTCTTCTTCACGACGTTGTGGAAGGCATAGTTGAGAAAAGAGACTGCAGAGGGCGTCCTAGACGGGGGAGTATTTGCAGCAAGTGTTCGACGACAAGAGTTGCAGCTCTTGTGCTAAGCTAGACGGTTGCAGAAGATCGAGAAGAGGGAAGATCGAGATGATAAATTTTGTTGCTCCAAACTAATCCACTGATTCACAATTTAAAAAAAAAGACTAAGTGAAATTACTCAAATAATTAAGCAGTATCAAAAAAATAACTCCATTTTTAATGTTATATATTACATTGTTCGGAGAGTATATCTAGCCTTTAATTCGTAGTAGTATCAATCTGGCGGATCGGTCTGCAGCAACAGAATCTTGCATCTCGATCTCCATTCCTCTCGGTCCTCCGCAACCCTTTTCAGCTCAGCATAAGCGCTACAATTCATGTCCTCGAACACTTGCTGCAAATACTCCCGTCTAGGGAGCCCTCTACAGTTTCTACCCTCCACCATCCCCTCCACAATGTCGTGAAGAAGACCATCGTGGCGTCTACAACTATCTATCCCTTTACAACAAGATAAAAAAACAAATATTTATTATTTAAGTATTTTCTTTGCTGTTTAGTTGCAATATTATAAGTGGATGTTATTGCATATTTCAAGTAAGATATAAATATTGTGGTGCAATTACACAACAGCCTATATAAAGAAAGTAGTGTTATATATAAATAATATTAAGGTTTAAAACAAGGCCTGTATTTATTAGTTCAGTAACTAATTCAATGATTTGTCTGTAAATGAAACGAATTGGCAGAAAATTCAATAAACTGGAAGTAGATTAAATAAATTGGCAACATCCACTGTGTCGGTACGAATGTGTTCAGTTGTGATATTAAAATGTCAAGTATTAATGTAAAATGGTCAATATTTAAATGATACAATTAGTTTTTTTAAATGAATCGCTATTTTCAGCTCGACAGCTAGTGAGTAGATGGTCGTAACATGCAAATTTATGACCAGGACAATGAATAGTCAGCACGTAACATTGAAACCTAGCCTAACCTATCATTAAATAACCATTCATTAACTATTTACTACCAATTTATTATTTTTATTGACCATTTCTTAAATATTTACTGATCATTAATTAAATTAAAATACTAGCCGAATAAATAGTTGCCTTAAAACAAACATTCCGGATCACATGCATTATATATATTAATACATTACATAATGCAAAAAAATATAAATATGACTTTTTGTGGCTTTTGGGTTTAGCCTTGTGCGACGAATTACTAATTTCCAACATTTCGACCGCCACATTGCAGGGGTCTTCTTTAGGGTTGGCGACTTATTGGACCGCTGCAATAGCGGGCGAAATATTAGAAATTAGCGATTCGCCGCACACACACACGGCTAAACCCGAAAGCCGCAACATCAAATCTTGCCTTGAAAACCTAAAAAGTTATTTAATATGATGATTATTAATTTTCCTTCTTTTTGTGAGGTTTTTCAAACATCGGCTTTGTTAATACAAAAAAAAAAAATACACGACAATATAGAGAGAGTGACGCCATTTTGCGTGGAATCAATAGAAGAAGAAGAAGAAGAGGATGCGGTACAATGTTGTTATTAATATTTGTTGTTAATATCATTAGGGACACATCACTATTAAATGTAGGGATGCAGGTCAGTCCGATATGTATGGATTCTAAGATGAGAATAAATATGACTTCATGTTGGAGAGAGTTCAGAAGAAATTTCTGAGGTTTCTTTACATGAGGATGTATGGATATTATCCGTGGCTGTACCCATCTAACTTTATACGGGGCATGTTGGGATACAACGAGTTGAGAACTAGAAGAGATGTGTGCTTGAGTGTGCATTTCTTTCGGCTAGTGCGTGGCGTGTTCAGAAATACAGATATTTTGTTGGGAATCGGTTTGTTTGTCCCTGACAATTATTTGAGGATAAGGAGGCGCAGATTGTTTGTTCTTCCTGGGAGTAATACTAGCCTGCCAGAGACTATGCCTCTTGGGAGAGTGATCAGACTGTTCAACCATATAGCCTCATTAAATAAAAAATAGATCATGCTTTAATAAAAAAAAAGTGCATTATAGAGTGTAATAAATAGAAATATATGGTTTTGTTTATTTACTGCACGCAGGAGAGCAAAACCAGTTGAAACCGGTGGATTCTATGCGTGCAATATATACAGATATGAAAAAAAAAAGAAAACTATGGTGTATCAAAATATTTATGATACATATCGTACTTAAACTATGGTGAGTCAGAATGTATGTGATATGTATTATATTAAAACTGTGGTGAATCAAAATGTTCTTGATAATTTTCATATATGAACTATGGTGAAGCAAAATGTATGTGACAAGTATTGAACTCAAACTATGGTGGATCAAAATGTTGGTGATGTGTATTGTATATAAACTATGGTGAAGCAAAATGTATCTGATAAATATTGAACCCAAACTGTGGTGGAACAAAATGTATTTGATATGTATTAAAGTCAAACTGTGGCGTATCAAAATATTCAGGATACATATCGTATATAAACTATTTAAAAGCAAAATATTTGTGTTATGTATTGAACTCAAAGTGTGATGTATCAAAATGTTAATGATATGTTTTTTATGTAAAGTCTGGTGAAGCAAAATGTATGTGATATATAAACTATGGTGAAGCAAAATATTTGTGTTAAGTATTGTATACAAACTATGGTGAAGCAAAATGTATGTGGTATATAAACTACGCTGAGTCAAAATGTTTGTGTTATGTATTGTATACAAACTATGGTGAAGCAAAATGTATGTGATACGTATCGGACTGCCCGAACCCTGCTATAAAGAACGTACTGTGTTCTGCGCACTTGAACGCTGAAGTCCTCCTTTGGTTTGTGCTCGGATCTGCCCATGAAACAGAACACCATACACTAACTAACCAATGCACCCAATTCGGAACAAATTGGAACAAATTTGAATAAACTGGAACAATATTTAAAAGAGAGAGCGATACAGTTGAATTGATAGAGTAATTTCTGATATATGTATTACACAACAATGGATACGAACATACAAATTTACAACAAACATCATCTTATATGACATTTCTCTCATCAATGAATGAAAAAAAAAGCAAATGCTTCGATTCGAACCACGAATCATTGCAATCAATGTTCATTCTTTACTCAGCGTTGGCCCACAGCCATTTGCTCCGCTCACCGAGTTGAGAAATTAATTGCATTTTTTCAATGTTTTCAGCATTCACTTTGACATCCACTCTAAATAATAAATAATTATTTATTTACCTTTGTTTTTACATTGATCACGTCGAGTATGGCCTCTGTTCAGGAGACTGCAGTTTCGACTAACTCGTGCAGCCTTCCTCAATCCATCACCGTCAAGACACAATATCTTCTTCATCCTTGCAACCCTATCTGTCTCCCAATCTTATCATTGATAGACACACCCCTACCTGCTCTCCTACACAAACAGGTTCGACCACTTACGACGTATTATGCAGCTCAGCTGTCTCTTGACGGTGACGGATTGAGGAAGGCTACGTGTTAGTCGAAACTTCAGTCTCCTAAACATATACCATATCTTACGTGATCCATGTAAAAACTAGGTAAATAAGTAGATATTTATTACATAATGTATTGCTAATACTGACATTTTGAACAACTGTATCGCTGGCTCTTTAAATGTTTAAATAAATTT
Source organism: Glossosoma conforme (assembly GCA_022606575.1). NCBI lineage: Eukaryota > Metazoa > Arthropoda > Insecta > Trichoptera > Glossosomatidae > Glossosoma > Glossosoma conforme. The sequence goes on from JAGTXR010000053.1 coordinate 1,428,673, forward strand.
AATAAATAATATATATATATAAACATATTTAAAATATACATAATTGGTGTGGTACATAAGCAAGTGCTCTGCTGTGAGAAGCTAGCGAAAAATAAACGTAAAAATATCGAACCTAGAACCATCACAATGTAAAAAAATGCATTTTAAACCATAGAACCAATGTGGGTAAGTGTTGAATTCATCATTTATTTGTGTTGTTTATATATTCAAGAAAAATTAGCATGAACCCCACGTATTTAACTAAATAAATTGTTGCAGAAAATATATCGTCAGACGCGGGATTCGAACCATGAGCCTTGCACCTTTGCTCTATCCTACACACCGCGCACTCCACTACATACTCTGAATATATACTACAGAGACATCTATAGTTATACGATGTTAACAACGGTATAAATACATCGAGTTTCGTGTATCTGCCCAGGCGGAGAATGGTCGTGTGGACTGCGCGGTGTGTAGAATAGAGCAAAGGTGCTACGCTCGTGGTTCAAATCTCGCCTCTCCCGAAATTTTTCTGAATGAATTGATGCGTATAAAATTTGATGTAAGATTGTATGTGTGTATTTAATTACTAATAATATTGAAATATAGTCAATGATCTATAAAATAAGATTAGAGTATTGAAAAATATTCTAATAAGAATTTAAAAATCCAAGAAATAAAGCTATTATGTAATTTATATTTTTAGCTTTCACTTTGAGATTCGGTTCAATATTAAATTGAAGTATTTCATGCCTTTGTGTGTACACGGACCACACTGAGCACTGTCTCACTTGATGGAAGACTGCAGTTTCGCAATCTATGAAAGCTTTATCGGTTCCGATGTGCGCAAAAGTACTGACGTGTAAATGAATATTTAGTTAACCTTTCCTTCTCTGTGATGTGTATCTTCTACACATTGCTTCTAATAACCATCAATATCTCTATAAATATAATAAACACAAGGTTAAGATTTTAGGTATTCCTCCATAATATATTTACGCATTTATTTAAAAAATAATATTAATAATAATCAGAATTTATCTTCAGGGTACATCGGAGGTGTTTCGTAAACATCGGAAACAAATTCGCGCTGTGAGTGCCTCGACCTTGGGTCTCGACAATGTGCGGGAAGTGCGACAATATATTCGCATCTCACTCTTTCATACATCACTGTGAAGGAAGAGGGACGAGAGTGGGAGTGGGCCACTCCGGCCATACCATCTCTCCTAAGCTCCACAAAACTTATCTACTTACTAGTGAAACTCTTTCTCTATTAGTAAAGATTCATTTACACATCATTACGTTTGCGCACATTAGGAACTGATGACGCTTTCATTGACGGCGAAACTGCAGTCTTCCAGCAAGTGAAATAAAGCAGTGCTTAGTGTGATTCGAGTTGAAATAAGATATGAAATACTTTTTATTTTTTTATTTAACAAGCTATTAGTTATTTGAGGCAAACGTGTGAAACATTAAAAATTCTAATAAATACCAATTATTTAAAAAATATATATATAGGTATCATGTTATATAATATTACTTACTATTTTTATTTTTATTTAATGCCTGCCCACATTTTTTCTACTTCATAAATGAATAACGAAAATTTAAAAAAAGGGGAAACGTGTTTAAAAAAATATATTTTTTAACACGTTCATCACCATGTCAACCACCGGTGGCCGACACTGATTCATTACAATCACGCCGACATACATAAATTAGACTTTTGGTTTTGCGCTGTCAGCCACGCGCTCCATACAAACTGCTATTCAGAATGTCCGACGCGGCCCCAACACCTAACACCACAAAAACATTTTCTGTCACTTTACAAAAAACGGTGTTGGCGATGAACATGTTAAGCAATATTATTTTTAATCTAACAATGAAATCAAAAATAAACTGAAAATTTCTGAGAAAAAAATGGCACTAAATCCCTTTTTTTTAATTTACGTACTATTCATATAAACATAATGTTATAAATATAAAAAAAATGTTCAGCTAGATCGACTGGATCAAAATTCATCGGCAAAAGCTCTAGGAAACAAAAAAAATATATATATAAAAAAGTGATTAGATTTGTGATACGGTAATGTAGAGCAGTCTTGCGACAACGGCACATCAATAGCGCAGTTCTCGTTAAATCACTAAATTTAATCGTATGGATGCCATGAGCCCAAAAATGGGTCCGCTGCAGGACGCCCGCCAGTGCCGTGAGCACACCGGTGTGTTATAAAACTGTATATTTTCGGTCAATGTTATAGCTTGGGTCTATAGCGATATCTATCGTCTGTCGAAGAAAAAAAATAGTTAAAATTGGACACCATTTCATGATCATCATCATCATCCTGTGTCCGTCCACTGTTGAACGTAGGCCTCCCGCATGAGTCTCCATCTTCTTCGATCCTCTGCCTTCCAAATTTAGGGGTCAAATCTTTCATAATTCACGGGCGTTGCATAGATCTATTCAGGGTCATGGCATCCAAAAGGTTAAGCAACATTAAATGTGAATTACAACTTGGACGCATCACCGCGTCTCGCTGGTCGACTTGAGCCACTCTCAAGTATCAAATGTTTTAAGTTTCGTTAGAGTCGGGGTAATCATTCAATGTCTTATTCAAAATATTCCTAGGATACTACAGTTGCCATCTATTAAAGTCGCTGGACTTCTGCCTTGGGGGTGTCATCAAGAACTATATATGTTCCCAGGTAGAATTTCGGGTGCAGAGATGTCTGCGGATGAGACATGAACACATCATCATCATAAAGCCTGTATCCGTCCACTGTTGCACGTAAGCCTCCCGCATCCTTCTTATGCCGTCAGTCCATCTTGCAGGGGGTCGGCCAATGCTTCGTTTGCTAGTTCTTGGACGCCATTCCAATACTTTTATTCCACATTGACCGTCGTCTGTCACTTCGACAGATATGTCACATTGCCACTTGAGTGTGCCTATTCGCTGAGTAGCCTCCACTAATTGAGTTCTTCTGCGTAATTCCTCGTTTCGGAATCTATCTTTCAGCGACACTCCTCTCGTGGATCTCTCCATGGCATGTTGAGTGACCTTTATTTTATGGGAAAGACTAGCTTTTAGGTGCCACGTCTCTGCAACAAACATTAATACAGGGAGGATGCATTGGTTAAGCGTCTTAATTTTTAGACATTGCGGAATTTACGATTTAAAAATGATCATGAACACATGGTCACCATAAATTGCCGCCACTTGTTTTATCAGCTGCCGCTGTCCATTCCTTGTTTTAAGACACATCTACACCTGAAAATCCACTTGGGTATATATATATATATGGTTCACGTATAGGTAGAGAGGGCAACAGTAGTATACAAGAAATATTTTTGGGAGATTTATAAATCGGATATTTTTAAGTAAGTCGGATGATTAGCACGACGCTCCCGAGGCCAGGACCATTTTGACCTAAGGAGCGATTCAACCAAAAAATATGGCAATACATTACTCTACAAATAATTTACAAATTACTAGATCACAAATCTAAGCAAATAAAATACACAGTCGACCCTCTTATAAGGCAATATTTTTTTGCTGTGATTTTTCATATACTCTCTTCTATGTTGTTTTTTTGGATTAAACCCCCTCGTAGGACTAAATGGTCCTGGCTTTTAGAGCATCGGGCTAATTATCCGATCTTATGAAAATGTTACAAGAGAGTCGGCTGTATTCACATGAATGTTATTATTATTTTTAAATGTGTGTTTTTTGTGTTTTTTTTTGTTCATTCGGACATTTTTTGTTTTTTTGTAGACTTACGGCCCAGCGGGCGTGTGGCGTCGCCTGGCGGCTGCGATCCTGCGAGCCCCCGGTTCAAAACCAAACACAACAACAAGTTCACACACAAGAGATGACAAATTTAAATTAAATTAGACAAAACATTTAGAAAATATTAACCCTTTGCACCCTCGTGCCGCCTACGTGGCGGCACGAGAGTGCAAAGGGTTAAACATCGTGGGAAGAAAACAATTAGAATACAATTATCGATCCGTATAGAAAAAACGTGTAGAAAAATACATTCAAATATATTTTAATTTAAAAAATAAAATAAATCTCTGCAAATGAAAACAGCAGCGCCACAGGCGATTTTTTATTTATTTATTTAATTAACCCTTTACGTGCGAAACAAGATTTCATAAAAAGTCACGAAATAAGTCAATCAGTCAAGGAAAAATAAAGTTGAATATTTAAGGAAGATTTTTTTGTGAGTTTTGATCGGTCAGTGCTACACCTTCGGAACTACATTAAATAAATCCATTATTGTTTTACAATAGGGGCAAATTTGAAACATGTGTAGAATAACCCACAACTCAATACATATCGTAAAAAAAATTTACGAAGGAATGTCGTAATCCGAAACAAAATTATATTCAATATAGTATTCGAATAATCCGCATCTGGCACTTAAGAGCAGTGCAAGTTGTTGCGGATATATCCGCACCTCACACTTAAGAGCAGTGCAAGTTGGTGCGGATATATCCGCAACTCGCACGTAAAGGATTAAAGTGCCTTTAAAAAAAACTTATTCATTAAAAGCATCTAAATGTAATAAGAAGAAATTTAAAAAATACACATATTAAAATTTATTTTTTCTCTGATACACCCATATCCCAAAATCAAAATTACTTCAAACACCAATAATATAAGAATAACTTATTTAAAAAATATTTAACTACCCCTTATAACCGTTATATAAAAAAAAACAATCAAAAAACATAAAAAATATATATTTTTAAAAAAAAAAATTTTGAAGGGCTACACACACCAGCGATACGATTGCTCATTGCTTTAGTAACATTACGTTTGTATAGATAGTGTGAGTAGCCCTTAATAATCTTAAATCTAATTCGAATGCACCATAGACACATTGAAGACTATGGTGTGGTGAATCAAATATACAATCGATAGAAAAAAGTCTTCGCCATACTAGTTAAGTTTGTAATGAATTATTTTTGTTATGTCGGTACAGTAAAACCTCGATGCAACGGATTGACAAAAATCGTCAAAAATAAACCAAACATTTAAAATTGCCGAATTCGTCAATATAAGTGAGGGAAATGAGTACTAACATGACTTAAAAAAATAGAAATTCGAATATACGAAGCCCGGGAAACTCTAAAAGACACCTTATCTTTTAAATAGCCCTGGTACGCATTAAAAAAATATATATATTTATATAAAATCTATTTTTATAAAGCAAACCTTAGGCTTTAATTACTTCATGCCCGCGCTCGTACCGGTGCGGGAAAATTGTCCACTTTCCGTTTTTGCCGCTCTCGCATACGTTGGATGTTTACGCATATACAATAAAAAAAAAATGGGTCGGCTTCCAGCTGTATTTATCAATGACTTTATATATTCGCATCTCGCTCTTTCACACTTCACTGTGAAGGAAAAGCGAAGACAGTGGGAGTCGGCCACACCGGCCACTTCCACGACTAGCGGCAGTAGCTCTCGAGCTTGAAACCAGAGTGGAGCTATTCCCGTTCCGTTAGTGTTGCCAGACGGATTTTAATGTTTTCAGCCAATAAATCTAATAAATCTCAATTATAATAATTTTTGACTTCAATTATAATAAATTAATACACCACACGACATACAGCTAAAAAACCCCGAGCATGAAGATGTTAACAAACACCCCACTCCCAAGTATTCTGTTATATCAAGGCTTTACTGTACTCTCACGTATCGATAGATCGTTCCATTACATTAATATTGACCCATCTCAATGGTTATATGTAGTAATCCTTTATTGATATAGTGATATTACCTTGTTCTGGTAAGCAAGGACCTCTCTCCTGCGGCTCCATCTTCATCTGTGTGTCCCTCTGCTTCTTTGGCCAATTCTTCAGCTTTCTCCCGCTGCGCCTTATCCAAGTTGTGTATGCCTACCAGAAGTGAATAGTCCATGATCTGAAAACCAGATAGCAACACATCACTATTTTATCAAATGCATTTTTTTTTATGTAAGCACATACAGGATAATACCGACAGATGGTGATAGTGATTCTGAAGTCTTATCTGTGGAATTCTATGACGCTTACCATGCTGCATATGGCTAAGCGCTGCATGCGGAGTGTTGATTCGTCAACGTCATAGACTACAGCCCTAGATTCACGCGTCATCCTTATTATTACAGGAATTTACTATGAATGGGTGGTATTCACGGGACAGCTTTAGTCTACCACCAATTTTAATTAATAGGCTATGACTGGCATTTTACGAATGAGGGATCAAATTCACGCCAACTAGGGGTTAATAATGATTCATTAAAAATAAAAAAATTCAACTGTCTAAAATGGCTGCCTTCCTTTCATTCTTTCTGATTCTTATTTCATCTGTATTGTCGCTCGCACCCACCTTGAAGCTCTCCAGCACCCTACAGTCCCGCTGTATGGTCTTCACAAGTGCCCCGTGTGTCTCCGCCTCCAGAAACAGCCCCAGTGGATGATGCTCCATGAAATCCAAATCTTTATACGTCGGCGATTTCTTGTTTCTTTCAGATTTCGATGCCTGGAAACAATAAATACATTTATTTCAAACATCCTTTCATATTACATTGTGTGGAAAGAAATTGAATTTAAAAAAAAAATCTATTATCACTAGATGTTATATACCATAAAATAAGGTTCTTATGGCTCTACAGTCCTGAAAAGCGCTGTTATGGTGGATCCCGCGATTCTGTAGTGTACCTTGGTTCCCCCACTCCAAATCCCTTCCCTAGCTAGCTGCCTGCGGAGCTCAGTCTTGGCATGGCAGCCGTGCGTGATCGCTGATCTGAGTGTCTCTCTGCGCGCGCTTATCTCCTTGTGCTTGATCAGTTCTGTCAAATAGCCCAGTGCAGTGCAGTTGAGTGCCTTATAAGCTAAGAGGAACTCTCAACCGCAGCAGTCGGTGTAGTATCAGTAATGTGAAGGAACTTTGGCGCGTTGTACACTAGTCGTGACGCTGCGTTCTGTAATGACTGCAATCGCTTTAATTGTTTGTCTCGCTGGCCCAAGTGCAGTGCATTGCAGTAGTCCATTTTGGAGACTATAAACGCATTCACCAAGCTCTTTGTAGCGTCTCTGGGTGAGCATCTTTTTACCGACCGTATCTGCCGAAGGACAACAAATCCAGATTTCACCATTATTGTGATATGTGATCATTACATACCTTTCTTTTGTACGTGGACCCCTTGAGATCGTACTTCTGATGGAGCTTCACCACAGAGGGCAGCAAGTTGTTCATTGCCACTAGCCTCACATTCTTGCTGTTGCACTGGTAGCAATAAAGGCCGAAGAACTTTGGAAGCAACGTTCGGGGGTTCTGAAAAAACATACATGAACACATGTTAACCTTATTTAGATTTTTATTTTTTTTATGTAAACACATACAGGAGAATACCGACAGATGGTGATAGTAATTCTGAAGTTTCATCTGTGTAATTCTATGACGCTTACCATGGTGTAAATTGCTAAACGCTGCATGTGGAGTGTTGATCCGCCAACGCCATGGACTACAGCCCGAGATTCACGCATCATCCTTTATTATTACAGGAATTTACTATGAATGGGCGGTATTCACGGGACTACTTTCGTCTACCACCAATTTTAATTAATAGGCTATGACTGGCATTTTACGGGTGATGGATCAAATTCACACCAACCGGGGGGTATTTTAAAGCTCAGAAATCGATTAAAAATTTAAAAGTCTTTTATCTTCATCGGGGATCGAACCCACGACCTTTGACTTGCAAAGCAAACGCTTTGACCATTGAGCTATGACCGCCGGCATATGATGATAATACATTCAATATTTTTTGCCTTGTTAAGACAAAACAACATTAAATAAACTGCTATTACAAAATATGTAATGGCAAAAATTTATATTTCTCGAAAATCTCGATATACAATCTTTCGTCTCTTATTTCTGGTCGCTTGTCGTACATGTATGTGTCGCCATATTGGCATTTTGGACTAGTTATATAGACCGCTGCTTGTGGTTGCGTGTCGACCATCAAGGGCGCATTACGGAAGGCCCGGCATGTCATTCTGCCTGGGCCGGAAGTTTGTAAAGTTTATCGTAAATATATGTCAATGTGCTTCAAAAGAAAAGTCTGTGCTGTTAATCTGCTCTCCATCCTCCAAAGAGAGGAGGATGTTACTATATATATATAATCGTGTCAGAAAGATCAGGGTCAGATCCTGTCTGCCCAGAAGTGGACAACATCGATGGCGTTACTTCCAGCCATCATCAGGTCTTCCTCGGTGCAGCTGCTCGGACACAAAGCACACTCCAAAAGGTGAGACAGGGTCTGCTTCGCGCCGCAGTCATATTCAGTCGGCCTGCTGTAAAACTGCCAGGCTTTCATTTGTGTCCTCGTCTTGCATACTCCGCTCCGAAGTCTGTTAAGGGACCTCCGTATATTCCACCCTTGGATGTGTCCAGGAACTAGGTACTCTTTCGGGGCAACCCAAGGGGAGCAAAGAAGGAACCTCCGCGTGGTGCCTCCTGGAAACGGTTATTTACGGAAAGAACAACACATGCACTGATATAACAATAAAAAGTGTTATTATTTACTTATTTAATAAAAATCCATTGAATGGTGAAGAAACTAGCAAGAAGGTTAGCTCGTCGAATTATTACGCATTTCGTTTGATTATTCGTCGAAATGCTGACAGCAACTTGCTGAAGTGTTCGTCGATTACTGCAATAGAATTCAACGAGACCAAATATATGATATCATATGTGCCGAAAAATTCAACTTAATAAAATCCAAAATCTGCTCATTTATTACCTTTCGGGCGAAACAAAGTTCACCGGGTCAGCTAGTTATCAAATATAATAAATATCGAGAATCATCATATTGTGTCTATTCACTGTCGAACATAAAACTTCTCAATGAGGCTTCAGTTCTATCAACCTTCTGCCTTCCACTAACTGACTAATGGCTTCTACCTCACATATAGTTAGCATCCTACAGGAATTCTAGCCAGGGAAAAAAGAAACAACTTCAGTAAGATGGAAACTGAGCATTAAGAAAACTTATTTTACAAGCAGGTTCATTGTAAATTTACTATGCAAGTGAACAGTCTTTGAAACATCATCATCATCATTTCCAGGTCAGCTGCTAAGGGAGTTGAGCTGTGCATATGGACATCGCAAGTCGCCGCCACAAAGCTCTATCAACCACCTTGGTCCACGCCTCATCTCAGCTCAGCCTCTCGCAGCTCCGCCGAGTACGTTCTGTGTATATTTCTCAACAAGGAATGAAAAACTGACATTTTTTAATATTTGAAAAATATCACTCCACATTTGAATGCCAATAATGTCATGGGATTATTAATATTTCTATATTGTTTTTTTTTTAAGGCTAATCAAAATCGATTATGTAAAAATATGTATTGTTAATCACAACAATTCTTATTAAAATATTATATGAAAAAACCATATTCTGTAACACAGATAAAAATAATTGTTCCGGAACCAATGTCTCAGTCCCGAAATGACAGCGTCAGCTAACTGGTGATGTCGAAGTACCACAGCTTCCGTGACTAAGGATACGTCCAAAGACCGGAGTGATGTTGATAATAATAAACATTATGCTCATTTTTTTACATCATTTATTGTTTTAGAAAATCATTTAAATATATTGGTACACACACAAATATTCAAATGTCAAAATTTTCAAGCAAGAAGCTTTCGCAAGAAAATCTCCACAGTGATGATACAATTGAAAAAATGCTTGAAGATATGTTTGATGATAAATTGTCACAACAGAACATGGAAGCATTGAACAAAGATGATTCAACAGACGGACTTGGCCCCGTCTTTGATGAAACGATGAGTGACCAAAACAATCACACGCATGTTAAGTCTGTCGATATGATGGCGTCTCCGCAAGAAGACCTCCACAGTGATGATACAATTGAAAAAATGCTTGAAGATATGTATCATCACTGTGGAGATTTTCTTGCGGAGACGAGCAGTCTTGCGGCGAAGTTTACCACTCGGATATGGGTCGCGCCTCTTCTGATGGGGAAAGGCGTTCAGCAGGTCGGGTGATCCGCGGTTCTGCAGCTCCTTCGAAGAAGGTTGCCGGAGTGAAGATGGCGTATCTTCACGCCAAGGGTCTTCAACCGGATACAACAGCTGATGACTTGCAGAGCTTCTTGGCAGCGACCGCTGCATTCAATCCCTCTTGGATGACCATCAGGAGGATTATCAGCAGACGGACGCTGTCAACATCTTTCAAAGTCGGGGTCATCAGATTCAGTGCTGGAGTTGATAGATGCAAAATGTTGGACGTTTGATTTTGTGACAATAATGCCGTGTTATTTGTGTGTCAATCATGATATACTTATGACAGGGTTTTTGTTGTTACAAGTCAAGCTATTTATCTTGAGTCTCCTGACGCTAGTTCTGAGTGTGAGGTCATTGACACTTAATGTGTCAATAAATTTAGATCGCCACACTTATGGTTGTATCTACTTTAATGACGCATTGAAATGTTACCTATTTTGTAATGTCATTTAAGGAAAATAAATAAATAAACTGTCAATGTTTGGGGGAAATCCGTCGAATGCTTTGGAGAGACGCAAGCTGTTGCTTTGGATATCTCCAAGGCGTTTGATAGAGTCTGGCATCGCGGTCTGGTGAATAAATTACCGTCTTATGGACTTACTCCCTCCCTGTGCTCTTGGATTGAAAACTCCTTGAATGATCGAAGCTTTATCACTGTCGTAGATGGCTTTTCTTCTTCCTGCCATAAAATCAACTCAGGAGTTCCACAGGGCTCTGGGCTGTCGCCCACTCTTTTCCTTCTGCATGTGAATGATTTGCTTCAATGCGCAAACATTCACTGTTATGCCGACGACAGCACTGTCCATGAGAGTATAATCTTCCATAAACCTCCGAAACATTCGGAACTATCTGCTGCTAGGGAATCTCTGGTGGAGAAGATGAACATGTCTCTTGAAAGGGTTTCACAATGGGGCGACCTCAACCTCGTCAGTTTCAACATTTCCAAAACCCAATCATGTAATTTCTCTACCAAGAAGACTGCTATGGATCCTGTATCTTTCAACGGTTGTTCTCTTCCGAAAACAAGCTCCATCAACATGCTTGGATCATCAATCTCGAATAATGTCAAATATTACGAGTCAATTAAGTGTAAAGCCGGTCTCGCTTCCAAAAAACTAGGTGTATTATATAGATCACTGAGGTATTTCAACGATAAACAACTTCTTCTTCTATATAAAGGACAAATTCGACCTATCCTTGAATACGGCAGTCGCCTTTGGATTGGAGCCCCAAAATACCTTCTAAACTTAATTGACTCAGTTCGAAGAAGAGCAATTCGTTTGATAAACAATGACACCCTTACGTCTAACCTGCAATCAATGGAACACAGGCGTAAGATTGGTTCTCTTAGTCTTTTCTGCCGTTATTACCACGGTCGCTGCTCTTCAGAAATTAAAGAACTAATTCCTACAAACTCGTCTTGCACATGCCGAACATCCATACATGGTTAATGAATGTCGACCAAGAACTGGCAGCTTACAAAGTTCCTTCCTTAATGCCACCGGTAAGCTATGGAATGCTCTTCCAGCGTCTGTGTTTCCTCCTTCCTACAATCTGGATCTCTTCAAGAAACAGATAAATATACACTTGCAATCTCCTCAACCCACACACAAACACGAACACAACACACGTTTCCGGCATGCAGCGTCCAGCCTCCCTGGCTGAGCGTCATAGAGTGCACTGGTCTTGACCGGGTGTGCTCTCCTGCATGCGTTTACATAAAAATATATATATATATATTAATGCCGGGCTGTAGTCTATGACGTTGGCGGATCGACTTAGCCATATGTAGAATGGTGAGTGTCATCAAATTAACAGACGAGACTTCAGCATCACTATCACCATCTGTCGGTATCTTCCTGTACGTGTTTACATAATAAATAAATACCTGGTTGAGATTCATGTAGTATCCAGGCAGCAGCTTTTGTAAGAACTCTCCTTCCTTGTGTTGCACCGTCTTGATGATGAATTCATCGTCTTCAGTCAAGTAGAAGATGCTCCCGCTTGCTCCGGGATTGCTGAGCTCTCTGAGGGGAGAACTGCAGAAGGACATCTGGAATAGAAAGCGGTAAAACATGAATATAGAGTACAGTGATACCTTGTTACTTCTTCTTTCAAAGAGCTCTAAAAAAGTGCAGAAAATTAAATAGGGGAATATGCCTTCAAATACATAATGCTCTTGGCCGGGCCTTAGAGTGCAATGGATACAAAAGGTCAGATATCTAAAGGGCAACAACAAGGTAGGACGATGCATGAATGTCGAGCTGTAGTCTATGACGTTGACGGATCAACACCCGACATGCAGCACTTAGCCACATGTAGAATGGTAAGCGTCGTAGAATCCACAGATGAAACATCAAAATCACTATCACCATCAGTCGGTATTCTCCTGAATGTGTTTACATAATAAAGAAATTATAAAAATAAAGGATTCATGCAAGCCTTGAAATAATCTTTTTTTTGGCAGATTTAATTTTAAAAAAAAACATAAAATTTCAAAAATTCAAAAATTCCTTATCTAATCAAGGTATTTATTTATTTATTTACTGTTTAACTGACGCTGGCACAGCTTTAGTGATAACGGAGATAAAAAAAAAATCTGGCGAGCATGGCTTAGAGGCAAAGCGTTAGCTTACCATACGAAAAGTCTTGGGTTCGATCCACGAGTAAGATTAAAATAAAAAAATTAACAAGCCTGGCGGCATAGTCCAGTGGTAAGAGCACTTGTTTGTCATTCAGACGCTGTCGGTTCAAAACCCAACCGAGCTTAATTTTTTAAAATTTATTTAATAAAATCTAAGCTCTATACATAACCCCGGTAGGGTTCAGTCACCTCTTAACACGTTCCACGCCACGTAGGTCACCGGTGACCTACGCTGTTGTTGTCCAGGGCACCACGTACCGGTGACCTAGGTTTTTTTTTCTCAAACAATTCTCTGTACGGTTACATTTCAATGGAATTTTAACATTGAATGTGACCTATGTGGAGGGGATGGTTGTTGGTAGAAACTGTAGAGGGCACCGTACACGGGAGTATTTGCAGCAAGTGTTCGAGGACATGAGTTGTAGCTCTTATGCTGAGCTGATGAGGGTTGCGGAGGACCGAGAGAAATGTAGAGCGAGATGCAAGATTCTGTTGTTGCAAACCAATCCACCGGATCGATACTACGAAGAAGAGGTGACCTATATGGCGCCTCTGAGTCGAATGCATTAAATACATTACGTGGCGTTAAACGTGTTAAAGATAAAAAAAAATTCCAGGCCTCTGGAGCATCAGACTGATCATCCGATTGATCATTGATCTCCTTAAAAATTTATCTGGTACTCTACAGCTGCAGTCTACGTAAGTTCACGGACTTTTTCCGTGGAGGCTCTTAGGAACCATCTATGTTCCCATGTGTAACTTCGGGTAATCCTATAGTCGACAACGGAACTGGTGATACCTGAGGCCACCCTGCAGCTGAACGTGTGGAGAAGCGCAACTGAGGGGAATACTTGGATTGCCCCGAAAGAGGGCCTAGCCCCTGGACACGACCAGGGGTGAAATATATGGAGGTCCCTTAACAGACTTCGGACCGGAGTATGCACGACGAGGACACAAATGAAAGCCTGGCAGTTTTACAGCGGACCGACTGAATGTGACTGCGGCGTGGAGCAGACCCTGTCACACCTTCTGGAGTGTGCGCTGTGTCCGAAAAGCTGCACCCAGGAAGACCTGATGATGGCCAGAAGTAACGCCATCGACGTCGCCCACTTCTGGACAGACAGGATCTGACCTGTTGTTTCCGACACGATTATATATATATAATCCGGGTATACAGGTGTTCTGGGACAAGGTATAGACAATCTGGGCTAACAGAACTGTAAAAATGGCAATTTGCGTCCATATTGACTCAGTTCAAAGAAGAGCAATTCGTTTAATAAACAATGACACCCTTACGTCTAATCTACAATCAATGGAACACAGACGTAAGGTTGGTTCTCTTAGTGTTTTCTACTGTTATTACCACGGTCGCTGCTCTTCGGAACTTAAAGAACTAATTCCTCCTGCACCCACTCACAGCCGACAAACTCGTCTTACACTTGCCGAACATCCATACACGGTTAATATATGTCGACCAAGAACTGGCAGCTTCCAAAGTTCCTTCCTTAATGCCACCGGTAAGCTATGGAATGCTCTTCCAGCGTCTGTGTTTCCTCCTTCCTACAATCTGGATCTCTTCAAGAAACAGATAAATATACACTTGCAATCTCCCCAACCCACACACAAACACGAACACAACACACGTTTCCCGCATGCAGCGTCCAGCCTCCCTAGCTGAGCGTCATAGAGTGCACTGGTCTTGACCGGTTGTGCTCTCCTGCATGCGTTTACATAAAAAAAAAAAAAAATATGCACTGCGTATAAAATAGAACGAAAGTGCAAAGATCACGGTTTGAATCCAAAGATCTGGCATTTATTTTTCTCCGATATTGACAAGAGACATGTCATTAAAGATGATGTTTGCTGTTGATTTATAAGTGTGTATCAATTTATCAATTTAAATAAAAATGGTAAGCATCATAGAAATCACATATGAGATTTCTACAAGACTATCTGTTTTCTCATGTATGCGTTTACATAAAGCGTTTGTTTTTTTATGTAAACACATACAGAAGAATACCGACAGATGGTGATAGTAATTCTGAAGTCTAATCTATGGAATTCTATGACGTTAACCATGGTGTACATGACTAATCGCTGCATGCGGAGTGTTGATCCGCGTCAGCGTCATAGACTACAGCCTGAGATTCACGCGTCATCCTTTATTATTACAGGAATTTACTATGAATGGGTGGTTTTCACGGAACGACTTTCGTCTTCCAAGAATTTTAATTAATAGGCTATGACTGGCATTTTACGGGCAAGGGATCAAATTCACACCAAACGGGGGTATTTTAGAGCTCAGAAATCGATTGAAATTCTTTTTTTTTTAATCTCCGTCGGAGATTAAAAAAATGCCAGCCTAATAATTAAAATTGGTGACAGACGAAAGTCGTCCCGTGAAGTCCACCCATTCATAGTAAATTCCTGTAATAATGAGGATGATGCGTGAATCTCGGGCTGTAGTCAAAAAAACATTCTTCATAAATATCTATCTATTATCCTTTAACTGCCCAGTGGTTTCCTTACGGGAGCGCAGATTTGCTATGTTCAATGCCCTACGGTCCCATACAGGAGTGCTTATGGTTCATTTCACAATCGGATTACATTAATTTGTAATAATAGTATTAAAGTAAGTTCACGGAAGAATCTATTGTGCGACGAAACATTACAAACATTGGCCTGCTAGGGCATTGAACGAGGCAAATTTGCGGTCCCATACGGGACCACTGGGCATTAAAAGGTTATGGCCTGTATAAAGAAACATGTTATATTCATTACAATTAAATAATCATTTATTATCTTTCAAGCACAGTCATACATATGTATTAGAGGAATTTCCTTATCAGACAAATACTAGGAATTATATGTAAATATTTCACATATCAAGATAAATATTATATAACATTTTCCATGAATCATTACAGCTGTGTTTCCACAGTGTTTAAAGAAACCACCAATTCTATCCCTGGCAATAATTTATTTTTTTTTTTAAAAAAAAAACTATTATTTAAGTGGCAAAGATGGTTGACGCATTTTCTTCAGTTGCAAAGGAGTGCACTGTTAAATCACTTGCTGGAAGACTGCAGTTTCACCCTCAATAAAAGATACATCAGTTTGTCATCCATCCAATTGAATGCATTTATTTTTCACTAAGTTATTTAATACAACAGCTCCTTAATTTCGAATGGTCCCTGTCGGCAAGAAGAAATGGGGTCCTCGAGATGTAATTGGGGATAACAGAGATGTAAGTTGGGGTCCACGATGTGTAAATGGGGATCCGCGATATGTTAATGGTGGTCTACGTTGTGTAAGTGGGGGTCCACAAGATGTAAATTTGGGTACATGGGATTTAAATGGGGGTACACGGGATGTATATGGGGTCCACAAAGAAAATAAGTTTGGGAACCTAACTATTAGGTTAGGTTAAAAAAAGATCCACAGGGATAACAGGTTTGGGAACCTAAATGTTAGGGTAGGTTAGATTAGGTTAGGTTACGTTAAGTTAGGTTTAAATGAGGGACCACAGGGAAAACAAGTTTGGTAACCTAACTATTAGGTTAGGTTCCGGTTAGGTTAAAAGAAAGATCCACGGGGATAATAGGTTTGGGAACCTAATTTTTAGGGTAGGTTAGATTAGATTAAGTTAAGATAGGTTAGATTAGGTTAAGTTAGGTTTAAATGAGGGTCTACGGGGAAAACAAGTTTGGTAACCTAATTGTTAGGTTAGGTTCCGGTTAAGCGGAGCAGAATGTGTCATACCGTCCATAAATTGTATGTATCTATTTTTTTATTTTTTATTTTATATATCTAGTCAGAAGCAGACTCAAGTCTCACCTTTTTACTCAGAGAGGCAAAGAAGCGCTGCCGGAATGACCATTCCATCATAAAAAAGCGCTATACAAATACTGATATAATAATTTTTACTAATAAGAGCATTAAAATAAATATAAAATAAAATTTCTTCTTCTTCGTAGTATCAATCTGGTGGATTGCTTTGCAGCAACAGAATCTTTCATCTCGATCTCCATTCCTCTCGGTCCTCCGCAACCCTTTTCAGCTCAGCATAAGCGCTACAATTCATGTCCTCGAATACTTGCTGCAAACACTCCCGTCTAGGGCGCCCTCTACAGTTTCTACCCTCAACCATCCCCTCCACAATATCGTGGCGCATGATGTGACCAATCCATCGGGCTCGCCTCTCTGAGATGGTTCTTATTAGGTGCCTATCTTCCTTAATTTTTATTAAAACATTTATAACGTTTAAAATAAAGAATTTTAAATACTCACCAGAAAGTCGTCCGGTTGTATGCCAAATAGATCCCTGAAGTATCTGAAAGCTATGGGAGCGTACGTCTTGAACTTGAACTCTGAATAATGATGGGCAGGGGTGTGGTTGGATCCCTCGTGGGGGAAGTTGGTGGTCTCCACGGTCATGAAGTCCTGCATCAACAAGTCTCGCTCGGGCTTGGAAGCTAGTCCCCCCACCGCGTGCTGGATCCCTGCAAGACACGAGAAACACATTAGAATCCACATTCCATAAAAATCATAATCAGCCTGTACATAGATTGTTTCCCAGCGGCATAATTCAGTGGTAAGAGCGTTTGTTTTGTAATTCATTCTTCTTCTATATAAAGGACAAATCCGCCCTATCCTTGAATACGGCAGTCACTTATGTGTTGAGACACAAAATACCTTCTAAACTTAATTGCCTCCGAGTATAATCTTCCATAAACCTCCGAAAAATTCGGAACTATCTGCTGCTAGGGAATCTCTGGTGGAGAAGATGAACATGTCTCTCGAAAGGGTTTCACGATGGGGCGACCTCAACCTCGTCAGTTTCAACATTTCCAAAACCCAATCATGCACTTTCTGCACCAAGAAGACTGCTATGGATCCTGTATCTTTCAACGGTTGTTCTCTTCCGAAAGCAAGCTCCATCAACATGCTTGTCATATAATAGTCAAGAATAATGTCAAATATTACAGGTCAATTAAGTATAAAGCCGGTCTCGCTTCCAAAAAACTAGGTGTGTTATTATTATTATTATATCAGTATTTGTATAGCGCTCTTTTATGACCGAATGATCATTCCGGCAGCGCTTCTTTGCCTCTCTAAGTAAAAAGGTGGGTCTTGAGTCTGCTTCTGAAGGATGCCTCCGCTTTAAGAGAACTTATGCTTTCCGGTAGGGAGTTCCAGGCCATTGGTGCCGCGTAGCTGAAAGCCCGATTGCCAAAGAC
The DNA here is from genome assembly GCA_022606575.1 of Glossosoma conforme. Classification (NCBI taxonomy): domain Eukaryota; kingdom Metazoa; phylum Arthropoda; class Insecta; order Trichoptera; family Glossosomatidae; genus Glossosoma; species Glossosoma conforme. Next base: position 1,446,624 of record JAGTXR010000053.1, read on the forward strand.
GCTCATTTTCAATTAATTAATATTTTAAAATGTACACAAAAAAAAAAATACAGGAATTGAACATAAAACTATGGCATGCGATTATGAATCTGTGCTACGGCCCGAATATAAATGCCTAATTTGTGTGACATAGATCTTTGATGTTGTCTTACCCAATTGTATGGATCCCATAATCTGCGTTGTTTGGATCTTCTTGTATGTGATCTCTCCCCCGACACCCACTCTCCTGTGTCCGATCTTTCGATCTGATTTGAGGACCTGCAGAACAATAAAAAACATATATTTAATACAATATTTTTAGGTCCCACATGAGCACAAAAAATAATCAAAAGAAACCAACAAGCAAATATCATTTAATTGTTTTTTGGTGAATTTTTACAAATTGTTTAAATATTCGCAATATTCATAAATTCCGACCGCGACGAGAGTCAGTTGTGATCGGTCCGGCGCCTGAAAGCATGTAGCTTCGCCCCGGTCTGAAAGTATGTTAATTTTAAACTAAAATATATGTAAATGTGCTACTGAAGACGTCTGTGTGATGCTCATCTGCTCCTCATCCATTCACCACGCATTAAAACAACGATCCCAGCGACATGAAGTCGCCTCTCCTTAACCCTCCAGAGACGTGCATGACCGTTTGGTCACAGTGAACACTATTATCTATTTATCCCTACTCCGGTCCCTTTTCTACATGAACATTGTATCTTTCGCTCAGTTTCGGTTAAAAAGTGTCTCCACCACAGTTGGTCTGCAGCCGCAGGAAACAGTTACCAAGTACCAGAGTGAGATATTTTATTTTGGGTTAAATTATTTTTCTACAAAATCCATACTTCAAAAGAGTAAATACAATTTTTTAATATGTTTAAAAATGATATAAGTAATATTTACTAATTCATTTCGTATGACAATATGTTGATCTAAGAAGGTAATATCATAAATATTTTCTGTGTAACTGTATTTCAACCCCAAAGGCTAGCCAAGGTTACAATCTATACAAAAAAAAATAAAGAATAATGTTTCATACAACATAAGTCAGGACTGGCGTGACCATACAGTCACATAGCTTTAGTCACATAGTTTTTTTCCAAAAAAAAACGTTGTCTCTGGAGGGTTAAGTAAAGGGAACGTCATTATTTCGTGTACCCTAAAGGTCACTTTAAACTATAAACTGAATGAAATATAAAAGAAAAAAAAACTCTTAATAGGTATCTAAACAGAATTTTAAATATTCACGATAATTCAATATATAGACCAGAAGGATACAAATGATTCCTTCGACTGATTTCTATAGAAGTGATAATTTCATTTCGGTGCGAACATTTAGTATGATATTTATATATGTTTTTAAAAAAAGATTCAGAATGCCAAAAATATATTTAAAAAAAACGAAGATATCAAATATTTTGTGTACATAAACACAATGAAGTAGTATTAATAAATAAAATTTGATTCGCCTAGTTACAGAACTGTACATATTTGTCTTTGGCAAACTGTAAGACCAATTTGCAGCCACTATCTAATTACTCAAGTCAATATATCTAAGTATTTATTGTTATTATTTTTTATGTAAACACATATGTCTGTCCGAGAATACCGACAGACATTCAATTCATTTGATAAACAATGGCACTCTTACGTCTAACCTGCAATCAATGGAACACAGGTGTAAGATTGGTTCGCTTAGTCTTTTCTACCGTCATTACCACGGTCGCAGCTTTTCGGAACTAAAACAACCAATTCCTCCTACACACACCCACAATCGACAAACTCGTCTAACGCTTACCGAACATCCATACACGGTTAATGTGTGTCGACCAAGAACTGCCAGTTTCCATAGTTCCTTCCTTAATGCCACCGGTAATCTATGGAATGCTCTTCCAGCATATTTTTTTTCGAAAACAATTATCAATTATATACGTTATACAGGTATATATCTTAAATATTCACAACAAAGTGATGGGTTGGAGGTACATACGATGCAGGGAGACAGTTATGTAAGTAGTTAGTCAAGGACAGTCCAAGCAAACGGTCGAGTATTTAATCTATAATCTATTTTGTGGCAGCCCTAGTGAATAAAAAGTGTTTTTTTTTTTTCATGAACATTTTAGTTCCATCGATTGCAGCTCACCAATAATGTAAGTTAAAAATATTCAAATAATTTATCATTAGTAAAACTAGTGTTTTTAATTTTTTTTAAACACTTGGCGATGAAGTGGTTAAGACGTATTATTGTTTTTTTTTTTTATGTAAACACATACAGGAGAATACCGACAGATGGTGATAGTAATTTTTTGAAGTCTCATCTGTGGAATTCTATGACGCTTACCATGGTGTATATGGCTAAACGCTGCATGTGGAGTGTTGATCCGCCAACGTCATAGACTACAGCCCGAGATTCACGCATCATCCTTTATTATTACAGGAATCTACTATGAATGAGTGGTCTTCACGGGACGACTTTCGTCTACCACCAATTTTAATTGATAGGCTATGACTGACATTTTACGGGTGATGTATCAAATTCACACCAACCGGGGTATTTTAGAGCTCAGAAATCGATTAAAAATCCATTTTTTTTTAATCTCCGTCGGGGATCGAACCCACGACCTTTGGCTTGCAAAGCAAACGCTTTACCATTGAGCTATGACCGCCGGCATATTTCTTCAACGAATTAAATATTGGTTGAAGAAAGTTCGCCACACTCAGTTAAACCCAAAAGCCACAATATCAATCAAATCTGGCCGTGAAAACCTAAGAAGTTAGTTATTTTACATTTAGGTTTTCATTTATGTGTTGCCATTTTGTCATTTTGGACGGGTCCGCTAACAGGTATGTTAGTTATAGACATGGCCACTCGAGCGCTGGGCGATAGCTGCAACGCCGGCGAGCCTATCACGCCAGTTGCCTACCGCCCTTCGGCGAGAGCATATTGTACTGTGGCTCGGTCTACTGCTGCGCCTAGGTCCGGGGCACATGCTTGTAAAATTTTATCGTAAATATACGTCAATGTGCTTCTGAAAAAGTCAGTGTCATCAATCTGCTCCTCATCATGCCCTCACGCGACGGAAAAACATCCTTTTGAGAGAGAGGAGCATGTTAGAGCATTGTCGCCGTATGTTTCTACTAATCTGCCGTTGTCTTTCGGTGGCAGTGATGTAAAAGAATTCCCCGCAAAAACGTTTTTTGTAGGCACGAACTCAGCCATGTTTAAAATTTCGAATAAAAAGGTCTTTACACTCCGGCAGTTTAAATTGTCTGACTGATGTCTGCAGCCTAGGGTTTTAACTTTCAGGTAAAATTTATTTCAGCCCGATCGGATATATGCCTGCTGAATTATGAGTCTCAATACAAAACGCTCATTTTCGATGCATATACTTAAATAATTGACATTGATGAATGACACATGTCTAATATGACGCTTGAATCACTAGATCCATGACGTCGTCAATGCTTATCTTCTATCAGTGCAATGCGACATTTTGCTTTTGAAGCCGCATAATCATTAGCCGGCGGTCATAGCTCAATGGTAAAGCGTTTGCTTTGCAAGCCAAGGGTCGCAGGTTCGATCCCCGACGGAGATAAAAAAAAAATTAAAAAAAAAGGATTTTTAATCGATTTCTGAGCTCTAAAATACCGCGGTTGGTGTGAATTTGATCCATCACCCGTAAAATGTCAGTCATAGCCTATCAATTAAAATTGGTGGTAGACGAAAGTCGTCCCGTGAAGACCACCCATTCATAGCATATTCCTGTAATAATAAAGGATGATGCGTGAATCTTGGGCTGTAGTCTATGACGTTGGCGGATCAACACTCCACATGCAGCGTTTAGCCATATACGCCATGGTAAGCGTCATAGAATTCCACAGATGAGACAAAAAATTACTATAACCATCTGTCGGTATTCTCCTGTATGTGTTTACATAAAAAAAAAAAAAAACATATTCAAGTTCAGTACTTAAAAGGTGTCAAGTATCAAAAGCAAATCCAAGTTGTTTATAATGAAAGAATTACACTTTAGACATTTTGGCTTTGAAGTAACATACAGTAAGACCCTGCGGGGATACGATCCATCAAAGTAGAGCGTATCTTATCGTCATCTTAACATGGAAATAATGGGGTTAGGGGAAGATGGAGAGAAAATTGGTTACGTGTTAAATTTAATAACTATGTTTTTCTTAATAAAAATAAAACCAATCATTTATTTTTCACAAAAATAAAAACAATATAAACGAATATACTTGTAAAAACAAATAAAATTCTAAATCAGTCAGATCATTCAGTCTATTCTGTGTTTCCAATTTGCTGCCTTTCTGTCAGAGAAGGCATCTAATGTAGTTTGCGTGTTCCTTTTGCGTTCTGTTAGAAGTTGTTGATAAGTGGATAAAGCATCTATAACACCCCGTCTTGTTTTCGAACTCCTGTCAAAATTTTGATAATTTCAACAAATTGGTCCACAATTTCAGTTATAGTGGTCAAACTCCTTTTTACAAACGCCATCAAAAGTTCTTTTTGCTCTTCTTCGAAATCACTAATATCAATATTTTTGTTTTCTTCTTGCTCAGTTAATTCCTTGAGCTCGTCATTAGTAAGACTAGCTGCTGTTTCTTGAACTATTTCTTCGACGTCTTCCACATTTACCTCATCTAAACCGGTTTGTTTCGCTAATTCCACTATTTCGTCCACTATTTCATCCATATGGACACAGTGTCCAATGTCTTCGCTCTTACTTAAATCTGGTGCTGCGCACAGTGTTGGGGAATCCCCGGGTTGAAATAAAAGAGCGCTAAACAGAAACAGCGCTAAACGAAACAGTGTTAAGCGGGGTCTCACTGTATATATAATAAACACTTTACAGAAGCAGGGAAAAAGATATGCACCTAAAAACGAAACTTCGTTTGTAGGAGATTGAAAGATTCACATTTATACAAGAGAATACCGACAGACGGTTTAACCGAAACTCATTTGTGGATTCTATAACATTTAACATTTTTTTTATAAGGCTGAATACTGCGTGTGGACTTGATTTGCCAACGTCATAGACTACAGACCGATATTCACGCATTGTCCTTTTATTACATGAATTCACTATGACTGGATAGTGTTATTTATTTATTTATTTATTTATATACAGAATCGAAATTCCAATTTTTACAAATATTTAGAAACAGAGTAAACATAAATATACAATAAATAGAGAAAAAATAAATATTGTTCAGGGTATGACTACTGTCTACCGCTAATTTTGATCAATAGGCTGGAATTTTCACGGGTGAGAGAGCAAAATTCACGCCAATCGGAAGTATTTATAGAGCTTAGAAATTGATTGAAAGCATTTTGATTTCAATCTCCATCGGGGATCAAGCCCACAACCCTTGGTATGGTAAGCGAGCACTTTACCTCTTAACCATACATGCCGACAAACTATGACACTTATGACATATCATATCTAAAGTCACTCATACTATCTTATTCAAAATGTACAAGATAAAGTTATGCATCTAAAAGCAGCACGTCATAAGTGATTGATTAAAAAAATTACAGTTGAAACAATGCATTTCTAAAATTATGAAGCGAGAGTGATTCACATTTAGATACTGCGTTTTGGCTCCCAAGCCACTCATACAATATTTCTCAAAAGATACTAGATACAGGTATGCATCTAAAAGCAGCACGTCATAAGTAACTGATTCAAAAAATTCCAGTTCTAAAGTCATGAAATAAATGTACATCTCAGTGTACAAATCACACATTAAGACATTGACAGTTTTGACGTATTGTTTCTAAAGTCTCTCATACCATCTTCATAAAAATGTACAAGATCCTGGTGCGTATCTAAAAGCAGCACGTCGTAAGTGAATTTATTAAAGAATCACAGTCGACACTTAACATCATGCTATAAGTGTATGTGAAACAAACGTGCATCCAAAATCAACACGTCATAAGTGACAGATCGAGAAATTCACACTTACGACGTGTTGGCCATAAATTAAGTCGTACATTCTTCTTTGAAACGTAAGAGATATAGATGAGCGTCTACAAGCGACACGTCGTAAGTGAACAAGCTGCAGATTTTCGTTTAAAAAAACAGGCAGAGCTAATTATTATAATAGGTTAAATGATTTATTCAAATCCTTTGCATCAAGGTCCATTAGATTTTTATTTTTTTTTAATTATCATACATTCTTGCGAGATTTTAAAAAAAAAGGGTTCAAAATCTACGTACATCATCTGTGATATTCTAGAATAAAGCCGGGTGGCATAGTCCAGTGGTAAAAGCGTTTGTTTGTCATTCAAACGCTGTCGGTTGAAAACCCGACAAAGCTTGATTTTTATAAATTGACTTCATCAAATCTAATACTCTATACATGCCTACGGTGGGGTTGAGCCACCCCTTAAGGAGAAAACAAAATTGACCAGACCTTATAGCCGCTGATTATTGAACACTTAAATATTTATCTAGCACTACAAATGCAGTCTATGCAAGTTCGCGGGAAATCATCTATGTTCATATATATATATTTTTTATGTAAGCACTGATATCGGCTTAATATAGCTCCTTAAGGGTGATGCCGTAAAGCCTTGACAAACGACCTTTTGTCTCTTATTTTTGTTCGCTTGCCTGACATCTACATCGAATGTTAGTTTAATTATATAATGCTAAACGGTGTTTGCATACGCCAAATAATTGTTATGACAGTTGGCCCATTGCCAGTTGGTACAACTGTCATCTTGGCGGTTGGTACCGCCGAAATGTCAGAGCGGGTAGTCAGTCGCAACGCGCCCGCCATCGTTATAGGAGCCCCCAAGGGCGTCCCTATAACGGGCGACGTTATTGATAAATAAACGAGTAATATGTGAAACAGAAACAAGTGTTTGTATTGTGAACCTGATCCTACATCCTTCCTCCAGTTAATCGATGTTCCAAAAATGGAAGAGGAGGATATCAGCACATACAGGTGAATACCGACAGATAGTAATTCTGAAGTCTCATCTGTGGAATTCTATGACGCCTACCATGGTGCATATGGCTAAGCGCTGCATGTGGAGTGTTGATCCGCCAACGTCATAGACTACGGCCCGAGATTCACGTATCATCCTTATTATTACAGGAATTTACTATGAATGGGTGGTCTTCATGGGACGACTTTCGTCGCCCACCAATTTTAATTGATAGGCTATGACTTGCATTGTACGGGTGAGGGATCAAATTCACACTAACCGTACCCCAGTTGATATAAACAAAATGACAAAATTTCTTTAACGACAATGTTTTGGACTAGATAACAGAAAAAAGTGTTTAGTTCAGAGGAGAAATAAATCGACATAAGAGTTGTGGTGATTTTGATGTTAACCTAGGTCGTTGGTGGCTGTCCTTGCGAGACTTCCACGACAACAACATGAGGGAGAGTGACCTTATTTTGGACTGTATCATCCTTATTCCGCCCCTTATACACAGCCAAGTACACCCCTGTATTTTAGATGTTTTACATATTTTTGAAAAAAAAAACTTTTGAAATGCTTTTCTATGCTCAATCTTCTTCGTAGTATCAATCGGATGGATTGGTTTGCAGCAACAAACTCTTGCATCTCGATCTCCACTCTTCTCGATATTCTGCAACGCTCTTTAGCTCAGCATAGGAGCTGCTACTCATGTCTTCGAATACTTGCTGCGAATACTCCCGTCTAGGGCGCCCTTTGCAGTTTCTCCCCATAACTTTTTTTTTTATTGTTATTATAATTGTTAAAAAAACTTTTGACTACATGTTTTTTAGGGGGGCAATAATTAATTATTTTAGTTTTAGGGGGTTGTGATATTAAAGTAATTACGAAGCACTGAAATATGACAAGAGTTGTTTTTATAATGCTTGATACACTCAAGTAAAATATTACAGTTTTGAATTATGTACTAGCCCAGTCATACATTTTAAAAAATGTGAAAAAATAAATTATTGCGTGTTTTTGTGAATAATATTAATCTGGAAGAGATATTAGGTAGAAAAAATTACGTTTTAAATGACAAATTAGTTAAATACTTATGTAGAATCGAGTTCTCGAAAACTATGTAGAGTTGATTCATACAAAATCCCCATTGCCAAAACGTCAACATGTAATGTCAAAAGTGACAGAAAGTGTCCTCGACCAAACATCGTTTTCGAATCAAAATACAGCGAAAAAAATCCACTCACGTCATTTCTATCGCCGACAGAAGCCTCTTTGTCCTTATCTGTAACAAAATAATACGCTTTTATTGAATATTCTATCAAAAAACGACAATTTTGTATGCACGCATATTTTATTGAATATCTCGCTTGTTTGTGACATAGTAGAATTATTTTTTGCATTAAAATAATGCGCTTTTAGTGGGCGTTTTAATTGACTCACCGTCGTCTTCGGATTTGGACTCCTGGGTCGAGGATCTGTCGTCGAAGTGCTTCGGGGTGAACGTCTCGACCATCTCGATGTCGGCGTCGTTTGAAGCCATCTCGGCGGCGGTTCCGGCGCTCCGTTGGTTTGTTTCGCGAGGCAGGATGGTGGTCTCGCTCGGCGGCGGGTGGCGGCCCCCTTACGCGCGCGGCATTTGGCTTTTTTTATTAATTTAATTAGCGGCACTTTCACTCCTGGCAGCCTCCTCCTACATCGATGAAAATTCGCGAGTGTTCGGCTATGCGCTCGGGCCGCTTTATGGCTAACGAGTGAACGTCTATATGGCTGTCTATGAACACGCTTTTTATGGCTAGCTGTTTTTCGCAATTATAGATTTGTATACATTATTGAAGTTCATAATGTCGTATTATCATCTTTAACTTGTTATTAGATTATGTTCAGAATATAATAGAGTGTTAGAAAATTAAAACTCTCTGAATTTGTAAACTGTTAGTAATTATTATATATTTTTGTTATTTTTTATTGTCAATCCTAATATACTTTTGCTAATATATTTAATACAGGAGAATAAACACAAGAAAAAAATCTTTATTGGCAAGGATATTGAAATATGTAGATATTTTTTTACTCCAATGATAATAAATATTAAATATAAATTGTCCTTCAATGTACATACATATTTGTCAATAAAAAGACAAATTATCATGTTTGTTGTTTGGCAGACATTACAAATACAATTTAATAATGTATCAATCTAACAAAGTTTCAAAAATATACAAATATTTCCGCGATGGTGCTTATTTACAAATATTTATTTAAAATTGAAATTTAAGAACAAGATACTTTTATTATTTACAGTAAGCATAATAAACAGTGTTAAATTGTGAGTTAAATTGTGAAAAATATTGTAATTTCAAACCGGTTGGATAAAATAATTGTAAGTAATCAGATTAAGAAAATGAACTATTTGTTTTGTGTTTTAAAAACATTTCTATAAAAATGGTTTAGTAATTTTTATAAAAAAAATACATATTTTAAAATCTGGTTAAATTCTACGTGTTGTGAAAACCATTAACGTATTTCAAAACTATACGTTTAGTTTATATTACTAGTCACTAACATTTCTGTGAAACTTTGGACGTTGAGTTTAATGTGTTCCTTTGCCCACGTAGTGTAAATCATAATTATTTAACATGCCTCAGTTAAATAATATATTTTATAAAATTAAGTATAATCTTAAATAATTTATTTAATATATATATAAAAGACATACCTAAATAAGACAACTTTAAAATAGGTTATACCTACTTTATGTAAATTTAAATAGTGTTACTTTTTATTTAAACTCGGATTCTAGTGAATTTAATAAGTTTTATAATAAGGGCTTTTGCTTAACCCTTTCATTACGGCTTGGTTTGAATACAAATTATACTGTCAATTATAAAACTAGTATTTGAAGCATAAATGTCCTAATCTGGTATATTTTTATATATCACATTGGTTCTTGTATCCTTTAGCTATCAGATGATGCATAAAAAACTATTATAAGAAAGTTGAAAAACGATATATCACGTCAGCAGATGTCAACGGTCGGGGAATCTTATGACGGCATATGCTGACAACCTATGCGAAAGGGTTAATTTAATTGAGTTTAATTTAAATTATTTTATTGATATTTACCAGCTATTCCTACTTTTGTGTGCAGAAACTCATAAAGTTAAGACTATCATAAAAAATGACAAAAATAAATAAAAAATAAGATTATGCATTTACCTGCCGCGTAAAAGTATAATAAATGTGTTTTCATTATTATGTTTAGTATTTCTGAAGTATTTTCCCGTTCGTCTTGTTTTCTAAGGTATTTTGTGTTCAAACATTATTTTATCAAAATCTAACACTTTGAAAAATATTTTGTAAATTTAAGTATTTAAAAAAAATATGTTTGATTACGATTAACCCTTTTCCTGCCAAAGAAATATACTCGGTCAACTATGACACGCCAAGCTATTTCAATACATATTCGAAACATTCATACTGGCGATTTACGTTTATGCACGTAAATGGCAGTTAAGGCACGGATTGCTTGTACGTCCATGCGCGTAAATGGCAGGGTAAGAGTTAATATTATTTTATATTTTACGAAGAAATTTTCTTTTTATACATTTTAACCGATATTTTTTTTACAAAATAGCGGATATTTCATTTAAATTTAACAAATATTTATAAAGTTCGCATTTTTTTGTTTCCCCTCACGAAACTCAGAAAATTGCCAGATTTTTAAATAAACCGCCTGAAATCTCACACACATCCATAAGTGTTAATAATAAATGCATTTTATTTTATTTTATTCTTAACCCTTTATTTACTGACGGGACTTATTAGTCCCATACCACAAAATCCAATATTGATAGTGCATTTTGCTGCAGTTGTGCCCTGACAATACTTATCAGTCGGATAAATGCTTATTTTAGAAAAAAATAAGTTATTTCTAAATTTTTATCTATATCCTATCAACACTTTTTCGTATAAAAAGAATCAGAAATATCTAAAATATCTTAGAAATTCAGTAAATAAAGGGTTAAAGACATACATATTCGGAATATTATTTTTGAAACAAAATTAGAAGAAGAACATGAAGAACCATTCTGACGTCAGTCTTACAGCCTGTCTCTGGCCTTAATGTTTTGACGTTTTCTTTACAATAAGACGAAAAAGTGCCCTCCGTTGGGTGAAACTTCAGAAAATGAATTAATTTAACTGATATTGCAATGTTTTTATGTAATATTTCAGCATTAAATGTGAATTATTATCATTGCTACTCATATCTACATAATTTGAATGTATTTATTTCGTGCAAAAGATAAATAAATTAAAAATAAATAAACCGTTCATAATTCAAGTCCATAATTATCAACATTACAACCTTTCATCAATATGAATGTAAATTTTGTATATTTTTAAGGTATAGACTTTTAATTCTAAAGACAAAGTTTTCTTTATCTTATTAATATAATGAATAGCATTAAATTTGAAATGAACATTGTATTTTATGACTAGTCTTGTACGTATTTACTACCTGACTTCGCTAGGACTTAAATTTGAATTGAATTAAGAATATTCCATTTTTATAATGTTCTTAAATAATGTGTTACATGAAAATTATGTATATTTATTCGATTGTTTATTCAACAATAAAGGATATTAACCCACTTCGATATTTTCTTGGAACGAAAACACTAATTTTGTATGATATTTAAACCTCGTATAATGCGGAATAGTATTATATTTTATTTGCTCAACCTTACCGGGTGCATAGCTTAGATTTGATTAAATATTTTTAAAAAAAGGTTCTTAAGTATTTCAACCGAAAGCGTTTGAATGACAAACAAACGCTTTTACCACTGAACTATACCACCCGGCTAATAAAATTATGATAATTTCATTTAAATTTTGAAGATACATTATTATTCTGCTCTTTGTCATTCTATCTGAGACATTATAAATTCTCACCAATGTACTGTGAACATGACCGAAAAGTTATTAAAATTATAAACGGTAAATTCGATTATTTTAAAAATCCACCAAAAACAATAAAATACGCTTCAACTTTCCCAAGGCAGGATGCGAGCTTTATGAAGAGGGAAATTAAAATTATTACCATGGCAGCACTTCGTGAACTGTCATATCTGTGTAGCGTAGAATGCGCTCGTGTTTCTGATGTTAAATACGTATTAATTAGTGTTATTATCAACAAAATGAATAATTTATTGATTTTATTATTGGTTAATTAACTAATTATCACAATATGGAGAGTGCGGCCATACCTCGCTGCATCAAGAGCGAGCCCAACCAAGACGATCACCCAGGTGAGATAGATAGATGGATGATAAACATGTAGTCTATTACAAAAGAACTGCCACAATGAAAGTCTGACAATCAATACTGAGCCTGGCAACTTGCATAGACTGCAGCTATAGTACCAGATTTTTTTTTTAAATACGTAAACACATGCAGGAGAGCACACCCGGTCAAGACCATATATATTAATATAATTTATCAGCCAGGAGGCTGGACGCCATTTTAATCATTATTTATGCAATGAATATCCATTTTTACATTTAGGTTATGGGGAGATTGCAAGTGTATTCTGTATTTATCTGTTTCTCGAAGAGATCCAGATTGTAGGAAGGAGGAAAAAGTGGTGGACAAAACAAAAAGAGAATATTATTTTTATTTGGGTGCACCGACAATTCGCGGTGTTCATGTGGTTCAAATATTGTAGTTCTGATTATGTGAAAAAGACATTAACTTTTACAAGTTCATAATGATACCGATAGTTTGTATGTTTTCAGTTGCAGTTGGCAGTTATCTGGACACTGGGGCTTGTTGTCTTCATAATTTTCGAGAACTAATGCGACTATTTATAGTTTGTTGGGCTGCTGCTTAAAACCTGATTTTAATATTACGTCAGAAAGTAGACATTTACAAAAACAATCGAAAATACGATTATTTATACCCCAACACTGGTTTTCGCAGTAATGTGACATGGCCTTCTACGTGCGTCAGATATTATAGTATTATAGTTCAAATTGCCGTATTATTTCTAATTTTTAACAATATGCATATTTTTTTTATTTATTTTGTTTTAATTTATATATTTACCTAAAAAACTTTTTAAATAAAAAAATGTGTAGTTACACATGTAATCGGTCAAATAGGTTAAAACTTTTAATTCAACGTTATAAGGAAACGATATTTAGCACAGGGCAATAAATGTGTCATAGGGTTAATTTATTGAATTTAAACACTCACATGTTATCACACACGGCCAACAAGCCATTCAGTTGGGCTTGTGCAGTTATAAAACACTTTTCTTCACTATTTAACGTTATCTCTGCCAGAGATATGAAAAGCCTATTGCCACTTAGGATATATGTGAATTTTCCTACATGTAGCCAGGCACATTTGAATTAAACATTAATCAAAACTGTTATAATTGGCACTTTCACTAATCCTACGTTTGTTCTCTAGATGGTGGCAGTAACCAGCTAAAGGCCCCGGATCCAAACAAGAGAAGGAATTCACCCCAATATCCTCAACAATATTCTGAATCTCTTCTTATGAGAAATCTAAAACCGTGCAGTGTCCTACTGGGAAAACTGCCAGGTAAAACACAGGCTGAAATAGACAGTTTATTTAATAAGACAGATTTAAATAACCTCCTTACAAATCCGGAATATATCGCACATAAATGCAAAACTAAAATATCGAGCTAATAAAAGTGATTTTTTTCATTTCTAAATGTCCGCTCCATCAATTGAAGCATATAGACATCACGAGTCGCTGCCATAAATCTATCAACCACCTTGGTCCACGCCTCATCCCACATCAATCTCCTCCGGAAAAGTCATTATAAAACGACGACTTTAACACAGGATGAAACGCTAAACATTTTGGTTCGAAGAAAAAGGCAGTTGCTTCTTTTCTCCGAAATTTAAAAGAGCGATGTCATAAAATATTAGCCAGGTCTACTTTCGTCTCTTAACTTTTATTGATGTCAATATTGTCATGCGATTTGTTTTGCTATTGTCTTGGTTCTCATTCCTCACGAGGTATCCCAGTCAACATATGCAGACATCTGTTTTTTCGAAACCAAATTTGTGGATGCATTGGATTTTGGTGAGATGCCAAGATTCACGTCAGTAAAGAACTTTTTAGACGATAATACTAATGATACACCAACCAAAATCACCATTTCCTAAAAGATTTAATACAGGACTCGCTTTTACCATTTACAAATCCCAAGAACACATGTAAATTTGTACCCAAAGTTTCATAGACTACGGCCTGACATTCACTGACGAACATCCCAAATGATCCTGTAAATTTGTCATTTGAATTCATTTTATTTTTAATTCCAACAAGTCGATAATGATCGTTTGCATGTTTCAGTTGCAGTTGGCAGTGGAGTGAAGTCTGGTGCTTGTGACCTGTGCAGCTTCATCGCCCCCCCGAGAACACTGCGACTGCATCAATTGCTGGGCTGCTGCGGTGTGATCCTTGATGTTGACAAATCGAAACTATTACATCAGAAAATAAACAATTTTTCCTATGAAAGTGATAGTAAACATTTCAAATGCGAGTCATGTAATTATACATATGAGTCCTCTAAAATGTTGCAAGAGCATAATATTATACTACACATTGAAAAAAAGCCATTCAGTTGTAAGCTATGTTGTTATAAAAGTACTCGGGCAAATAATTTAAAACAGCACATGTTATCACACACTGGGGAAAAACCATTCAGTTGCAAGCTATGCAGTTATAAATGTATTCGGGCAGATAAGTTAAGACAGCACAGTTTATCACACACTGGGGAAAAACCTTTCAGTTGCAAGTTATGTAGTTATAAATGTTTTCTAGTAAATGCCTTAAAACAACATAGCTTTACACACACTGAAGATAAGCCATACAGCTGCAATATATGTAGCTATAAATGTGGTCAGTCAAATCAATTTAAGCTACATAATTTAACCCATACTGGGGAAAAGCCATTTAGTTGCAATAAATGTAGTTATAAATGTTCTCGGCCATGTGATTTAACAAGACATCTTTTAACTCATAGTAAGGAAAAATCATTCACTTGCAAAATATGTAATTATAAATCTTCTCGGTTGTATGATTTAAAAAGGCATCATTTATCACACAAGGAAAAGGTATTTAGGTGCATTAAATGTAGTTATAAATGCTCTCGCTCACATGATTTAAGACAACATAATCTATTACATAATAAGGATAAGCCATTTAGTTGCAAGATATGTACTTATAAATGTTCCCGGTCATATGATTTAAAAAGACATTATTCATTTCATAATAAAGAAAAGCCATTCAGTTGCAAGATATGCAGCTACAAATGTTCTTTGTCATGTAATTTAAAAAAACATAATTTGACACACACTAAGGTTAAGCCATCTGCTTGATAGATATGTATTTAGAAATGTTCTCGGCTAATTCATTAGTTAAAACAATAATAAAAATAAAAATTTCACGAACTGCTGCTTTTATATTATTTTATTAAATGAAAATAACTTTTCACACAAATAAGTGAAACCAAACATTGCCATATTTTTTATTGACGTGATCTAGTTGCTTGGAGGATGTAAGGCGGCTTGCATAAAGAGAGGGCATAGGCTATATGTTTACTTACAGTTGAACTAACACTTTACTTCCGCGAAACTGTATCCGCGAAACATGTAAATATATGTATGTTGCTATTATGATTTATTGCTATTTTTTTATATTTGTATTCCTAATATCATTTTGAATGTTTCTATGAATATTGTTTGGGTATTTAAAAATAAATCTTCTATATAGTAGCCATCACATTTGTTTATTTTTAGATCCCTTTAAATATACGTTGCATTGAAAATTATCGTTCTGTATTGAGACTTGTAATTCGGCAGGTGAATATCCGATCGGGCTGAATTTTTTTTAACTGAAAGCATAAACCCTAGGCTGCAAAAATCAGTCCAATTTTAACTGCCAGAGTTTAAAGATGTTTTTATCCAAAATTGTAAGCATGGCTGAGTTCGTGCCTACAAAACTGTTTGCAGGGAATTCTTTTAAATTCCTTCCACCGAAAGACAACAGCAGCTGAGGCCCATAGAATATTAGTAGAAAAATGCGGTGACTTTCATAACAAACATGCAGTAGATGGTTTCAATAATTCAAGGGTGGGGATTTTGACCTCGAAGGCGAAGAACATCCTGGTGCTGAGAAAAAGTTTGACGATACCGAATTGGAGGCATTACTTGATGACGATCCATGCCAGACACAGGAAGAGCTTGCGAAAACATAGGGAGTCGATCAATCAACAGTTTGTAGACGCTATTTATATTATATATTAATCTTATGTGTAATGGAAGAGCCATATAACTAAAAGAGGAGTTGTTTTCGATGCAGTTCGAGGGAATCGCCTCGGCCATATCGGGCATGCAGACTATGTGGCCACAAAAAAAATTCCACGCATTCACAATTTTTGCTTGTATTTTCGGTGAGAGAATCTATCTTCCATCTCCATCTCTTTACAACCCGTGAATGCGATTCTAATCTCTTTCACTGATTCTTTCTTTTATCACTTCTATGCAGTGGCCACAATTGCTCAGAGGGGACTCCCACTGGACTTATCAGTTGCTAACTTATCTAAGTCTTCGAATGAGCGCATGATCAAAGAGACATAACTGTCCTCCGGTGTGATGCGGGTGTGAGGCGGGTAAAGTCCAGTCTTCACAAGTAAGTGCACGATCTGCATCTCGATAGGCGCTGTTGCACAGCAACTCTTCTTTGCATTCATTATTATGCCCAGTCGCTAAAAATTTGCTTGCAACCTGTTGATAACGGAGCGGATATGGAACAATCATAAATATGGGAGGATTTTTTATCAAGTGTGGCCTTAAGCAGATGTGTGGGATGAAGCTACTGATAACAATGTATAGCTTAACAGGATAACAAAGATAGTAAATCATGTAATTACTATTTTGTCATATTATATATTTACATTGTATCATTTAAATGATACATCTGTTCTGTGAATAAATAAATTAAATTACATATAAAAACTCATCTAACGTTATTCCAGAAAAAAGGTAAATGATGGAAAACAAATTATGCCAGGAAGCTTCAAATACTCGTAACTTAATAACCCGGTGGATTGGTTTGCAGCAACAAAATCTTGCATCTTGATCTCCACTCTTCTCGATCCTTTACAACCTTCTTTAGCTTAGCATAAGCGTCATAGCTCATGTCGTGTCTTTTTGATATTGACTCATCACAAAGTCGTCAACCCTGAAGAAGACCCCTGCAATGGCGGTTGAAATATTGGATCTCAACAATTCACAACACACGGCTTAACCCAAAAGCCACATTACCAAATTAATATCATAAGAAAAACATATGAAAAATATAAATTTAGTATTTATTAAGAAATAAAATAAATTACATAATTTACAAGCATATTTAAAAAAAGTGAACTTTCTCTAAAGCAATTATTTTCACTAATTATGATGTATTCAAAATTTCACAGAAAAATAATGATGGCATGATATACTTTTATTTATAAAAAATCTTTGCAAACTTGTATGTTAAAGAAGGGTTCCGCCGCATCTCGTTCACAGACACTCGTTCTACACGACGTGGCGCGCATTGGACGTCTCGTGTACGGGAGATTTAACGCGCGGGACAACTGGTGCACTGGCTATCTCGCTTACCTAACCTAACGTAACCTAAGGATTGGTTCAGTGCTCGTAAAGTCCAGAGATTCATATTTCTTGTTAACTAAATGTCGGTGAACTGTTTGTACAGTTAGCAAGAGTTATTTCGTTAACAAGACCTATGGTTTAATCCTGAGTCAGGTTAGGTGAGCGAGGTATCCTGTGCACCAAATGTCCCGAGCACCAGGCGTCCAGTGCGCCCCACGTCGTTACCGATGAGCCGTAGAACGAATTGTCTGGGAACGATTGATCGTGACAACGTGATAAAGTAAAACATGTTTTATTCATTCTAAGATATTTAGGTTTGTATTTTGATATTCGCATCCCGACCAAGCTTGATTGTATTAAATCGATTTGATAAAATGTAAGCTCTCTTCATGCCCCCGGTAGGAGCGAGCCACCCCTTAAGAACAAAACAAAAATAGTCCCGGCCTCGGGAGCGTGGGGCTGATCATCCAATATCCTTAAAAACCCTGATCATTGATCACCCAAGCATTTCTCTGATACTGCAGCCGCAGTCTATGCAAGTTCGCGGGCTCTTGCCATCTTGGAACCATCTACGTTCCCATGTGGAACACCGGGTATACAGGTGTTCTGGGCACAAGGCATGGACAATCTGAGCTAACGTAACTGTGACACTGAAATTTGCGGTGGGCATATGCTCCAAATATGGAGCGGATATGGTAAAAGAAAGATGTTGAATGACAACCGATTAAAGTGACAACTTCATGTTGCATAAAATGATATATTAAGATTTTTTAAATTTATGTTGGATGAAGATTATATTAATTCCCAACAATGTGAACTGAAATAAATGTTTTTTTTTTTTTTCAATTTCTTAAATTACACCATTTTCATAATTATGGGCCAAATTGTCAAAATATGAACTTCTTTTATGGGCGTAATGTGATCAACTGATTTAAATCGGAATTGCCCGACACTTCGCTCAAAGTAACAGGAATATCATGTAACTCATCGCAATGTTTCCCGTTTTCACGCTCCGCCTGCTCTATGTTCCATATTGTGAATTTAACTTTGCTGTAGATAATATAAGACAACGCACAGCAGACAAAAATAAATACAATTGTCCAGAAACACCATCTCAATTTTGAAGAACTATCTCTTTCTTTGACTTTTTGTTCGGGAAATTTTGAAGAACTATCCGCTTCCATAAATTCTTGTTCAGGTAATTGTGAAGAACTATCCGCTTCCTTAATTTCTTGTTCGGGTAATTGTGAAGAACTATCCGCTTCCTTAATTTCTTGTTCGGGTAATTCCATGCTTGTCGTTGTGACGCAGTCGCCGTCTTTAGCAAGGAGGGTGAGTTTGTAGAGCTTGCCAAAGTCAGAAATAAAAACGTTGCCGTGTCTATCAAATCCCATGGATGTGACTATGAGAGATCTGCCGACTTTTTCCGCCTCAAACTTCCCGTACTGCAGCGAGAATAAACCAATAATAGTGCAGAAGTACGCAGTGTCATCGCGCTTGTCGATGGCTACGTAATAACTAAATTCACTCGGTATTTCTGAAACCATGCGATACATTATTTTAACACTACATACTCATTGCAAAATGACCGCTTATGTTTTACAGCAACAAATGTAAGGCAATTCGAGACTTAAGTAACTTCTTAGGTTTGTAGGTTAAGAGTCGAGACTCCTTTCTAGCTCTTTATCGACTGTTTTTGATGGTCATATACAGTGGTAAATTTTGTTTGTCATGTTCAGCAGTGAGACAGACAGTGCAACAGTTTTCCCGTACGCCAGCAGAACGAATTGACTGGGAACGATAGGTCGTGACACCTCTTAAATTTTCTTTTATAGTGTTTTTATTCAATGTTTGTCATTTATAAATACATTTTTCTTATTCAAAAACTTGTTACAAGAACAACTGGGGTAGCTTTTGTGGTGGAGGGAATAGATTAATGGTATTTCAATAAATTTCAATGGGGAAAATTGCTTTTAAATAAGAGCAAGGTTACGGAACGAATAAACCTTCCAGCGGGCGCGTTGCCGCACAATTTCCGACAAATGCTTCTCATTTCTTCCTCCACTTTTATCACTTATTCGCAAGAAGAGAAACTGTCCTTTAAAAAGGAAAAAAATCTTTCCCATCTACCTCGGAAAAATAAATCAATAATAATTCTGTCGACATTACATGACGATGACGAAATGAATGACACTGGAAAGCCTCAGGCTATTTTGAACAAGAATGAAACTAAAGGCGAATATTCATTCTGATTAACAGGTCAATAAAATACTTTGTTTTAAATATTTCGATTGTTGTTTCGTTTTTTGCTTAGGAAAATATTTTTTTGTTTTTTAAAGTACTGTCTTTCATTATTTTTCGTAACCTTTCATCAATTCCTAAACATTTATATAAGAAAACACCTGTGACATGGAGATAACATGATGGCGTAACATTCACGACAAGTGAGGGAAACTAGTCTACCACTGTAATTATTTAAGTTCAGGTATGTATTAGCCATTTCACCTATTTCAAAACAATTTTTCCCATCGATTGTAGCTTCATCTCACCTTTTATTTGAATGGCTTTCTTGTCTCCCTTCGATAGAACAAAGTATCCATTGAAACAATAGAAATAAATGTCACCCTTGCTGTTGATAGCAAAGTTGTTCACTTCTCTGATTTCTGTCACAGGTGACGGGTGTGCATCTTTGGGTGACATGAACATTAATTTCTCCGAAGAATCATCGACGAAGAAGAGAGTTCCGTTAGTTATGGTCATTGCACTTGCCCTAACCTGCAAAAAAAACGAGCATAAAATGTAAGTAAAATAAAGACTTCTAGAAATGGACATAAAATCATCAAAAAAAATTTTTTATTTTTTATTTTACCATATCCGCTCCATATTTAAAGCATATGGATACCGCGAATTATCGTTTCACAGTTCTGTAATCTTAGATTGTCTCATGCCTTGTCCCAGAACACCTGTATACCCGGAGGTCCACATGGGAACATAGATATTTTAGGGAGCCTCCAAGGCAAAAGTCTGCGAACATGCATAGAATGCAGCTGTAGTACCAAAGAAATATTTGGGTGTTCAATGGTTAGTGTGTTTTTAAAGCTCAATCAGCTCGATGCTCGCTCAACTTTTACTGAATTTTGTCTTTCCACTGGACAAATCCTTAGGTCATGACACCCGTAACATTTTCTCTCATAATGTTTTTATGCAATGTTTTCCGTTTATAAATACATTTTTCTTATTCGAAAACTCGTTACAAGAAGAACTGAGAAAGCTTTTATGTGGAAGGAATGGATTAATGGTATTTCAATTAATTTCAATGGGAAAAATTGCTTTGAGATACGAGCAATGTTACGGAACGAATTAACCTTACAGCGGGCGCGCTGCCATAAAATACGCCAAATGCACCTCATCGCTTCCTCCACTTTTATCACTTAGTCGCGAAAGAAACTTTCTGGGAAATCACAAAGAATACAAGTACCTCTGCCTTATAGAGACTGACAGACATGGTTTTTGGGTCATACTGATACAGGCCATTGGATTTGGCAAGTAAGACCTTTCCCCCATCGTCATATAGCAATATCCCAGGTTGTTTTGGTGCCTGAGAAAAGAGAACAAACAGACTTTTTTACATAGAGACATGCTTATAATTTCATATTAGTTTTTATTTAAAAATATTTAGTTTTGATTTCAAATTCGATTTTTAAGTCGTACTCGAAATTACTCGAAAAAAATATTTTAACACTTTGACAGTTTAAGTAAGTAGTTCCTAATACGAAGAGGTTTTTTATTTATATAATCGCATGCAAGAGAGCACAGCTGGTCAAGACCAATGCACTCTATGACGCTCAGCCAGGGAAGCTAGACGCTGCATGCGGTAAGCGTGTGTTGTCTTCGTGTTTGTGTGTGGGTTGGGGAGATTTCAAGTGTATATTAACTGTTTCTTGAAAAGATCCAGATTGTATGAAGGAGGAAACACAGGCGCTTGACGAGCATTCCAAAGCTTACCGGTCGCATTAAGGAAGGAGCTTTGGAAACTGCCAATTCTAAGTTGACACAAATTAACCGTGTTTGGATGTTCAGCAAGTGTAAGACGAGTTTGTCGGCTGTGAGTGGGTGCAAGAGGAATTAGTTCTTAAAGCTCCAAACAGCAGCGACCGTGAACCAATCTGTGTTCCATTGATTGCAGGTTAGACGTAAGAGTGTTATTGTTTATCAAACGAATTGCTTTTCTTTGAACTGATTCAATTAAGTTTAGAAGGTATTTTAGGCCTCCAATCCAAAGGTGACTGCCGTATTCAGGAATCGTCCTTTATATAGAAGAAGAAATTGTTTATCTTTGAAATACTTTAGATATCTATATAACACACCTAGTTTTTTTGAAGCGAGACCGGCTTTATACTTAATGGTAAAAATAAAATATATCTATATATGTTAATGAATTTCAAAACCTGGTATTGTTACGTAGGTGGGAGCTTCTTTTTTCCAAACACTAAAACCTTCGGGAAGCAAGAAAAACATGTTGTCATATTCGTCCCATAAAATGTTTCCGTAGATTCTTAAGTTGCCGAACAGTGACTTGCAGTAAGTTCGACCTCCAATCATCACCTTGATGCTGTTCCATTCACCATAAACTTCGTGGTTCAAAAAGATCAACATCGACACAGCCAGGATCGCTAGAGACTTCATGACAGCAATAACAGCACTGTCAACACTGTAAATCAAATAAAAACTTCTCATAAATTGATACAAACATATAAATATACATTTTCTGCAAATATCATATTTATGAAATTTTATCAGAGAGAGAGAGAGAAAACCGTTGATGCTGGAATTCGAAATAAATGTTTTAAAAGTAAAAAAAAAAAGGTCAACATGGGAGCCACTCCACACCATTCGAGCAAAATTAAAAAATTCGCAAATTATTATCGTGTACATGCCCGCGATTGTTTCAGTGAGTTTCAAAAGTTTGCCGACGGGTATAGCTCAGGTTAAAGCGTTTGCTAGGCAAGCCGAAGGTCGTGGGTTCGATCCCCGACGGAGATTTAAGAAAAACCAATATTAGACGCACGACAGCGACGAAGGTGATATAAAGCAGCACGCCAAGACCTTAAATCAGTTACTTAACAATGAAATACAGGCCTTTGTAATATTGTATCTTTCCTTACCTTATGTAACGGGTAACACTGATGCTTAAATGTTAAATGAGTCTTTTCATGATTACATATAAATAAAATGAATTTAAAAAAATGCTATCTGCAGCTTGTGATAACATTATTACTGGTACACACTTAGCCGGACGGTATTGCCCAGTGGTAAAGCGTTAGCTTGGCAAGCTGAAGATCGCGGGTTCGATCCCCGACGGAGATTAAAAAAAAAGATATATTCACGTTCGACTTCCCATATTCGTACCATATCTGGAACACATAGTATTGGGATAACACTCCTGATCTTACTGGCAACGCCACAGACGTTGTATGTCCATAGAGTATATCCTGTCAACTGTCAGTTGTCACTGTAATAAAGATGTTCCTTTAGCAACACGCGTATAATCTTAATCCGATAAACGCAACGTAATCCTAACACATAGTCACCACGAATTGTCACCACTCAGTTATATCAGCTGCCACTGTCCATTCCTCGTTCTATGATAAATTTGCACCTGAAGGTCCACTTGGGAACATAAATCTGCCGGTGGGTATACCTCAGAGGTTAGAGTTTTTGCTTGGCAGGTTGAAGGTCGTATTTCTTAAAATATTTAGTTGGTTTGAATTTGATCCCTCATCCATATGTAGAATGGTAAGCGTCATAGGATACACACATGAAAAAACTGCAGAATCACTATCACCATCTGTCGGTATTCTCCTGTACGTGCTTACATAAAAAAAACACGGCTTTGTCGTTTTATCATGTCATATATATAATTGTTCGGAAAGTAATTTCACATAAAGTTTACATCAGCATGATGTAGTCCGCGCTTACTGTAACCGAAAACCTCGATAAACAACCTTTCGTCTTATATTTTTGTCGCTTGTCATACTTTTATGTAGATGGCGACATTGGCACTAGTACATAGTTTTGCCACCAGACGGCGCTTGCAGCGCGCGCGCCACGGCCTGTGGACAGTCAGTCCCCAGCCTTGGCGAAGTATGCTCCGCGAGTGACCGCGCGGGCAAGTTATTCCGCGTGGTCTTAAATCTTGTAATGTTCTTAAGTAAATAAAATCAGTGTGATTCTACAAGAAAGTCTTTGTCTGCTGCCCTGCTACTCATCCTGCCCCTCGCGACGTAATAACGCCTCTCTCTCGCTTGTTTTGAGAGAGGAGGATGTTAAAGTGAATTTTATGTTTTTTTTTTAAATAAAAAAAAACAGTCAAATTAATTAAACTCGACTATCGCTGGGCAGGTATTTCCTCAATTCTTCTGTAAATGAACTTTGTGGCTGTAACTTATACGATTCCTGAACAATTCAATTTATATTTTTATAATTGCCCTATTTTAGGATATATTTATTTATTATGTCAATTACGAATATTTGTAAGAGTTATAAATAAATGAATTGCTAAAATGTATTGGAATCATTTATCGCTTGTATCTTAAAATATAAAAATAGATGCTAAATGCTAAAATCATCTTTTAATGCTCCAAAACGCTAATATCAACGTTTAATCGCTCCAAATGCTTAAATCCTAAACGTAAACTGCTCTAAAACGCTCAAAATGAAAAAATATATTTCAAAAATACGGGTTCCTACCCATGAGTAATGTGAATAATATATATAATGCCTCTCGGGAGAGGAATCTGACTGTTCAACCATATCGCCTCGAATGTTGATATATTTCCCGTAAGGGAGGACCAATTCAGGCATGAACTCCACGAACTTCTTTGGAAGAATAATTTGTTGGAGTCATCAGTTTTATGAGCATTGGGACCTTCTGTTGCTTGTAATTGCTTTCTTTTTCTTCGAACTTAATCATAAGTACTTATTGACATCAGCATGATATAGCCCTTGCAGACTGGTGCCGAAAACCTCGATATACAATCTTTCGTCTCTTATTTTTCGAACATCTATGTGTCGCCATTTTGATTGTTTTGACAGAAGATAATTAGTCAAAAGGGCGACAGGTGATAGAAGGGCGCTGCGATGCTTAGAAGCGCGCCGTCAGTTTGACTGGGCCTTCAACGAAGGTGGATGGCCTGAGCCGAATACCGAAGTTTGTCAAGCTTATAGTAAAAATATATGCGCTTGTGAAAAATTCAGTGTGTTTTTTCATCTGCTCCTCATTCAGCCACCACGCGATCCAATAACAATCCCGGCTATGTAAAATCGTTGTTCCTTAAGTAAAGGGGATGTTTCTATATTTTTTATGTATTTTTAAAAAACTTATGAATTATACCTGTACTTCAGTAACAAATTGAATTTATAAAATTTGTAATGTTTAAAAATTTCTAGGTAAAATAAAATTAATTGAATTTGAATTCACCAAGCGAGCGTATTGAGGCAGAAAGACCCACATTACTTTCCATACAACCTAAAACAGTACTCATCAAATACTCAGTGGTTAGAGAATTCATTGAATCATCACTTCCGTAGTAATTGCGATATCTCCATACAATGCAAGAGCTTTGATTAAATAATGACGTTTGAATTTTTTAAAACTTATTTATTTAATTAATTAACAAAAACCATAGTTCCAAGGTACATAGGATAATAAGAATATAGTTATAAAAGTAACATGGAGTATACATAAACATACAGAAGCACCCTGCAGCTGACGGGAGGTAGTCCTAGCACGGTCTTTGGCAATCGTGCTTTCAGCTACGCTGCACCAATGGCCTGGAACTCACTACCGGAAAGCATAAGAGAGCTTAAAGCGGAGGCATCCTTCAGAAGCAGACTCGAGACCCACCTTTTTACTCAGAGAGGCAAAGAAGCGCTTTTGGAATGATCATTCGGTCATAAAGAGCGCTCTACAAATACTAATATAATAATAATAATAATACATACAAAATAAAATACAAAAAAACATGAGAAGATGTCTCGTGTCAAAGATCACAGAGATCTAGGAGAACAATACCATCGACAAAAGAGGAAAAGGATGTAAAAAAAGGATCGAGGTGTGCTGGTAGGCCACTTAGGAGCGTCATTGCCGTTGTACCAAATTGAATGCTCGAAGCTCGACAAGTATCAACTGGGTTAAAAAAAAACAATGGATGGCTACGACCACGGGTGTAACTATCTGGAACGTAGAAGTTAAAACATTCAAGAATCCCAGGGTTGTGAATTTCACCGCGAAGAAGAAGGAATGAATGTTTGAGAGCAGCAATTTTCCTACTAGACTCTAACGCAGTGGTTCTCAACCTTTTTGAAGTCACGGTGCACTTTTGATCATGGAAAAAAATGGCGGTGCACCAGAACTAAGAGGTCAAAAAAAATGTGGACATAATTTTTGTTACATACCTGTATTTAATTTTTTAAAAATTGTTACATACTAAATTACATACATTTTTTTTGACATATTTTCTTTTTAAGTTGATTTGTATAAAAAAATGTTTAATATTGAATATAAATTTAGTTTGTAAATTTTTCCTAAGAAACAATTTTATATTTATCCGCGCTCTGTTAAAAATGATTGTATTAATACTTGAAGGTGAAGGAAATCTAGAAATGGGGTCATTTCCCTCCCGCCTCTTATCCACCCAAAATGACGTCTCTGCTTAGTAAAATGTAATTTATATTATCATTCAGATATCAAACAATGGGATACCTGAGTTTGTTGGTTTTACATATATAAGAAATATTATATTAAGTTCTTCATCTAAATTTGTAAGTCTTTCTCGTTTTTTAGTTTTCATATTAGTTATTGTTGAGAAACCAAGCTCACATAAGTATGATGTTGAAAACTGTAGCAAAATTTTCAGTGCGAAGGCACTGAAAATTGTATGAAGATGTGAAGAACTGGATATTCATCTTGGACCGAAGTCCAAAAGTCCTCCACGGTCATTTCGGAAAATTTAATTTTTGGATTGCGGTTAGTCGACAATGAGGCTGATTTTTCTTCTTCTGCGTATGAAAATCCACAATGCGGTGTATCAATTGTAGCAAATGGATTTTGTCGCCTTGTAAAGCAAAATGTCGTTTGGAAAGTTGATCGGCAAATGTTTTCTCAATATCATCCGACATATTTAAACATCTTCTTTTTATTGTATCGTTTGAGAGAAAGGATTTTTCACAATTTCTCTTTTTGCTTCATCACCACACATAATTGTTCCTACTTCACAACATTCAGGTACAATTAGAGACTCTGCTATAGTATGTGGTTTTACTTGCACGGCGATCAATTCAGCAATCACGTTTAACGCCAGTAGTGCCTTATCGAAAATTTTAACAGTTTTTTTTTAGTTTTTTTTGCATGCTTAACAATCTTTCAAAGTATGTAATCTTCACTTCTGGATGCAAGATCGGCGTGCTTCGTAGTGAAGTGGTGATTTAACTTGTTGGGATACATCGGGACACAACTATCTTTTCGGTTTTCACTATTTTGCGGATTTTTTCGTTTTTATTCATTCTTTTCGCGGTGCACCTGCAACAGGCTCGCGGTGCACTGGTGCACCGCGGTGCACCGGTTGAGAGCCACTGCTCTAACGAATGGAAAGAAAGCATCCCTAGAAGAAAAGGAGTTGGATAATGTACGGAGTTGATTGAGTTGAACGGATAGTTACCGTACAGTTTTTTTTTATGAATTCCTTCGAGCATGAGAATGTATTTCGATTTATTTGGATTTCAAACTAAGCTCCCATATTTGAGAACAGATAAAAGAGGTGAAAAATAGAAGGTACGAACATCTATTTACGTTCTTTATTAGATAACTATGTTTTCTTAAATGAAATTCAGTTTTATGAAAAACCAAAAATTCATATTGTGGCTTTTGGGTTTAGTCGTGTGTGGCGAATTTCTTCTCCCCGATATTTCGACCGCCATTGCAGGGGTCTTCTTGAAAGCCTAAGAAGTTATTTAAGTGAACTCTATGGGGAGGAGATCTACAAAAAAGAAGACACCCTGCAATGGCGGTCGAAATATCGGAGAGAAGGAATTCGCCACTCAGGGCTATACCTAAAAGCCACAATATCAAATCTGGCCGTGAAAACCCAAGATGTTATTTAAGCAAAATTCAGTTTGTAAATATAATACAACAAATAGTTAATTTTAAAAAACAATTAAAGGCAAAAGAACCCAATGAGATTAAACAATCCATTTGCATTACATTTTTACCTTAAATCATATTCCAATATTACATAACATTTTACATTACGTTTGGCAATAGTTCCTAGCAATGTGTGTCCGATATACACCGTGGGGCAAGCCTTAAAGACGTTGACCCATCACTAAATCGTCAACCCTAAAGAAGACCCCTGCAATGGCAGTCGAAATATTGGATCTCGACTATTCAGCACACACGGCTAAACCCAAAAGCCACAACACCACATGTTTATCAGAATTAAAACGGAGAAAGAATAATATAAAGCATTCATTAGGTAATAAAATAAATTACATAATTTACAACAAGCATGTTTAAAAAAAGGGAACTTTCTCTAAAACAATTATTTTCATGGATTATAATTGTTCAAGATTACACATTAAAGTAACGAATGACATGACAAACGATTAAAGTGACAACTTCATGTTGTATAAAATAAAGGATTTAGATTTTGTATGAAGATTATATTAATCCCCAACACTGTAAACTGAAATGAATGTTTTTTTTTTCTATTTCTTGAATTACGCCATTTTCATAATTATGGGCCAAATTGTCAAAATATGGATTTCTTTTATGGGCTTGATGTTATCAACTGATCTAAATCGGAATTGCCCGACACTTCGCTCATAGTAACAGGAATATCATGCAAATCATCGCAATGTCTCCCGTTTTCACGCTCCGCCTGCTCTATATTCCATATTGTGAATTTAACTTTGCTGTAGATAATGTAAGACAACGCACAGCAGACAAAAATGAATACAATGGCGGATGTCCAGAACCACCATCTCAATTGTGAAGATATATACCCTTCCGTAAATTCTTGTTCGCGTAATTGTGAAGAACTATCCGCTTCCTTAACTTCTTGTTCGGGTAATTGTGAAGAACTATCCGCTTCCTTAACTTCTTGTTCGGGTAATTGAGAAGAACTATCCGCTTCCTTAACTTCTTGTTCGAGTAAGTGTGAAGAACTATCCGCTTCCTTAATTTCTTTTTCGGGTAATTGTGAAGAACTATCCGCTTCCTTAACTTCTTGTTCGGGTAATTCCATACTTGTCGTTGTGGCGCAGTCGCCGTCTTTAGCAAGGAGGGTGAGTTTGTAGAACTTGCCATCTTCAGAAAGAAAAACGTTGCCGTGTCTATCAAATCCCATGGATGTGACCGGGGGAGATCTGCCGACTGCTTCCGCCTCAAACTTCCCGGGCTGCACCGAGTATAAATCATAAAAAGTGCCGAAGTACGCAGTGTCATCGCGCTTGTCGATGACTGCGACATAACTAAAAGTATTCCATGTTCCTGAAACCATGCGATACATTATTTTAACGCTACATACTCATTGTAAAATGACCGTTTATGTTTTACAACAATAAATGTAAAGCAAGTATCGAGACTCAAAAAACATCTTAGGTTCTTAGTTTAGGAGTCGACACTCCTTTCTAGCTCTTTATCTATGGACTGTTTTTGATGGTCATACACAGCGGTAAATTGGGTGTCACGACCTATAATTTGCGAGGTTAGTGAGACAGCCAGTGCACCAGTTGTCCCGTACGCCTAATATAGCGTGCAGCAGACGTCCAGTGCGCCCCACGTCGTTACCGATGAGTCGTAGAGAGAACTGTCTGGAGACGATAGGTCGTGACACCTCTTACATTTTCTTTTATAGTGTTTTAATGCAATATTTGTCATTTATAAATACATTTTTCTCATTCTAAAACTCATTACAAGAACAACTGGGGTAGCTTTTTGGTGGAAGGAAAATTATAGATTAATGGTATTTCAATAAATTTCAATGGGGAAAATTGCTTTGTGATACGAGCAAGGTAACGGAACGAATCAACCTTCCAGGGGCGCGCTACCATAAAATGTACGACAAATGCACATCATCGCTTCACTTATCACTTATTCGCAAGAAGAAACACTGTCCTTCAAATACTCCAAGCTATTTGAAGAACAGTGTCTCTAAACTACCATTTCAAAATAATTCCTGCTCGGACAAAAGCAGAACGGTTGGATCCACTCCACACACGTTTCAAAAAGGAAAAAAATGATGCTTTCCGATGTACCTCGGGAAAATAAATCAATAATAATTCTGTCAACATTACATGACGATGACGAAATGAATGACACCGGAAATCCTCAGGTTATATTGAACTGGAATGAAACTAAAGGCGAATATTCATTCTGATTAACAGGTCGGTAAAATATTTTGTTTTTAAATATTTCGAGTGTTGTTTCGTTTTTGTTTAAGAAAGTATTTTATGGTTTTTTAAAGTACTGTCTACTACTACAGGAATTCCTTAACATATTTTAAAAAGAAAACACCATTTACATGGAGATAACATGATGAAGTAAAAAATTTACGACAAGGGCCCGCTCAAGGGATACTAGCCGCTGGAATCTTAAACTCGCATCTCAAAGTACTACTGTTGTTATTTAAGTTCAGGTATGTATTAGCCATTTCACTTATTTCAAAACAATTTTACCCATCGATTGTAGCTTCATCTCACCTTTTATGTGAATGGCTTTCTTGTCTCCCTTCAATAGAACAAAGCATACACCGGAGCAATTGAAATAAATGTCACCTTTGCTGTTGATAGCAAATTTGTCCACTCTCCCGATGTCTGGCACAGGTGACGGGTGTGCATCTTTGGGTGACATGAACATTAATTTCTCCGAAGAATCATCGACGAAGAAGAGAGTTCCGTTAAATATGGTCATTCCACTTGCCCTAACCTGCAAAAAAAAACGAGCATAAAATCATCAAAAAAAAAAGAAATTTGATTTTTTTTATTTAACCATATCCGCTCCATATTTAGGCATATGGTCACCGCGAATTATCGTTTCACTGTTCTGTAATCTTAGATTGTCTCATGCGTTGATTTTTTTTTTTTTTTCAATTAAGCTCTTTCCGGTTTTGAGCTGACAGCGTCTGAATAACAACCAAACGCTCTTACCACTGGACTATAAAGTGTGGATGATAATCTGATGTATCGTTCATCTAAATTTGTAAATCTTTCTCGTTTTTTAGTTTTCATATTAGTTATTGTTGAGAAACCAAGCTCACATAAATATGACGTTGAAAACTGTAACAAAATTTTCCGTGCGAAGGTACTGAAAATTGTATGAAGATGTGAAGAACTGGATATTCATCTTGGACCGAAGTCCAAAAGTCCTCCACGGTCATTTCGGAAAATTTAATCTTTGGATTGCGGTTAGTCGCAGTGTCAAATTTTACACAAAAAAAAAAACAAATAATTTCGGGTATCTTCGTGTAAGATTTGACACGAATCGGTACAAAGATTGACATTTCACTTCTGTTCAAAGCTTGTTATATTACGCATAAGCTTTTACTGAATTTTGTCTTTCCTTAGGTCGTGACAACCATAACATTTTCTACCATAATGTTTGGTTATGCAATATTTTCCGTTTATAAATAAAGCGTCCGCCAAATAACTTTTTTTTTTTTTTAAAATGCTTTTAAAAAAAATTGTGTAGCTTCGGCTGTGTGGCACGTGGCGCCGTCTTGTTGAAATCAAATGTTGCCAATATCCTCCTCTTCAATTTTTGTGAAAAAAAGGCCCGATAACGATCGCCATTGACTGTAACGGTCACTCCTTGCTCATTTTCGAAGAAAAATGGCCTGATTTTCAAAGTAATGTCGCAATATTTTTCAGCGTTGTTCAAAAGCGTATACACAACCATATTCGTTCAGCGAAAGGATAAAACTAATTATCTGTCAAATCAGACATGAGCTAAGTGTTACCATTCACGAAATAAACACTAGTTGAAAAAAAAAACGTTAGATGGCGGACCCTATACAATTTTCTTATTCGAAAACTCGTTACAAGAAGAACTGAGGAAGCTCTTAGGTGGAAGGAATGGATTAATGGTATTTCAAATTATTTCAATGGGAAAAATTGCTTCGAGATACGAGCAATGTTACGGAACGAATTAACCTTCCAGCGAGCGCGCTGCCATAAAATTCCTCAAAGGCACCTCATCGCTTCCTCCACTTTTATCACTTAGTCGCGAAAGAAAGTTTCTGGGAAATCACAAAAAATACAAGTACCTCTGCATTATAGAGACTGACAGACATGGTTTTTGGGTCATACTGATACAGGCCATTGGATGTGGCAAGTAAGATCTTTCCCTCATCGTCTATAGCACAATCCAAGGGGTGTTCGGTGCCTGAGAAAATAGAACAAACAGACAATTTTACACAAACACATGCCCTTAATTTCATATTTGTTTTAATATAAAAAATACCAAATTGAAAATATTTGTTTTTGATTTCAATTTCATCGTTTCCTCGCCTCTCGTTGTAAACCGCGGAAGCGGGCTCTTCCAGGAACAGAGGTATAATGGCAGGTCGAGACCTGTGTACTCTATGATGCTCAGTTAGGGAAGCTAGACGCTGCATGCGGTAAGCGTGTGTTGTCTTCGTGTTTGTGTGTGGGTTGGGGAGATTGCAAGTGTTTATTAACTATACGGATTAAATATTTATTAGAATGTTTTTTTTTTCAATATTCTAATCTACTTTTATAGATCATTGACTATATTACAATAGTATTAGTAATTAAATATACACATACTTTACACCAAATTCTTTATCCGCATCAATTCATTCAGAAAAATATCGGCAGAAGCGGAATGCGAACCGCGAGCCTTGGAACCAACCTTTGCCCAGGTCGAAAAGTAATAATATCAAATATTGTGAATAAATGTTGACTGTTTGAATAATAAAAAAATAATAATATGCATTCTCTGAATATATACTATAGAGACATCTATCGTCACACGATGATAAAAATGGTATAAATACAAGTTCTAATGCGTGTCAGCTCAGGCAACGAAATAGGCAAGGTGGCTAAGCGGTATATAAAGACCTGGGTAAAGGTTGGTTCCAAGGCTCACGGTTCGCATCCCGCTTCTGCCAATATTTTTCTGAATGAATTGATGCGTATAAAAAATTTGATGTATAGTTTGTGTATTTTTGGATATTAACTGTTTCTTGAAAAAATCAAGATTGTATGAAGGAGGAAACACAGGCGCTTGACGAGCATTCCAAAGCTTACCGGTGGCATTAAGGAAGGAACTTAGTAAACTGAAAATTCTTGGTTGACACATATTAACCTTGTACGGATGTTCGGCAAGTGTAAGACGAGTTTGTCGGCTGTGAGTGGGTGCAAGAGGAAATGGTTCTTAAAGATCCAAAGAGCAGCGAGCGTGAAACAACCTGTGTTCCATTGATTGCAGGTTAGACGTAAGATTGTTATTGGTTATCAAACGAATTGCTTTTCTTTGAACTGAGTCAATTAAGTTTAGAAGGTATTTTGGGGCTCTAATCTAAATGTGACTGCCGTATTCAAGGATAGGGCGGATTTGTCCTTTATATAAAATTAGTTATATATCGTTGAAATACCTGAGTGATCTTTATAATACACCTAGTTTTTTGGAAGCTAGACCGGCTTTATACTTATTGATAAAAATAAAATATATCTACATATGTTAATGAATTTCAAAACCTGGTATTGTTACGTAGGTGGGAGCTCCTTTTTTCCAAACATTAAAGCCTGCGCGAAGCAAGAAGTACATGTTGTCATATTCGTCCCATAAAATATGTCGGTAGGCTCTTATGTCGCCGATCATGGACGTGCAGTAATTTCGGCTTCCAATCATCACCTTGGTGCTGTTCCATTCACCATACGCTTCATGGTTCCAAAAGACCAACATCGACACTGCCAGGATCGCTAGAGACTTCATGACAGCAATAACAGCACTGTCAACACTGTCAACACTGTTAATAAAAAAAAACTGCTCATTAATTGATACACACATATAAATCTTCAGGAAATATCATTAGATGTTGTCAATCTGAGGCAACACTGGTTTAGTGTTGCCATTTGCATAGTTTTCCAACGAACCATGTGGGGAATATAGAAGAACGAGAAAAAAAATGCCAGTCATTGCCTATTAATGAAAATTTGTGCTAGGCGAAAGTCGTCCTGTGAAGACCACCCATTCATAGTAAATTCCTGTAATAATAAGGATAATGCGTGCATGTCGGGCTGTAGTCTATGACGTCGGCAGAACGTCTCTCCACATGCAGCGCTTATCCATGTGTTTAGAATGGTAAGCGTCATAGAATACAGAGATGAAATAACTCCTGAATCACTATCACCATCTGTCGGTATTTTCCTGTACGTGCTTACATAAAAAAGTCACGGCTGTGTCGTTTTGTCATGTCATATATATATAATTGTTCGTAATTTCACATATAGTGAGTGAGATGTACATTCAGTGGAATGTTCAGTATGCTTCAAGTCTTTTTTTATGTAAACACAAGCAGGATAATACCTAGAGACCCGTATTTTTAGCATCTATTTTTTTCAAAATTAGCGCTATGGAGCATTAAAAACATGGATTTTAGCATCTATTTTAGCATCTATTTCAGCATCTATTTTTTTTAAAATTAGCGGTATGGAGCATTTAAAAACATGGATTTTAGCATCTATTTTAGCATCTATTTTTTTCAAAATTAGCGTTATGGAGCATTTAAAAACATCGATTTTAGCATCTATTTTAGCATCTATTTTTTTTTTCAAAATTAGCGGTATGGAGCATTTAAAAACATGGATTTTAGCATCTATTTTAGCATATATTTTAGCATCTATTTTAGCATCTATTTTTGTATGACACAAATATCAAATAATTATCAATTCCACTAAGTTTTAACATTTTTAAATTAAAATATTTACAAATAAGCATAAATATTATAAATAATTATTAAACATACAAACAGATTAAACAAAATATTATAAAAATAGGGCAATCATCAAAATGTAAATTCAATTATTGAAATTTTCAGAAATAAACTGTAACAGTCGCCAAGTTCATTTATAGGAAATTTGAGGAGAAGTCGATAACGGAGAGTTTAATTAAGTTGTTTGTTTAATCTCCATAATAAAAATAAAACAGGATTACAATGTACATTATTGAATTTTATCTTACAAACAATAATATGTAACTAATATTTCTTAAAATTAATCATAGAGCATGTTTCAATGGATGATTTCTTTAGATTAGTGCGACGATCAGTTACTATTAAATAAGTTTTACTGAAGAATCTTTCAACATCAACACTATTTAGTGGACACCAAATGGATTTAATAGCAGTACAACTAAAATTTTCATTCTTAACTTTGAAGTTGTAAAATATCTGGTTTTAAATCACTTTTTATAATTTCCATAATTTTGATATCCATTGTACATATTGATATACATTGAGATTCTAATAATAAATTAAATAATGGCAAGTTCTTGTTTAACATTAATGGTACATTTTGAACCTGCTACTGCTGGATTAAAAAGTTGACTCAAAGTCTCGTAATAAAAATTGGTCTTATTTATCACTAAATGAGACTAAGTTTAAGAAGACTTTTTTAGCAGTTTCAGTTTAATAAAATTCCAGTTCCTTTTTTATTGTTTCACTAGTGAATGAAATTATTTGTATTGTTTCAACAGAAAAAAATCTAATAATATGATTTTATAGGCTCCGTTTTATGTCGTCAATTTAATCTAAATATGGGCAATGTTATCAGTGTAAAAGTTCTGCCATAGGCGATGTAAAGTGTGGCCATATAAGATAGGTATGTAAAAATCTATCATTTTATATTTATAACGATGAAATTAATTTCATAAAACAAGCAAATTGAGATTTTAGCATCTATTTGCATGCTCTATGAAATTCGCATTTATTAGCATCTATTCCGAATTTTAGCATCTATTTAGCATCTATTTCAAAATGCTAAAAATACGGGTCTCTTATAATACCTCATCAGAAGACCCGTATTTTTAGCATTTTGCAAAAGATACGAAATAGATGCTAAAATTCGGAATATATGCTAATAATTGCGAATTTCATAAAATATGCAAATAAATGCTTCAATTATAATTATATGCGAAATTTCATATTTTTAAAAACATTTATTTAAATAAAAATAAGCAGTCAATTTAATTAAGCTCGATTATGACTTGGCAGATTTTTCCTCAATTTTTCTGTAAATGAACTTTTTGGCTGTAACTTAGACCAGAGCTCCGCAACCTTTTCTCATCTATGGCACACCAAAGTACTTCTTTGGATTATACGGCACACCAAAGATCTCACCTTGAATACCGCGGCACACCGAAAGCCAAAAATACATATTAATTTGATTAATTTCACTTTTTTTTAATTTCATTTAGAACTTAATAAAGCAAGTACCTCGTTGTATGTTTACATAAATAGGCGATAGGGGCTGGGAGCTTGACGACCGTTGTAAAATAATTTATTTATAATATTGCCTTATTTGATCGCGGCACACCTGTATCGGCTTACGGCACACCAGTGTGCCGCGGCACACCGGTTGCGGAGCACTTACTTAGACGATTCCTGAATAATTCAATTTTTATTTTTATTATTGCCCTATTTTAGGATAATTCTGTTTATTATGTTAATTATGTATATTTGTAAGTATGTATTATAAATAAATAAATTGTTTAAATGTAATGGAATCATTGATTATATGATTCTTATAAAAATATTTTAAATGCTCTAAAATGCTAAAATTAATGCTTATATTCTCCAAAAGGTTAAAATCCAAAACTCTAAAACCTAACAATGAAAAATTAGATGCTAAAAATACGGGTGATCCATCAGTAATGTGAAATAAATGAAAATATCTGAGAATAAGGAGGCACAGATTGTTCGATCTCCCAAAGAGTAACCCTAACCTGCCAGAGACTATGCCCCTCGGGAGAGGGATCAGACTGTTCAACCAAATCGCCTCGGATGTTGATATATTTCACGTAAGGGAGGACCAATTCAGGCATGAACTCCACGAGCTTATTTGGAAGAATAATTTGTTGGAATCATCAATTTGATGGGCATTGGGACCTTCTGCTTGACAAAAAAAAATGGCGCCCCTGGAATTTTTTGATAGGGAGAGGAAATCTTCAGAAACACCTCCTGTATAAGCTAAGGCCGTCCTTGGCGCCCTTAGTTCACTCAGCGCCCCGGGCAGCCGCCCCACTGCGCCACCCCCTAAAGCCGGCACAGCGTCCTGTTATGCGACTTACAGTACTTGACTCATAATCACGACGAAGCGGCTTACACTGATTTTGTAAAATAAACTAAACCGAATATTGACTTGAGTCAAATGAAGAATCGTAAATTTACGGTCACCATCCAAAAAGCGGTCGTTTCGTCAAGTATAGAGCACATGGTTTATCATCACATGTCGACAATTTTCACCGATTTTGTAAAGCAAAGAAAACATAAAAAATCACTTGTGTTAAAATACGTATTATATATTACGATACAAATACAGTGGAACCTCTTATAGTAAGCATAATTCGTTCCAGAATCTTACGCGTTATACGAAACGCTCGTTAAGCGAATCTAATTTTCCCACATAAATCAATGTGTAACACGATAATGCGTTCCAAGCGAAACATTTTTTATAACGTTTATTCATATAAAATTACATGCTTATAAACTGTTGAAGATCGTAACAACCTGGATGAAACATTTTTAAAAATCGAAACTAGCTTATTATTTATTAATTTATGACAAAGAATTAACAATTTTTTACTAGAAAGCTGTCTAGGGACATTAGTTTTAGCCGACTCTTTGAAATTCGGTAAAAATTTATAATAATAACGAGCAAGATCCTGGAACGAATTTCGCTCGCTGTGAGAGGTTCCAGTGTATTCACTTCTGTTAAAAGACGTATACACTTACAGATTATTATATTCTTAAAGATAATTTTCGGTCACCATCTTAAAGGCGGTCGACACATCAAACATGGAGCGTTTAGTTCATCACATAAAGACAGTTTTCGCTGATTTTGTAAAGCAAGGTATTCACTTGCGTTTGAGTATTCACTGTGAATAACTCTCACAGAGATGCGCGCAGTATCTGAGTGCAGTGTGGAGAGCCTAGCTGACTTACTGATCGCTTAACGATTATAAACACAGAAGAGAGGAGCGCAACATTTGGCACGAGAACGAAAACGACGCCAAATATTCTATATGAAAGTTTCTTGGGACCAGCGTATGCAAGATGAGGACACAAATGAAAGCCTGGCAGTTTCACAGCGGACCGACTGAATGTGATGTGGATCAGACCCTGTCACACCTCCTGGAGTGTGCGCTGTGTCCGTGCAGCTGCACCCAGGAAGACCTGATGATGGCCGGGAGTAACGCTATCGACGTCACCCACTTCTGGACAGACAGGATCTGACCCTGATATATGAAAGTTTGGAGCAATTCGGAGCCACTGGGTAAACTGGTTGGGAGAGACCATACTCTCTTTCTCATTTGGAAAACTAAAGTACATTTGTAAAACGAAAATTCCGCAATGTCTAAAAACTAACGTTTATCCAATGCATCCTCCCTGTATTAACTTATGTCGCAGAGACGTGGAATCTAACAGCAAGTCTTATACATAAAATAAAGGTCACACAGCGTGCTATGGAGAGATCCATGAGAGGAGTGTCGCTAAAAGATAGAATCCGTAACGAGGAAATACGCAGAAGAACTCAAGTAGGGAATGCTACCCAACGAGCTGTGACAGCAGAAACTCCGAGCCTGCCGTCATTGAAGCCGCTACTACTTATCAAGAAGCCCCTGCTGTTCCGAGCAAGGCCCCATTGACTCCCGTTACATGCCAGGACGAGTCATCATTCGAGGAAGTGGAGGACCTGGATGCTTTGTCCCTGGATGCCCTCTCCCTCACCCGAGCAATCTTTCTGGGGAAGTACATCAGTCCGGTTTAAGTCGCGCCTCTCCTGTTGGAGAAAGGCATCAACGTCTGGTGATCCGTGGTTCTGCAGCTCCTTCAAAGAATGTTGCTGGAGTGACGATGGCGTATCTTCACGCCAAGGGTCTTCACCCAGATACAACGACTGATGACTTGCAGAGCTTCGTGGCAGCGACCGCTGCATTCAATCCCTCTTGGATGACCATCAGGAGGATTGTCAGCAGACGGACGCTGTCAACGTCCTTCAAAGTCGGGGTCATTGCGACTTCGCTGGAGTCTCTCATGGCGCCTGACGTGTGGCCTAAAGGGACCATCGTTCAACCCTGGATACGCGTAAGACGAAAGAATCGCAGTGAACAGTGGTTGAACCCAACTTGAGTGAAGATATTGACATATTTAGTGTGTTACTGCTTCGGATTCAGTGCAGGTGTTGACAGATATAAAATGTTGGACGTTTGTTTTGTAACAATAATGCCGTGCTATTTGTGTGTCCATGATATACTTATAGCATGGTTTTTGTTGTTGCAATTCCAACAATTTGCATTAAATTATTTCGACACTAGTTCTGAGTATGAGGTCATGGACACTGAATGTGACAATACTCTTACAACGCTGCACTTATAAATGTTAGTTTGAATTGGAATATAAAATATTTTGTAATTTCTTTCATTTGCTAAGTGCATCTTTTTAAATTTATGTATATTGTGTTGGAGCTTGTGCTCTGTTAAATAAATAAAATAAATAACGAATAGGCACACTCAAGTGGCAATGGGCAGGACATATATGTCGAAGAGACGACGGTCGATGGGGAAGAAAAGTTTTGTAATGGCGCCAAAGAACGAAGTATTGGCCGAGTGACGACATAAGAAGATTAGCGGGAGTGACCTGGATGCGGAAGGCGGAGGATCAAAGACGATGGAGACTCATGCAGGTGGATTACGTTCAACAGTAGACGGATACAGGGTGATGATATGCTCCAGTTAGGGATCGGACATGGATGTTTAGATTCTAGAATACTGCAGCGGGTTCTCGCGGCAAAATGTTGTAGCCACCACTTTGGCAATAATGTGTGCTGCCAAGGATCGCGGCGCTGTGTTAAGGAGTATGCGCCGCATATAATCAAACACAGCGTAGGAATACAATTGAAATGTATACTTTGTATTAAGTATGACTGAAGGTCAATAAGTGTATGCATTCAAGCGGAATTGCTGATAAATGCAGCGCCGTATGGGCGAGTTAATGGAAGGTGATGAAGTCAGCCATTGTTGAGCTGCAGTTGCTGCGACAAGGATAATTGTGATCACGGCCATATTGGATAAGTGACCGTCTTTGTCGATCCAGTCGAACTGAGATCTAGTCTATTTATTTATTTACACAACCGTAGTGGCAAGGAATACAAAAAAATATATAATTCATTTAGATTAGGGTGTCCCAAAATTTTTTTTTTCGTTTTTTTTCAAGGTTCACCCCCTCGTTTTATGTGAATGGTATCCAAGTAATTGTAAAAAAAGTTTCACGCCATTAAAACCACGGGAAAAGATAGCGACTTGCATCGGAACATGTCAATACTAGAATTCTAAGGCGCGCGAAAGCTAAAACCTGATTATAAAAAGCAATATTTTTTTTTAATTTTCTGTAATAGATAATAATATTTACATAATATATACTTAAAATTTGTAAGATAGAGATACAACAGCGTTTTATTTGCTGAATAAACATTAAGTGAAAAAACTAGTGCGCGGCGTGTTCAGAAATCCTGATATTTTGTTTCAAATTGGTTTGTTTGTCCCTGACAATTATTTAAGGATAAGGAGGCACAAATTGTTTGTTCTTCCTAGAGGTAATACTAACCTGCCAGGGACTATGCCTCTTGGGAGAGTGATCAGACTGTTCAACGATATCGCCTCGAATATTGATATATTCCACTTGAGAGAAGCCCAGTTTCGACATGAGCTCCACGAATTAATTTATCAAAGTAATTTCGTGGAGTCTTCTTTTTAGCGGGCTCCGGGTCTTTTTAAATGATTCTATTATTATTGTGTTATTTATAAATTGCTTTTTTATCCTGTTGTATAAATGAATTAAATATTGTATTTGTAATGTTTCTAAAAGAAAATAAATTGAAATTGAAAATTGAAAAAAAATTAAATTGAAAAATTAAGTTTTCAAAAGCTCCTTTTGGCCTTCATACAAAAATTTATATTAAAATTTCAACATCAAGTCGCTATCAGAAAACGTTGTCCGACAGCAATCAAATTTATTATGTGAGTTACTAGGACCAAACCACATAAAAATAGAAGGTGAGCCGATTTCATTTCGAAAAAAATAATTTTCCCATACAAAGCCTGGGACACCTTAATATAGATACACAAAAAACACATTGAGCTTATTTACATAATAATAATACATATGGAAAAGAAGAAAATGACACGCATCAAAGATAACAGAGATGTGGTAAAGCAATTCCATCGACAAAAGATGAAAAGGATGTAAGAAAGGGATCGAGGTGTGTTGGTAGGCCATTTAGGAGTACCATTGCCGTTGTACTAAATTGAGTGCTCGAAGCTCCACAAGTACCAACTGGGGTGGAAAATAATGGATGGTTAAGAGACAGGGTGTACCTATCTGGAACGTAAAAGTTAAAACATTAAAGAATCCCAGAGTTGTGAATTGCACCGCGAAGAAGAAGGTATTCTTTCGCATCGGTTGTCGGCATATACCGTCAAAGATTCCCTGAACGTTGACATCGGTTGACGTGAAATATCGTTTTGCTTCTTTCAGTGTGACATCTACTGTGAAACTGGAACTGCAGTCATTCTCTTTATCAACCCACATGTATTCTTTACAGGAATATGTAAAGCATCTAAATAAATATCGTTAGGTTTCGTCATAGGAGCGATTTTTTTGTAAGCCACATGTGTCAATGCCACCACAAGTATGTAATAAAATAATGAAAGTTTGTTAAATAAAATAGTTTTTTGTGCATCATCTGATAGCTAGAGGATACTGGAACCAATGTGATATATGAAAATATACCAGATAAGTACATTTATGCTTCAAATACTAGTTTTAAGCAAAAAAAATGTTTTGAAAAGTTCACGCCGTATTGACAGTATAATTTGTATTCCACCGAGTTTTAATGAAGGGTCAAGTAAAGGTGATGTTAGTATTAATATGAAAGTGCCTCAAAATCACAACTTTATCGATTTATATTTAGTTTTTTACCGTCGCTTAGATGGCGTGAATAATTGTCATTTTATATTAAGCATATAGTAACGTTCAGCTCGGTTTATAACAATGTTATTCCGGTCCAAGAATGTTTTAACCGGCTCGCTCTTGTTGCGGCAACAAGCAGTAATTGAACCAGTAACAGCCGCATATCAGTGCCGGTTTTAGGGGGTGGCGAGGTCCGTCAACCGCCAGGGGCGCTGAGGGCGACCAAACTTGCTTAGTTTTTTATATATATAATACAACAAAATATTTATGAAAAAATATATATTTGAAGGAAATTAAATAATCTAAATAAATGTCACCCTTGCTGTTGATAGCAAAGTTCTTCACTTTTCCGATGACTGTCACAGGTGACGGGTGTGCATCTTTGGGTGACATGAACATTAATTTGTCCGAAACATCAACAAAGAAGAGTGTTCCGTTAGTTATGATAATTGCACTTGCTATAATCTGCAAAAAAAGAGTACAAAATATACGTCTTCTACTTCTAGAAATGGACACAAAATCATCAAAAATAATAAAATGTTAAAGTATGATATGTTATTTTATTAAAGCATATCCGCTCCATTATTTAGACCATATGGACAACGCTATATTCTGTTTCAAAGTTCTGTTAGCTCGGATTGTCTAAACCTTTTCCCAGAACACCTGTATACCCGGAGGTCCAAATGGGATGGTTCCCGGTAGCCTCCAGAGCAAGAGTCCGCGAACTTGTATAAAATGCGGGTTTAGTACGAGAGAAATATTTGGGTGTTCAAGGAACAGAGTTTTTAAGAAGATCGGACGATCAACGCGACGCTTCCGAGGCCTGGACACTTTTTGTTGTCTTTAAGGGGTGGCTCAACCGTACCGGGGGCATGTATAGAGCTAAATTTTGTAAAATCGATTCTAAAAAATCTAGTTGTCAGGATTTGAACCAACGGGGATGTATTAATATATAAAAATATTTACATTGCTTGTAATACTATCAACCAGATTTTTTTTTTCCTTTTTAAAATAAAATTAATAAAAACATATTTAAGGTCCACAATTCAACAAAACAGGCTTTATACTTAAGAAACCCTGTCAATTGACTATCACTAAATTTTTAGATATTTCTTCGTTAATCAAATTTTTTGAGGATTTTCAACCTCGAAAGTGAATTATTAGAAATATGGGTTTGTTAATGAAGTGTCTTTTTTATGAATTTCCATTAATTACATAATTCAATTTATTTTTGTATTTAATATCAGCAGATTATTTAGTTCAGTGAATTTATTTAAATTCATTTTACTATTCGGTACCGTATACATAATATTTGCATACATAGTATGTGTTAAAATATTGATATCCCCTCCAACACAAGAAAAAGAAATAGGGGGCGCCAGT
This sequence comes from Glossosoma conforme, assembly GCA_022606575.1. Lineage (NCBI taxonomy): Eukaryota > Metazoa > Arthropoda > Insecta > Trichoptera > Glossosomatidae > Glossosoma > Glossosoma conforme. The sequence goes on from JAGTXR010000053.1 coordinate 1,489,919, forward strand.
TTTTTTTTTGCTCCGGGGCGCCGCGGGGTCTAAAGCCGGCACTGCCGCATATAACCAAACACAGCGCCGCGAACCTTGGCAGCACACATTATTGCCAAAGTGGTGGAAACAAAATTTTGCCACGAGAACCCGCTACAGTATTCTAGAATCTAAGCATCCATGTCCGATCCCTAACTGGAGCATATCATCATCAACCTGTATCCTTCCACTCTCCATCGTCTTCGATCCTCCGTCTTCCGCATCCAGGTCACTCCCGCTATTCTTCGTATGTCGTCAGTCTGCCAATACTTCGTTCTTTGGCGTCATTACAATACTTTTCTTCCCCATCGAACGTCGTCTCTTCGACAGATATGTCACATTGCCACTTGAGTGAGCCTATTCGTTGGGTAGCATCCACTACTTGAGATCTTTTGCGTATTTCCTCGTTACGGATTCTATCTTTTAGCGACACTCCTCTCATGGATCTCTCCATAGCACGCTGTGTGACCTTTATTTTATGTATAAGACTTGCTGTTAGATTCCACGTCTCAGCGCCATAAGTTAATACAGGGAGGATGTATTGGATAAACGTTAGTTTTAAGACATTGCGGAATTTTCGTTTTACAAATGTACTTTAGTTTTCCAAATGAGAAAGAGAGTATGGTCTCTCCCAACCAGTTTACCCAGTGGCTCCGAATTGCTCCAAACTTTCATATATCAGGGTCAGATCCTGTCTGTCCAGAAGTGGGCGACGTCGATAGCGTTACTCCCGGCCATCATCAGGTCTTCCTGGGTGCAGCTGCACGGACACAGCGCACACTCCAGGAGGTGTGACAGGGTCTGATCCACATCACATTCAGTCGGTCCGCTGTGAAACTGCCAGGTTTTCATTTGTGTCCTCATCTTGCATACTCTGGTCCCAAGGGACTTTCATATAGAATATTTGGCGTCGTTTTCGTTCTCGTGCCAAATGTTGCGCTCCTCTCTTCTGTATTTATAATCGTTAAGCGATCAGTAAGTCAGCTAGGCTCTCCACACTGCACTCAGATACTGCGCGCATCTCTGTGAGAGTTATTCACAGTGAATACTCAAACGCAAGTGAATACTTAAGTTTACCTTGCTTTACAAAATCAGCGAAAACTGTCTTTATGTGATGAACTAAACGCTCCATGTTTGATGTGTCGACCGCCTTTAAGATGGTGACCGAAAATTATCTTAAAGAATATAAGAATATTTCAATGTATACATCTTTTAACACAAGTGAATACACTGGAACCTCTCACAGCGAGCATAATTCGTTCCAGGATCTTTCAAATTATGTGAAACTCTCGATAAACGGCACTTATTTTCCCAAATAAATAATTTTAAAACGCGAAAATGCGTTCCAAGCGATTTTTTTTTTACCTTAATTGAAATGAAATTACATGCTTATAAACTGTTAAAGATCGTAACACCCTGGATAAAACTATTTTCTAAATCAAAACTAGCTTATTATTTGTTAATTTATGACAAACAATTAATTATTTTGTACTAGAAAGCTGTCTAGAGACATCTTAGCCGACTCTTTAAAATTTGGTGAAAATGTGACACCTCCATCCATTAAAAAAAATATATACAAATACTGTCTGCACATGTATGCAACACTAACATGCTAACGGTACGAGTGCTAAACACAGACTGACGCAATGATGCAGTTCCGGCTCACATGCTTATAGCATGTAATTTTATTTAAATAAACATTAAAAAAAAATTTTCGCTTGGAACGCATTATTATTATTATATTAGTATTTGTATAGCGCTCTTTTATGACCGAATGATCATTCCAAAAGCGCTTCTTTGCCTCTCTGAGTAAAAATGTGGGTCTTGAGTCTGCTTCTGAAGGATGCCTCCGCTTTAAGCTCTCTTATGCTTTCCGGTAGTGAGTTCCAGGCCATTGGTGCAGCGTAGCTGAAAGCCCGATTGCCAAAAACCGTGCTAGGACTACCTCTCGTCAGCTGCAGGGTGCTTCTATTTGCTCTAGCCGATCTGAGTGTCTCTCCACGCGCGCTTATCTCTGAAGGCTTGATAAGTTCTGTCAGATAGCCCGGTGCAGTTCCGTTGAGTGCCTTGTAAGCTAAGAGGCATAATTTATACTGGATTCTAGCCGAAACTCTCAACCAGTGCATTATCGTGTTACACATTGATTTATGTGGGTAAATTAGTTTCGCTTAACGAGTGTTTCGTATAACGCGCAAGATTATGGAACAAATTATGTTTTGTCAAACATTTGGGTTTTGCAAACAGATCGAATTCGAATTCCAGCATCCGCGGTTTTCTCTCTCTGATAAAATGTCATAAATATGATATTTGCAGAAGATTTATATTTGTGTATCATTTTATGAGAAGTTTTTATTTGATTTACAGTGTTGGCAGTGCTGTTATTGCTATCATGAAGCTCTAGCGATCCTGGCAGTGTCGATGTTGGTCTCTTGGAACCACGAAGTGTATGGTGAATGGAGAAGCAACAAGGTGATGATTGGAGGTCGAACTTACTGCAAGTCACTGTTCGGGAACTTCAGAATCTACAGACACATTGTTTGGGATGAATATGACAACATGTACTTCGTGCTTCTCGGAGGTTTTGGTGTTTGGAAAAAAGGAGCTCCCACCTACGTAACAATACCAGGTTTTGCATTTCATAAACATATATATTATATTTTTACCAATAAGTATAAAGCCGGTCTCACTTCCTAAAAACAAGACACAAAATTAACACAAACTAACATAGAATACAGCCCGACATTCACGCATCACCCTTATTATTACAGGTATTTACTATGAATAGGTGGACGGGACGACTTTCGTCTCCCACCAATTTTAATTATTAGGCTGGCATTTTACGGGTGAGGGATCAAATTCACAGCTACTTCGGCAGAGGCGGACGTTAAGATGGGAGACCTCGTCAGATGCTTCGACGGAGAAGGCGACGTCAGCCAGTGGCTGGCGGAAGTGGAGCTAGTTACCAGATTAAAGGGGGAGAACGAGATCGCCGCCATTGTACCTCTGTTCCTGGAAGGGCCCGCTTTCGCGGTTTACAACGAGCTGGGCGAGGATGCGACAAATTTTAAATCAAAGCTTAATCCTTTTAATTTGTTAATTTTTAAATTAAACGTAACAATACTCACAACGAGAGTACCGACCTTGCGCCCAACGGCGACGGTCACCTCTCGAGTGAATATACTTGTATTATTGCATTTGTGATGTGCAACCACCAAGGCTGGCAGCAATAGATGTGATGACTGAGTAAACATGACGCGGCACCAATGGCCTAGAACTCGCTGCTAGAAACCATAAGATAACTTAAAGCGGAGCCATCCTTCAGAAGCAGACTCAAGACCCACCTTTTAACTCAAAGAGGCAAAGAAGCGCTTTTGGAATGACCATTCGGTTATTAAAAAGCGCTATACAAATTCTTATATAATAATAATAATAATATAAGCCAAAGGTACTTGTATTATTCGTGATTTCCCAGAAAGTTTCTTTCGCGACTAAGTGATAAAAGTGGAGGAAACGATGAGGTGCATTTAATTCGGAGGCTCCCTACAAATATCTATCGTTCCCATGTGGCCCTCCGGGTATACAGGTGTTCTGAGACAAGGGATAAAACCATCTGAGCTTATACAACTGTGAAACGACAATTTAAGGTGTCCTTATGCTCTAAATATGGAGCGGATCTGGGTAATTAAAAAAAACATATAATACTACGACATTTTATTATTTTTGATGATTTTATGTCCATTTCTAGAAGTCCAAGACGTTTATGTTATGTTCGTTTTTTTTTCAGGTTAGGGCAAGTTCAATGACCATAACTAACGGAACTCTCTTCTTCGTCGATGATTCTTCGGAGAAATTAATGTTCATGTCATCCAAAGATGCACACCCGTCATCTGTGCCAGTCATCGGGAGAGTGGACAAATTTGCTATCAACAGCAAGGGTGACATTTATTTCATTTGCTACTTTGGATCCTATGTTCTATTGAAGGGAGACAAGAAAGCCATTGCAGTAAAAAGTGAAGTGATGGTTAAAATTGTTTTGAAATAGGTGAAATGGCTATGTATTAATATAGTCAATATAGTTCATATTAAATTATAATCACTCACTGTTGTCTAAGAAATGTAGGTGTGTTCGTAACTTCGAAGAGTCAATTTGCAATTTATTACCGCTGTACAAAGTTCAAATAAAATCATATCTATCAAAATAGTCTTCGCGTGCGCGTTGGAGGATCTATTGTCGTGTTCCGAAACTCAAAAAAGTGATAATATCGCGAATGCGACCAAATGGTATAGTCACAAAATGTAATAGATCATCAGTAGTACTGATTTTCAATTTGGTCGGCTTCGCGAAACTTAGTTTTAGCTAACTTCAGTTGTTAATCTATCAGATTATTTTGTTTTATAAATATTCAGTTTTGTCACAAATTAAATTTCTGAACGCAACAATAATATTTGACATTAGATTTGACAACCAACTAATATGTCAATCCATCCTGTCGCACACGGAAAAAGTATTACGATATTGTGTTACGATATCTATGAGTGCGCGAGAACTTTCTTTACTTTGGTGATCTGTAGTATATGGCAACACCATCGGTTGGTACCTTTGCGAAATGGAACCGCAAAGCGAACGAGTGAACTGTCAACAGTGACGCGGTTCTTTTTGTTGTTGTTGATATTTTGTGATAGTGACACTTTACTGCTAAGTGAGCGAGAATTTTTCTCACTTTGATTAATTACGATGCCGAGGAGAAGACGACCTGACTTAGGTCGTCGCAGTCAATCAAATGTGCAAAGAGCTACCTCACGTGCTAACCTCACTGATGACCAGAGAGAGACAGATCAAGAAAATAGTCGATAAAGTACATATGTAAATATGTTAACAAAGGTAGCGATATGGCTGTCTTCGCTGTAACCAATGCAAATGATGAAATATCACAGTACCAGATGGGTCGCAATGTAAGTAGCAACGAAGCAATTTAGCGTATCTTTTCATTTGTGATCCATGAAAGACACCCTACAGTAGTCCATTTGGCAGTCCGAGTTTATTTTAATGAATCGAACGCGGCAGACAGAGCGGCACGTCCACCGTCGACAACATTAACAAGTTTCTTCACAGTCTGTCAAACTGATGATTTTGCTCGCACTTTGCTGAATGTTGACATGCCACGCTATTACACATGGAATGCATCATCAAAATCGTTCAGCGTCGAAAACAAGGAACACCAGTTGAAAGACATCCAAATGTATTTGCTTCAGACGCTCTGGGTCGCATCAACACAGTACATCCAAATAACGATTAATGTTATTATTTGCGATTGTTGTTGGTGAATGTTCGTGGTCCGACATCGTTTAAGCAACTGAGAACAGTTAATGGACAGCTGTGTGTGACTTACCGTGAGGCATGTCAACTATTACATTTACTTGAGAACGTTTCGCACTGGGATGATACGCTCAAGGATTCCGTAATATCTTCATCGCCGCATCAAATTCGTACATTATTTGCGATTATCACATCGAAATGTTTCCCCTCGAATCCAAAAGATTTGTGGGTTAAGTATAGAGATGACATGTCTGAGGATGTTTTGCATCGTGTGCGCCGTCAAACTTTGAATCCTACACTACAAATGACTGCAGAAATTTACAATGAGACATTGATCATGATAGAAGATATGTGTTTATTGATGGCAAATAAAGTATTGTCGTGTTTGGGAATGACAGCACCAAATGGTCATATGCACGATGCATTAAACCACGAGTTGCAAAGAGAACAACAGTACGACATTGAAGCATTGGCCGAAACAGTTCGTATAAACGTTCCACTAAATTCCACCAATTAAATCAACAACAAAGAATTGCGTACAGCACTTTTATAGAAGCTGTGAACAGTGGATCTTATGGAATTTATTTCGTTGATGCTCCCGGAGGAACCGGAAAAACGTTCTTAATTTCATTGCTTTTGGCGAGGATTAGATCGCGAAATGATGTTGCTCTAGCGTTGGCTTCATCTGGAATAGCTGCGACTCTGCTAGAAGGCGGGCGAACTGCACATTCTGCCTTGAAATTACCATTAAACATGAAAATCACCGAAACACCAATTTGCAACATCGCCAAAAATAGCGCAATGGCCAAGATCCTACAGGTATGCAAATTGATTGTTTGGAATGAATGCACAATAAGAGGTCACTGGAGGCACTGGCAGAACGTTGAAAGATCTTCGTGACAACTAAAATATTTTTGATGGGGCCATGATTCTGTTGTCAGATGATTTTCGTCAGACTCTTCCAGTTATTCCCCGATCAACTGTTGCTGATGAACTAAATGCATGCCTACAATCATCGAATTTGTGGCAGTATGTAGAGACACTCCAATTAACAACTAACATGCGAGTATTTTTGCAACAAGATGAAACTGCAAATGTGTTTGAGAAGCAATTGTTAGACATTGGAAATAATAAAGTTGTAGTGGACACCTTGACCGGATTCATCACATTACCCACAGATTTCTGTCACATCACAAACTCAAAAGAGGAGCTTATTCGGCGTGTTTTCCCAGATATAGCGCAAAAGTTTAATAACCATAATTGGCTGGGTGAACGAGCAATATTGGCGGCGAAAAATAAAGATGTCGAGGATCTCAATGCGACCATTCAGAATTTTCTTCCAGGACAGTTGGTTTCCTTTAAATCAGTCGACACCGTTATGAACCAGGATGACGTAGTCAACTATCCCACGGAGTTTTTAAATTCACTGGAATTGTCTGGATTACCACCTCACAACTTGCAGTTAAAAGTAGGATCAGTTGTCATCATGCTGCATAACATTAATCAAACTCGACTGTGCAATGGAACAAGACTGGCTGTGAAAAAGCTAATGAATAACGTCATTGAGGCAACAATCATAAAAGGAAAATACAAAGGAGAGGATGTCTTGATCCCGCGGATACCGATGATTCCGACGGATTTATCATTCGATTTAAACGCTTACAATTTCCAGGACGTATGGCCTTTGCGATGACCATAAATAAATCGCAAGGACAGTCGTTGGAAGTTTGCAGAATCAACTTGGAGTTTCCCTGTATCGCGCATGGACAATTATACCGTCTTCTTTGTTTATTTACGCACCACAAAACAAAACAAAAAATTAAGTTTCTGAGAAAGCTTTAAATTGATTAACAGACTGTATCATAACAGTGTGTGTCTGTCAATATCAAATGCAAGCCTTATAAATAGCCAGTATTTCAGGAAAACTCTGTTTTGTAAGTAAGCAACATGATATGTCAAAAATAATAATAAAACTTCATGCTTCGTTCAAAAAATCCTTTTTTATTATATACGGATTCGTTTTGTTTGTTTTAAGACTATTTAATACAAATGCTTAGGTCTTTTATTTATCGATTGAGGCAGTACGAAGTCTGCCGGGTCAGCTAGTTTCAATATAAATACTTACAAACTACTGAATTAAATCAAAAACTAAATAAAAATGAATGACTTCACATGCAACAATATTAATGACAAAATTCAAATAAAAGAACTTTTACATGACTCGATAGAAAACCTCAACCAGTTGGTACATAATAATGAATTCTCAGTTACAACTTACCACATATTAGCTGAATTAAACTACCTACAGTGTATAAATAATATCACGAGCAATATTTGCAACAATATTAATGATAAAATGACGTCACTGCATAAGAAATTGAAATAATGAAATGTACTAAAGATGTATTATTAATTTATATATACTTTAGATTTAATTCTATATATAGAATCTTAAAATTTTAATTATATAATGTTAGTATCATATCAAAATTATGACAATGTATAAATGTGTATATGTAAAATTCTGTATAAATATATAACTGTAAAATAACATAGATGAATCCCACGCCACACACAAGATCTTATCTTTAAGTGGTGTGGTAAGCGAATTTAAAAAAAGAAGAAAAAAAAATTTAAAAAAAAAGATGGAATGTAAATTACTGTGTAAAAAATGTATCTTTTTATATTTGATTAAATAAAAAAAAATTATCGCACTGTTTTTACAGCAAAGAATTACATATTTATAATACTCTAAGTTAATGTAAATTTTTCCAGTGCCAATTCATAAAATAAAATTATCTTACATTATATAAATGCGAATTTAAGATGCATATTTCAATAGCTGCTAAAATGCAGGTACAAATTATATTATATATTAACACTATATAAAGTAAATTTATTAGCAATGTAATTTTCGTCTATATACTTTACTTTCTTTGTTTACCTTTCAAATCCAAACAAATCAAACGAAATTCAGCATTTTTGGCTTAAATCTTTTGTTTTAACCGTTTTATCATTGTGCATGTTTAAAAAGAGATGTAAGTAAAGGCGTCTTTTCAGAATGTTAATTTAATATATAATATATTATAAGGACAATTGTGTTCAACACATTTTACATTACAATTTTTAAATTCAATATTCAATTTTTAAAGCAGACTCCATTTGTACAAAAAAACAGTGTTTGTCTTGTAATTTAATATACATTCTTTAACAATATATTTCAGACATTTCTCTGTCTCTGCCATGGTCAATCCTATATATATATATTGCATATTGCAAAAAAAACATCATGTTTATACATATTTTAAATAAGACAGCATAATAACAAATAAAGTTTAAACAAACACATTAGCAAGATACATAATTGTAGTTAGGATTTGCTGCAATGGAAGGTTTGATTAGACTTGTATGTGGCAAGAAAAATGGCATAAAGCTTTATTATATATTATATCAAGATAATTGTATGAAAGTATGCATCAGAATTAGTACATGAATGAAATACATAACATGTAACAAAAGTGAAGTTTAATTCATCATCATCAGCCTGTGTCCGTCCACTGTTGAACGTAGGCCTCCCGCAAGAGTCTCCATCCTCTTCGATCCTCCGCCTTCCGCATCCAGGTCACTCCTGCTATTCTTCTTATATCGTCAGTCCATCTTGTAGGGGGTCGGCCAATGCTTCGTTTGCCAGTTCTTGGGCGCCATTACAATACTTTTAAGTTTAATTAACAACTGAAAAATATAAAAACAAGCAATGTATAAAAGGTAAATAAAATGAATTGATATATATTATATCTATAAAAATAATATTTAATCCTTTCAAAGTATTCGTAATTAAAATGAGATATCATTCATATATCAAGACAAAAAAATGATGCATCATGTCAATATAAACACTTAGTAAAATCACAAAGCATGTCACAATAAAAATGTCAAATATTGTACAAAAAATCATAGCAGGAAACAGGTTGTCGATGATTTGTATATCTTCAACCTCCGCAGCGCTCATCAAAGCTGGTTGTGATATGAATATCATAAACACATATTACAACCACTTTGCGAGAGATGAGAAGCTTGATAATGGTGTAGTTCATCCCACGACGATTCACAATATTACAATAGAAGAAGACTGAAAGAAAATAACAATGTTATTTCATCAAAAACGTGACAATATTAAAAAATATTTCATAAAATACACAAAACATTTTATATATATAAATTGATCCAAATACTCGAACATGACAAATTTAAAAATTACAAAATACGATCGAAAATGTCAAACTTTTCTTGAATCTTCTTTGGCTTTTGGTGGCTTGGCTGTCGACCCAACTCGTCAAAAATGGCTGTGATATGATAATTTAAAACATTCCACAACTACTTTTACGAATGGGTCGGCAACATCCAACGCTGTCAGCAGAAACTCCTTCCAAACGAGCAACTATAGAAAACAATATATTATAAGTCAAATCACAGAAAGAAAACACATGGAAAAAATTCAAATAAAATCAAATAGTATGACATATTCTAAGGGTGCATTTAGACCAAAAGAGCTTTCGCACAATTTCAACCCCACTATTTAGAATTCTCTTAATTTAAATAGTAAATGTGTAAACTATTGCTGCTAATTAAGCGTCGATTAAGCAGATTTTTAAAGTTAAAAGAAAAACGTTTACACAGAATTAACATCCTTGCTCCTGTTAAAATTTGATATTCATTTACTTGTCAGGCTGTGTTGGCGTGCATGCTCGTGATTGGTCGCATGTCTGGGTGGTGTTGCCACAGGTTTAAATACACCCCTTGAGAGATAAACAATATTCAATCATATTAAATAGATAATTCTATTTTACCCTAAACATTGCTTTTATGATTTTTAACAAGTGAACAAAATGCACAAATTGCACGTGATTATTGCATCATTTTAATGAATAACAGTTGCTCAACGTCATCCATGTTGGTAAGGTAAAATAATATTATCTAAGTGATATTTCACATTCAATGCTATAAATATAAATGTCCATGTTCCCCGATGCTGGAAATCAGGTGAAGTGATCCACAGATGATTTTGCCCTCAGCTAAGCTCACCAAAGTGGCTGTGATATGAATCAAAAACAACATTTCACCCCCACTTTAGTGAAATAGCCGAGAGCTATTCGTTGTCAAGAAGAATCAATCCAAAGAGAGAATTATTATTCGGAATTATATACTTTTAAGTGTTAATGGGCACCAAAAGGAGTGTAGGTATGATAAGGTGGAAGAAACAGTAAGTTAGAGACAGTAAATTGATTAATAAATGTAATTATATCGTTAGGGACTATAGGTGGATGACCGAGGTCAGTAATATTGTGCTTGACATGAAACCGTGCTCATCAAAGCTGGCTGTGATAGCATACAATATGATTATCTATAACAGACCAGATGTGATGACACAGAGACACTAAGTGATGAACTGAAACCTCTGTGTCATCGTTTCAAACTCTACTATGGTTCCTGTCTACAAACGATTACTTTAAATTACTTTTTAATGCATAATTTATAATATTTTTAATCTTGATAAAAATTAGATGTTTAAAATTCTATCATATATTTTTTTTTTAATGTGAGATACATCCAATATTGTCTATTATTACTTCACGTGAATATTTCAGGAATAAAAAACTATAATAATTATACTAATAATGTGGTTGAAGTGGATTTCTAATTAGTTTTAAAATGTGTTTTCATATAAATAGTTATAACTCTTGTAAAATAAACCACTGCTGCCGTATTATAACATGATAATTAAACCAACAAACTGATGCACGTACAAATTCACAGCAAACACTAATTTATACGACACTTCTCACAATATTCACTCATTGAAATAAGTAATATAATAAAATGATACTGTGAAAATTGGCAATGTTTGAAGATTGCAGCATGAGCCACATGAAAGACATGGGGTTGTGAGAATTCCTTTTAATCATATCACTACAAGTCTTTCAAAAAAGCGGCATGCTTAAAAGTGCCTCTCCGAGTAAAAAAAACTATAAAAGAAACTATGAAAAAAGCTAAATAAAGAATAACTGTTGAATCTTGATGCAAAGGAATAGCTGATATTATTTTATCCTCACACCTCACCTGTTAAAAATAGTAACATTAAACATCGCAAATTTAATAAACGCAACTAAAACTGATATCTGTATATATAACTATCATAAAACTCTTTTTATTTTAAATTTTGCTACGTTTAGAACAAATTTCAGAATCTAATACATTATGAATCAGTGAAGATAGGTATAAACCAATATTCAACAATTGACACAAACGAAATTTGCATATACATCTTATATAACATTTCTAATATGAGTTGCAGCAACTATACATGTTTAAAATAGATGAGTATATCATTGTAACACGGATTACACTGAGCACTTTTTCATTGCTGGAAGACTGCAGTTTCGCGATTTATTAAAGCTCCAGCAAGTGAAGCAGTGGTCAATGTGATTCATGTTAAAACAAGGTATGCTTATCTAAAGAATAAAACAAGTAAAACTTTGCTTTGCTTAAATAAAGTCTCATTGTCATTTTAGTTAAACCAGAGAGTTGAGAACTGCATAGAATAAATCCATTGCCAAGTGCAGACATTGCAGATGTACTTCCTTTCAGAACCCCGCCCTGATGTTGACAGATGCTTCTTTCAATGGAGAATCTGAAAGTAAAGAAAATAACATATTGTAGTTATATAAAATATTGTACTAGAACGAAATAACGATGTACCACTGAATATCAGATTTGAGTTTATACACGTGTGCAAATCTTAATATGAAAAGTACTTGACGAACTTCTCACAAACTACCACGCTATATATCCTCTGTTATTAATAAGTATGTTAAACTAACACTTACTTGAATCCAGAAGTTTACGCCGAAAATTTCCGATGGAAAGAAGCCATAGTTTGGCTCTAAATGCGAGATTTCGAGAACTGGAATGTATGCAAGCATTGTCTCGTGGCTCTGATAGCATGACGCCTTAAAACATTGCCATATAACAAAAATTAAGTAGTATTTCCAGATGACAAAATTAACCTCGTTTCTTTATGGGAGCACATAAAAGAAAATACCGACACATGGTGATAGTGACGCTGAAGTGTCATCTATGGATTATATGACGCTAATAATTATTATTGTTATATAAGCATTTTTATAGCGCTCTTTTATGACCGAATGATCATTCCAAAAGTGCTTTTTTGCCTGTCTGAGTAAAAAGGTGGGTCTTGAGTCTGCTTCTGAAGGATGCCTCCGCCTTAAGAGAACTTATGCTTTCCGGCAGTGAGTTCCAGGCCATTGGTGCCGAGTAGCTGAAAACACGATTGCCAAAGACCGTGCTAGGACTATCTCCCGTCGGCTGCAGGGTGCTTCTATTTGCTCTAGCCGATCTGAGTGTCTCTCCACGCGCGCTTATTTATGAAGGCTTGATAAGTTCTGTCAGATAGCCCGGTGCAGTTCCGTTGAGTGCCTTGTAAGCTAAGAGGCATAACTTGTACTGCATTCTAGCCGAAACTCTCAACCAGTGCAGTCAGTGTAATTTGGGCGTGTTATACACTAGTCGTGCCCAACTATGCTATATATGGCTAAGCGTTGCATGTGGAGTTATATATACTACAACTTGACATTCACGCATCGTTCAATAATTACAGAAATATACTATGAATGGGTGGTCTTCACGGGACGTATTTCGTGTACCACCAATTTTAATTGATAGGCTTTGACTATCATTTTAAGGGGTGAGGAATAAAATTCACACTGCCTGAAGTATTTATTAAGCTTACAAATCGATTAAAATCGTTAATTATTTTTTAAATCGACGTCGGGGATCGAGTCTCGAGATCGAGTTCATTTAAATTCTGAAAAGAAATTGATTTCAATTCAACGGGGTCTATGTCTATATATATATATATGACATTATTTATATAATGATATCATTTTATATTGTAAAAAAAAATATGTTATTATGTAAAAAATGTGAAAAAATAATAATATAAATTATGCAACACTTAAATCAAAGATGAATCCCACGCCACACACAAGATCTACCTTTAAGTGGCGTGGAAAGCGAATTCCAAAAAATAAAAAACAATAAAAAAAAAATCTAACACTGTCAATAAAATCTTAAATGTATCCTATTATATTTGATTAAATAAAATATATATATATATATTTATATATATATATATATATATATATATATATATATATATATATATATATATAAATATAGGAATGACCCGAGCTAGATTCGGGCAAACCACAATAAAAAGTTTCGCGTACGATGTGACCTGAATCCAGTTCGGGCAAATCACTGTGTCGGCAAAATACGATATATACAAATATGATAGATATATATACAAAATACAAATCACACGAGGGGTTAATGCTACCGATAAGCTATGGAATGCTCTTCCAGCGTATGTGTTTCCTCCTTCCTACAATCTGGGTCTCTTCAAGACATAAATAAATTTACACTTGCAATCTCCCCAACCCACACACACACACGAACACAACACACGTTTCCCGCTGCAGCGTCCAGCCTCTGACTGAGCGTCTTAGAGTGCGCTCGTCTTGACCGGCTGTGCTCTCCTGCTTGCGATTACATAAAAAAAAGAGGTAAAATATTTTTTAAAAATGGAAAAAATAGCGTAGCAACGAATACAAAAATAAAAGAATAATGTGCCTATCAAAAAAATTGCTTAAAAAAAGTATAGTATTGGGAATTATTTTCAACACTGGTAACAAAATGATTTGATATCTTTCGGTGAATAACCCACTGGCTGGCACTCACAACACGGAACAACTGTTTGTCAAACCGCGAACTTCTTAAAAATGCGCACGGCGCCGATATCATAATGGCATAAAAAATATAATGTTTTGAACAACCACACACAAACACGAACACAACACACGTTTCCGGCATGCAGCGTCCAGCCTCCCTGGCTGAGCGTCATAGAGTGCACTGGTCTTGACCGGATGTGCTCTCCTGCATGCGTTTACATAAAAAAAATCCAAGCAGTCAGTCACCGGTCATCGCTTTGGGGACAGGCTTTGTGGGGGCGCTGTCTTGCATTCTGCTTCGTAGTAGTATCAACCCGTTGGATTGCTTTGCAGCAACAAAATCTTGCATCTCGATCTCCTCTTCTCGATCCTCTGCAACCCTCTTTAGCTCAGCATAAGAGCTGCATCTCATGTCCTCGAACACTAGCTGCAAATATTACCGTCTGGGGCGCCCTCTGCAGTCTCTACCCTCAACCATCCCTTCCGCAATGTCGTGAAGAAGGCCATCGTGGCGCATGATGTGACCGGTCGCCTCTCTGAGATGGATCTTACTAGGTGCCTGTCTTCCTTGATAACGCTGAGAACCTCATTGTTCGAGACGTGGTCTCTCCAGAAACTTCCGAGAATTATTGTGTATGACCACATCTCAAAGGCCTCTAGTCTTTTTTTATCTCTTGTATTATTCCTATGCTTTTCTTTTATAGCAAAAGGCTAATTAATATTCACCTATACCTCTATGTAAGGAAAAACACCTATGCTGCTTTAGATAAGGTATTTAAGAGCAGATTTCCGGACTTAAGTCGTATCAAGAATTGTTTGTTACTTATAGAAAATCCCTGGCACCTAGAAACAGCAACTTTAACACATTTGGCTGCAAATCAAAAATCACACTAATTTCAAAATAAATGCTTGGATACATGTTACTTTCGAGTTTTATTTTTTTCACTATTGTAATTTTTAACGAACCGTATGCTGATAAGTGATATGTACTATTATTATTCTGTTTTGGTTATATTTTTATAAATCTCAAATGGTTTTCCAAAATAACGGGGTTGGTGGCTTGATATGAGTAAGTGTAGTGATATGATTAAAAGGAATTCTCACAACCCCATGTCTTTCATGATATTTTTTGTCATACCAGTATAGTGATGCGGCCCGCGGAGCTTTACAAATATATGTATGTGGCCCGAAGAAAAAAAAGGTTGAGTATCATTGGTGTAGAGAGTGGAGGGGGCGATATACATTCCAAAGGTGTTAGTCACTCACGGCACGCCCAGTGTAGAACAACCACGTACAGAAATAACGTAAGTACATTCGTATTAATATTCGTAATATGGAAACATATTTCATGTTTAACCCTTGCTTCCCTATGTTATGTATTTACTACAACTCGTCTCTAATAATGAGAATATCCATAAAAATATAATACATACTGAACTTACAATTTTTGTATTCCTCCGCAACAAAGCCCAGTTAATAAATTAGCAAATTTTGTTCAGGCTGCTTTTTAGCGGGCTTTGGGACTTTTTAATGTGTATATATATATATGCAGTGAGACCCCGCTTAACGCTGTTTCTTTTATCGCTGTTTCTTTTATCGCTGTTTCGGTTCAGCGCACTTTTATTTCAACACGGGGATTCCCCGAAATTGTGCGCAACGCTAGGGTTTTAAAATATGTATATACATGACATATCCGAAACAGTGTACAGAATACGTCAGTCAGATCATTCAGTCTATTCTGTGTTTCCAATTTTCTATATTTTTGTCAAGAAGGCACTAATGTAGTTTGCGTTTTCCTTTTGCGTTCTGTTAGAAGTTGTTGATAAGTGGATAAAGCATCTATAACACCCCGTCTTGCTTTTTAACTCCTTTATACGCATCAATTCGTTCAGAAAAAATATCGGCAGAAGGTTAGAATAGGTTCGCTAGAGTCCCGGAGGAAAATTGCTTCACTCAAACATTCATTCCTTCTTCTTCGCTGTTCAAATCACAACCCTGGAATTCTTGAATGTTTTAACTTCTATGTTCCAGATAGGTACTCCCGTGCTCGTAGCCATGCATTGTTTTTGATCCCAGTTGATGCTTCAAGCACTCAATTTGGTACAACGGCAATGGCGCTCCTAAATGGCCTACCAGCACACCTCGATCCTTTTCTTACATCCTTTTCCTCTTATGTCGATGGTATTGTTCTCCCTGATCTCTGTCATCTTTGACGTGTGTCATCTTCTTATTCTTTTATGTTATTTTTGTCTGCTTATTATCTTTTGTATGTATTGTATATTCTATGCTCTGTAACTTTTTTCTTGGAACTTCTGTTCTGTAACAAACAAATAAATAAATGTATATTTTTATTTTAACACATACAGCAGAATACCGACAGATGGTGATAATAATTCTGTAGTTTCATCTGTGGAATACTATGACGCCCTCCATGGTGTATATTGCTAAACGCTGCATGTGGAGTGCTGATCCGCCAACGTCATAGACTACAGCCCGAGATTCACGCATCATCCTTTATTATTACAGAAATTCACTATGAATGGGTGGTCTTCGCGGGACGACTTTCGTCTACCACCAATTTTAATAAATAGGCTATGACTGGCATTTTACGGGTGAGGGATCAAATTCACACCAACCAGGGTTATTTTAGAGCTCATAAATCGATTAAAAATACTTTTTGTTTCAATCTCCGTCGGGGATTGAACCCACGACTCTTGGCTTGCGAAGCAAACGCTTCGACCGTTGAGCTATGACCGCCGACAAATATATCGATTGTTTTCAGCCAATAAATCTCAATTATTTTAATTTTTTACTTCAATTATAACTAATTAAGGGGATTAGCTATGAATGTTCTTATTTTTCGGACCTAAGATTCCTGATTTTTGATTGTGTACTGACTGCCCAATACCGGAACGCGCGTTTTTATTTTAGTACCGTAAAGGAAAAGTTCAGTAACTAGTTTAAGGTTTTGAAAGTAAGATAAATCATTAAATACACTTCCGGTTCTGTTGGGATTGCCCCTCTGGCTCTGGAGGTGTAGCGACGTGCTGCTTATATCACCTTCGTCGCTGTCGTGCGTCTAAGATCGGAGACATCGTCGTGGGTTCGATCCCCGACAATCTCCGTCGGGTATCGAACCCACGACCTTCGGCTTGCCTAGCAAACGCTTTAACATAAGCTATACCCGTCGGCAAACTTTTGAAACTCACTGAAAAAATCGCGATAATAATTTGCGATTTTTTTAATTTTGCTTGAATGGGTGTGGAGTGGCTCCCACGTCAACTGCTTTTAAAACATTTATATGGTTGTACTAGAATTAACATATTTCTATTAATATATTTTTAAACAAAATGAAATTTTCATAATTGGGTCGGCGGGTATAGCTCAGTGGTTAAAGCGTTTGGTTGGCCAGCCGATAGTCATGGACTCGATCCCTGACGAAGATTTAAGAAAAAATAGATATATTTTTAAACAATTTTGAGCTCTCATATCTCGGATACACCGATTGGTGTGAATTTGATCCCTCATCCGTAAAATGCCAGTCATAGCCTATCAGTCAGAATTGGTGGTAGACGAAAGTCGTCCCGTGAACACCCACCCATTCATAGTGAATCCCTGTAATGAGAAGAATGATGCGTGAATGTCGGGCTGTAGTCTGTGACGTTGGCGGATGAACACTCCACATGCAGCGCTTAGCCGTATGCAGTAAGCGTCATAAAATTCATACATGTGACTCATAACCACTTTTACCATCTGTCAGTATTCTACTGTATGTGTTAACATGAAAAAGACAACATTTGGGTTTTGCAAATGGATCGAATTCTAATTCCAGCATCTGCGGGTTTTTTTCTCTCTCTCTGAAAAATGTCATAAAAATAATATTTGCAGAATATTTATATGTTTGTATCAATTTATGAGAAGTTTTTATTTGATTTACAGTGTTGACAGTGCTGTTATTGCTGTCATGAAGTCTCTAGCGATCCTGGCAGTGTCGATGTTGGTCTTTTTGAACCACGAAGTGTATGGTGAAGAGGTGATGATTGGAAGTCGAACTTACTCCAAGTCACTGTTCGGCAAATTAAGAATCTACGGAAACATTTTATGGGACGAATATGACAACATGATCTTCTTGCTTCCCGAAGGTTTTGGTGTTTGGAAAAAAGGAGCTCCCACCTACGTAACAATACCAGGTTTTGAAATCCATTAACATACATAGATATATTTTATTTTTACCATTAAGTATAAAGCTGGTCTCGCTTCCAAAAAACTGTTTTATATAGATCAGTGAGGTATTTCAGTTTGGCTCGGAGCCCCAAAATGCCTTCTAAACTTAATTGACTCAGTTCAAATAAAAGCAATTAGTTTGATAAACAGTGACACTCTTACGTCTAACCTGCAATCAATGGAACACAGGCGTAAGATTGGTTCACTTAGTCTTTTCTACCGTTATTACCATGGTCGCTGCTCTTTGGAGCTTCAAGGGAACATAGTCAGTTCCCGGGAGCCTCCAAGGCAAGAGTCTTAATAATATAGGATGATCAGCCCGATGCTCCCGAGGCGTGGACAATTTTTGTTTTGTCCTTAAGAGGTGCCTTAACCCCACCGGGGCATGTATAGAGCTTCTTTTTTATGTAAACACATACAAGAGAATAACCGACAGATTATATGACGCTTACCGTGGTGCATATGGCTAAGCACCGCATGTGGAGTGTTCTGACAACGTCATAGAATATAGCGCGACATTCAGCCATCATCCTTATTATTACAGTAATTTACTATGAATGGGTGGTCTTCACGAGACGACTTTCGTCTCCCGCCTATTTTAATTACTAGGCTATGACTGGCATTTCACGGGTGAGGGATCAAATTCACAGCTATTTCGGCAGAGATGGCGAACGTTAAGATGGGAGACCTCGTCAGATGCCTCGCCGGAGAAGGCGACGTCAGCCAGTGGCCGGCGGAAGTGGAGCTGGTTACCAGATCGAAGGGGGAGAACGAGATCGCCGCCATTATACCTCTGTTCCTGGAAGGGCCCGTTTTCGCGGCTTACAACGAGCTGGGCGAGGATGCGATAAATTTGAAATCAAAACTAAATATTTTAAATTTATTTATTATTAAATTAAAACTTATATGAAATTATTAGCATGTGTTTGTCTGAACCAGCGGCCGGGGAACTTTTTCAACCATTACCCCAAAATATTTTTGCGTAAGTCGATATTCCCCCTTTCCCCCATTATGAAAAGAAAACAATCAATGTATATTTAATTAAACATTATTTATTGAATTAATTTGTTAAAAAAAAAAAAAAGTTACATGAAAGTAGTAAGTTTTATGAAATAGCAAACTAGAAAAATTTCCTTATTTCCCCAAAAAACATATTTTTATTTGGGGTAATTTAACCCGACCCCTGGTCTAAACAAATCTGTTTGTTCTATTTTCTCAGGCACCTTATCAACCTCGGATATTGCTATAGACGATGAGGGAAAGGTCTTACTTGCCAAATCCAATGGCCTGTATCAGTATGACCCAAAAACCATGTCTGTCAGTCTGTATAAGCCAGAGGTACTTGTATTATTCATGATTTCCCAGAAAGTTTCTTTCGCGACTAAGTGATAAAAGTGGAGGAAACGATGAGGTGCATTTAATTCGGAGGCTCCCTAGAAATGTCTATCGTTCCCATGTGGCCCTCCGGGTATACAGGTGTTCTGGGACAAGGAATAAGACAATCTAAGCTTACAGAACTGTGAAACTACAATTTCCGGTGTCCATATGCTGTAAACATGGAGCGGATCTGGTTTAATAAGAAAAACATATCATATTTTAACATTTTTTATTTTTTTATTATTATATGTCCATTTCTAGAAGTCGAAGACGTATTTTTATGCTCGTTTTTATTGCAGGTTAGGGCAAGAGCAATGACCATAAATAACGGAACTCTCTTCTTCGTCGATGATTCTTCGAACAAATTAATGTTCATGTCACCCAAAGATGCACACCCGTCACCTGTGACAGTCATCAGAGAAGTGAAAAACTTTGCTATCAACAGCAAGGGTGACATTTATTTCAATTTCTTCCATGGATACTCTGTTCTATTGAAGGGAGACAAGAAAGCCATTCAAATTACAGGTGAGATAAAGCGACAATCGATGGGTAAAATTTTTATGAAATAGGTGAAATGGCAATACATACCTGAACTTAAATAATTACAGTGGTTCTTTGAGATGCGAGTTTAAAATTCCAGCGGGTGCACTGACTAGTTTCCCTCGCTCATTCATGTTATCTCCACTGAGACACTGCCCTTCAAATAGCTTGGAGCTCGGAGCTATTGGAAGGGCTAATTTTTTAAATTGGCTAATTGAAGGACAGTGTTTCTTCTTGCGACTAAGTAATAAAAGTGGAGGAAGCGATGAGGTGCATTTGTCGTAAATTTTCCCCATTGAAATTAATTGAAATACCATTAATCTATTCCTTCCACCTAAAAGCCTACCCAGTTGTTCTTGTAACGAGTTTTCGAATAGTAAAAATGTATTTATTAATGACAAAAGTTGCATTATAAAAGAAAATGTCACGACCTATCGTCCTCAGACAATTCGTTCAACGACTCATTGGTTACGACGTGGGACGCACTGGACGTCTGGTGCAGGGTATATTTGGCACACGGGACAACTGGTGCACTGGCTGTCTCGCTAACCTAACTTTCGTTCAAGTCGTTACCGATGAGTCGATGAACGAATTTTCTTATGAACGATAGGTCCAGAAACCCAATTAACCGCTGTATATGGCCATCAAAAACAGTCTATAAGAGCCAGAAAGGAGCCTCGACTCATAACCTAAGAAGTTATTTAAGTCTCGACTTGCCTTAAATATATTTCTATAAAGCATAAACGGTCATTTTCAATGAGTATGTAGTGTTAAAATAATGTATCGCATGTTTCAGATATGACTACTCTCCCTAGTTTTCACGTAGTCATCGACAAGCGCGATGACACTGTATACTTCTGCACTATTGATGGTTTATTCGAGCTGCAGTCCGGGAAGTTTGAGGCGAAAGAACTCATCAGATCAGGCACGGTCACATCAAACACGGTCACACTAAACACGGTCACATCCATGGGATTCGACAGACACGGTAACGTTTTCATTTCTGAAAATCGGTATCTCTACAAACTCACCCCCCTCGCTGAAGACGGCAACTGCATCACAACGACAAGCATGGAGTTACCCGAACAAGAAGTACCGGAAGCGGATAGATCTTCACAATTGAGATGGTTGTTCTTGACATCCTTCATTTTATTCATTTTTGTCCGCTTTGCGTCTTCTTACATTATTAGAAGCAAAGTTCAATTCATAATAACAGAGCAGGTGGCAGTGCCCGTTTGAGGGGTGGCGATGTCGGTTAACGGCCTAGGGCGCCAAATGATCTAAGGGCACTGAGGGCAACTCGCTTAGCTTATTTCTTATTGCGTCCTTTCGTAGATTGTGGAATTTGAAATGAAGCAAAATATTCCAGATCCCACACTTTTATTAACTACGAAGATTTGTTTTTCGGAGAAGTAAGCATAAACAGTCTTTCCCCACACTTTGTTGAACATCATAAATATGAAATAACAAACATTGTTAAAATAGAAAACCAAAAATGTACTTTGAATCTTATGACCCATTCATGACTCTGTCGGCATTTCCGATATTTTTATTACATATTTGTCGCTAAAAGGTAACTTACTTTTGACCGCCGTAGTTGTAAACAATATCTTAGTTCTTGCATCCAGCAGCGGTAGGGATTCAAAATCTATTGTTTGC
The DNA here is from genome assembly GCA_022606575.1 of Glossosoma conforme. Lineage (NCBI taxonomy): Eukaryota > Metazoa > Arthropoda > Insecta > Trichoptera > Glossosomatidae > Glossosoma > Glossosoma conforme. The sequence continues at coordinate 1,511,861 of JAGTXR010000053.1, forward strand.
CAAAAGGTGTCCTGCATTATTTCAATTATTCTCTTGTGAATGGTGTATTTTCTGGTGTTATATTTTTAAATTGGCATAGTGTTCTTTTACTCAATATAGAATTCCGGAGTATTTTAAAATTATAATTTACATAACTGTGTTTTAAATACAGACGATTCTGCTTAATTGGGACACTGCTTAATTGGGACAGCCGCTTATTTGGGACAAATCTCAAAGAACAGAAACTAAACCAAGAAACCAATAGTAAATTTATATGTTTAATTGGGACAACATTCCGCTTAATTGGGTCAGTAAATTCAAGTTCCTATTATTAACTGAAGTATTTTCAAGAATAGATAACAATTTACCATGTAACGATGATTATGAAGACTGTGAGGATTCAATTGTAGAAGGTATTAAATCAGAATATGAAAAATTAGACGAAGATGATGATGATGAGTCACCTGTGCCTGTCTAACCAGGACGCAAAAAAATGTATGGCCGTGTTACAGCGTTATTTCATGCAGGAAGGAAATGAAGGGAGCCCTAAATCCGCACTGAATATCTGTGCTGATTTTGTAGAAGTGAAATGTTACAAAAACATAAGACAGACTACACTTGACTCATTTTTGCATTGAATTAACATGTATGATTTTTTTCCCTTAAAAGTTTACATTACATATTTGTAATTTACATGACAATTTATATTACCTATATGTAATTTACAGTTTCCAAGAGCTTATAAAATAAAATTATTAAAAGAAAATATGCATTGTTTAATTTTATGTGTGTATTACTGGTTAATGGCCTTAGTTGCCAAAACTGAATAAATGAATTTAAAAAATGTGAAATTCGCTTAATTGGGACAGCCGCTTAATTGGGACAAAATTCCCATGTTCCGATGTGTCCCAATTAAGCGGAATCGACTAATTACAAATTTGGTTAATTGTAATTATTCATAATTTCTCTAATTTTTGATACGTTTTCATTATTAGATATAATTTACTTATTATATTCAAAAGTATTTTTTGTTCTATCTCATCATCAGCCTGTGTCCGTCCACTGTTGAACGTAGGCCTCCCGCATGAGTCTTTTCATTTGGGGTAGTTGGCTTAAAACGCCACGCTTGCCAGGCGGCTTGGCGAAATTATGGCCGGTTTACACCGTGCCTAGTTGAAGCTGGGAGAGTTCTTTTGGTAACTCTCTCAGCCCTCCTTTCTCCCGTCAGTTCATCACGTCATATCGCCAAAGGGGTTGGTTACCGCAATCTTGATGTGACATGACTATTTAGGGCTCACCACGTACAGGTGGGAGTGAAATTGGTTGTGCGAGGCTATAAACTGCTGTTTTAATAGCAGTCGGTAGGTGCGCATCACAACCCAAGAGCCCCTTGTTCTATCTACAAATAGTTATTTTATTTATGTTAAACTTATATGCTTTACATACTTTTTTATGTTTAACTGTATATGCGGTTTAATTATTGTGAATATTTTATTTCATTAAAATTCTGTATTTCTTAAATTGCATTTAGTTTTTTTATTTCTATTATTTAATCGTTTGATTTATTGTTTTAAAAATGTCATTCTTCATACATTTATATTCATCATCATCATCAGCCTGTGTCCGTCCACTGTTGAACGTAGGCCTCCCGCATGACTCTCCATCCTCTTCGATCCTCTGCCTTCCGCATCCAGGTCAATCCCGCTATTCTTCCTTTATCGTCAGTCCATCTTGTAGGGGGTCGGCCAATGCTTCGTTTGCCAGTTCTTGGGCGCCACTCTAATACTTTTCTTCCCCATCGACCGTCGTCTCTTCGACAGATATGTCACATTGCCACTTGAGTGTGCCTATTCGTTGGGTAGCATCCACTACTTGAGTTCTTCTACGTATTTCCTCGTTTCGGATTCTAACTTTTAGCGACACTCCGAGCATGGAACTCTCCATAGCACGCTGGGTGACCTTTATTTTATAGGTAAGACTTGCTGTCAGATTCCACGTCTCTGCGCCATAAGTTAATACAGGGAGGATGCATTGGTTAAACGCCTTAGTTTTAAGGCATTGTAGAATTTTCGCTTTAATAATGTACTTAAGTTTTCCAAATGCTGCCCATCCCAATTGTATGCGCCTGGCGATTTTTTTTGAGAAGTTATTTCGCCCTAGTTGTATTACTTGTCACAGATAGGTACAATCGTTTACAACCTCTATTTGTGTTCCTCCAATGGAAATAGGATCGAAGGTCTGTGAAATATGACTATTAATCATGGCTTTTGTATTATATTATAAAATATAAATTACCTAAGTTAAAAGTAAACTCAAAACTATTTTATGAAATTTTTTATTTAAGCTTTTTCATTAATTGATCATTGATGATCGAAAAACTTATTGTATTATACATTCCGTATATTCAATTTTTAGTTTAATTATTGTAAATATCAATTAACTTTAATTCCGGATTAATTTTAACTCTTACCTGCCATTTACGCGCATAGACGTACAAGCAATCCGTGCCTTAACTGCCATTTACGTGCATAGACGTAAATCGCCAGTGTGAATGTTTCGAATACTGAAATGGCTTGGCGTGTCATAGTTGACAGAGTATATTTCTTTGGCAGGAAAAGGGTTAAAATTATATTTAGAATGGGGTTTTTTACTTTATTTTAGAATTTATTTGTTTTTATCCTATTGAAGATACTGCCGGTTCGGGCCTTAGTGAAACTTGGATTAGGATGTTAACTAAATTTGTACTTGAAATCAGAAACTGCAGAGGTCAACGAAAACACATTTTGAACATCAATCGTTTGACTTTTTATATGACGCTTCTGTTTCGAAAAAACGATGGTATTTAGGTATAATACTAACCGTTATTATACCTAAATGAAACCTAGTGACACACGTTGGGAAGCAAAACTAACAAGTATTAAAGCACTGCACTATCAAATAGGGTATATCCACGATGTTTAATTACGTTATCTGAAACAGAATGATCTGATTCAAGAATAATACACGAAGCAATTGCACGGCAATTTAAAAAAAATAGTTTTATAACTGATTGAAATGATATTATTTTTCAAATAAATGTTGCTAGAAAAATGCTAACAACATTTACACATTTACACATAACAACATCACAAGGAATATATCATATATAACAGGGGTGGCGAACCTTTTTCAGACTGAGTGACATTTTTTTTTTCAATAAAATAATATGTCACGTGCCACATGCCATGGAAATAAACATGCATCAAATGTTTGTGTAACTTCAGATTTTTAATAAAACCAAAAATTAATACGTTGAGGAAAATAATTAAGTACTTAATAAGCCTTTATTAAGTACATACTTATTTATTTTTTCAATCATTGCAATCTGTGCATTTTGTTCACTTGTTAAAAATCATAAAAGCAATGCTTAGGGTAAAATAGAATTATCTATTTAATATGATTGAATATTGTTTATCTCTCAAGGGGTGTATTTAGACCTGTGGCAACACCACCCAGACATGCGACCAATCACGAGCATGCACGCCAACACAGCCTGACAAGTAAATGAATATCAAATTTTAACAGGAGCAAGGATGTTAATTCTGTGTAAACGTTTTTCTTTTAACTTTAAAAATCTGCTTAATCGACGCTTAATTAGCAGCAATAGTTTACACATTTACTATTTAAATTAAGAGAATTCTAAATAGTGGGGTTGAAATTGTGCGAAAGCTCTTTTGGTCTAAATGCACCCTTAGAATATGTCATACTATTTGATTTTATTTGAATTTTTTCCATGTGTTTTCTTTCTGTGACTTGACTTATAATATATTGTTTTCTATAGTTGCTCGTTTGGAAGGAGTTTCTGTTGACAGCGTTGGATGTTGCCGACCCATTCGTAAAAGTAGTTGTGGAATGTTTTAAATTATCATATCACAGCCATTTTTGATGAGTTGGGTCGACAGCCAAGCCACCAAAAGCCAAAGAAGAATCAAGAAAAGTTTGACATTTTGGATAGTATTGTAATTTTTAAATTTGTCATGTTCGAGTATTTGGATCAATTTATATACATAAAATGTTTTGTGTATTTTATGACATATTTTTTAACATTGTCACGTTTTTGATGAAATAACATTGTTATTTTCTTTCAGTCTTCTTCTATTGTAATATTGTGAATCGTCGTGGGATGAACTACACCATTATCAAGCTTCTCATCTCTCGCAAAGTGGTTGTAATATGTGTTTATGATATTCATATCACAACCAGCTTTGATGAGCGCTGCGGAGGTTGAAGATATACAAATCATCGACAACCTGTTTCCTGCTATGATTTTTTGTACAATATTTGACATTTTTATTGTGACATGCTTTGTGATTTTACTAAGTGTTTATATTGACATGATGCATCATTTTTTTGTCTTGATATACGAATGATATCTCATTTTAATTACGAATACTTTGAAAGGATTAAATATTATTTTATAGATATAATATATATCAATTCATTTTATTTACCTTTTATACATTGCTTGTTTTTATATTTTTCAGTTGTTAATTAAACTTAAAAGTATTGGAATGGCGCCCAAGAACTGGCAAACGAAGCATTGGCCGACCCCCTACAAGATGGACTGACGATATAAGAAGATTAGCGGGAGTGACCTGGATGTGGAAGGCGGAGGATCGAAGAGGATGGAGACTCTTGCTGGAGGCCTACGTTCAACAGTGGACGGACACAGGCTGATGATGATGATGAAGTAAACTTCACTTTTGTTACATGTTATGTATTTCATTCATGTACTAATTCTGATGCATACTTTCATACAATTATCTTGATATAATATATAATAAAGCTTTATGCCATTTTTCTTGCCACATACAAGTCTAATCAAACCTTCCATTGCAGCAAATCCTAACTACAATTATGTATCTTGCTAATGTGTTTGTTTAAACTTTATTTGTTATTATGCTGTCTTATTTAAAATATGTATAAACATGATGTTTTTTTTGCAATATGCAATATATATATATAGGATTGACCATGGCAGAGACAGAGAAATGTCTGAAATATATTGTTAAAGAATGTATATTAAATTACAAGACAAACACTGTTTTTTTGTACAAATGGAGTCTGCTTTAAAAATTGAATATTGAATTTAAAAATTGTAATGTAAAATGTGTTGAACACAATTGTCCTTATAATATATTATATATTAAATTAACATTCTGAAAAGACGCCTTTACTTACATCTCTTGTTTAAACATGCACAATGATAAAACGGTTAAAACAAAAAGATTTAAGCTAAAAATGCTGAATTTCGTTTGATTTGTTTGGATTTGAAAGGTAAACAAAGAAAGTAAAGTATATAGACGAAAATTACATTGCTAATAAATTTACTTTATATAGTGTTAATATATAATATAATTTGTACCTGCATTTTAGCAGCTATTGAAATATGCATCTTAAATTCGCATTTATATAATGTAAGATAATTTTATTTTATGAATTGGCACTGGAAAAATTTACATTAACTTAGAATATTATAAATATGTAATTCTTTGCTGTAAAAACAGTGCGATAAAATATAAGGAGTACATTAAAAGATCATACAATAATTTGAAAACTGTAAAAAGGATAACGTGTTCTTTCTCTATGTAATTATGTATTGCATTTATTTATTGGATTGTATCATTTTTTATGTATCTGAAATATTTTTGTATTATATAGAATCTATATTATAGATCTACCCATTTGCTTTGTAATGAACTGCTTTAAAAATAAATTGAAAAGTATGTATGTATTGATATAAAATAAATATGAAAGCAAATAATAATATGTTTTTGATTTAATTGCACAATCCAAAGTATTTTCTTATAAAAACAAAACCCGATAGCTTTGATTTGGCAGCAATTCGGAATCACGTGTATGCATACTATGACCGCAACGAAATACCAACACTTCTCAAACTGGTAGGTTCTCTAAAGTCAGTCGGATTATTTCAAGGCAGTGCGACGTCTCTTAGTAAGGTATTGAAAAACATTGGCGTCAAATATAAAAAATGTGAAAAAAGAAAGTTTATAATGGAGCGCACGGATATTTCCCTGAAAAGATGCGATTTTTTACATTAAGGTTATGCGGCTAGAAATAACACGTCTCCACCATTCACAGCGAACAAGATGTTGACTCTATTGAACGAGGCATCTGACAATGTCACGGCAGAAGATTGGAAAAAAGTGGTGGACAAAACAAAAAGAGAATATTATGCAGATTGGGATCGCGATGTACGCTTTGACAATTTAAGTGAACATAACCTGATTATAAATGTGTGTGAAACTTGTAGTTCTGATTCCGATAGTGACGAAGACAATGTAGAATGTACTGCTTTATCGGATTCCGACTAAAATATGTGTTTTTAAGGTTATGTGCTAATATTTATCTCTACACTTGCTTTTCTTCATAATATTCATATTACTAATATTATTATTTATAGTTTGTTTTACATGTCTCTTAAAACCTGTTAATATTCACTTATAATTGATAATAATTCTAATATTTAATTTTAGTAGGTATTTACAAAAACAATCGAAAATACGATTATTTATACCCCAACACTGGTTTTCGCAGTAATGTGACATGGCCTTCTACGTGCGTCAGATATTATAGTATTATAGTTACAAATTGCCGTATTTTTTCTAATTTGTAACAATATGCATATATTTTTTATTATTTTGTTTTTATTGTGATATATTTACCTAAATAACTTATTATATATAAGAAGAGAGGCTTTTGTTCATGTTGATAAAATAAGTATAGGTAGCGAACGTTTTTACAACGTTATATCGGACGATATTTAGCACAGGGCAATAAAGTGTCATAGGGTTCTTCCTATATTGGATGGACTATAGTTATTTTCTTCTATGTGCTCCCATAAAGAAACGAGGTTAATTTTGTCATCTGGCAATACTCCTTAATTTTTGTTATCTGGCAATGTTTTAAGACGTCGTGCTATCAGAGCCACGAGACTATGCTTGCATACATTCCAGTTCTCGAAATCTCGCATTTAGAGCCAAACTATGACTTCTTTCCATCGGAAATTTTCGGCGTAAACTTCTGGAGTCAAGTAAGTGTTAGTTTAACATACTTATTAATAACAGAGGATATATAGCGTGGTAGTTTGTGAGAAGTTCGTCAAGTACTTTTCATAATAAGATTTGCACACGTGTATAACCCCAAATCTGATATTCAGTGGTACATCGTTATTTCGTTCTTGCTTTTATCGTTTTTCCGCATCATTCGTTCGTTTTAATGGTCCCGGCAAACACCCATAGAAACAATGCTTAATAATCCCGTTTAAACTATTCCCTGATTTTTCATTTTCCTGGATCAATCGTCTTAAACTTTAAACGCCCAGTGTGTTTCTTACGGGAGCGCAGATTTGCTATGTTCAATGCCCTACGTTCCCATACAGGAGTGCTTATGGTTCATTTCACAATCGGATTACATTGATTTGTAATAATAGTATTAAAGTAAGTTCATGGAAGAATCTATTGTGCGACGAAACATTAAAAACATTGGCCTGCTAGGGCATTGAACGACGCAAATTTTCGGTCCCGTATGGGACCACTGGGCGTTTAAAGCTTAATAGTATTGTTACATTTCGATTATTATCCTAATTAACTGTTTTTTTGCAAAATTCTCAATTTTTAAACATAGATATTATTAAATAGAAACACGCAACACGTCAATGAAGTTTGAGTCTCGCTATGTTGCTAGGCATTTGCTCTAAACGCGTTTGACCTATATTGTTTGTCTCGTTGAGGGGGATCCCTATCTGATGCTAGCATATGTTGTGTGTATTATGCGACTGAGATAAGACTTTGCTTAAATTGAAGTGCCAAACTGCAAAAAAGCAACGTAGCATTACGGATTTTTTAAATAGTATAATTATTAATGTGTACGATATATAAATAATTAATAAAATATTTTTTTATTAATATGTATTTGAAGGGTTATCCCATGTTTCGTTTCCCACAATTATCGTTTTTTTTCGAGTCCCTTGAATGAAATAACGAGGTTTCACTGTACTTTATCGTTTTTTTTTGTAAAAGCGTTTGCTTTGCTAGCCAAGGTCGTGGGTTCGATCCCCGACGGAGATTTAAAAAAAAACTATTATTAATCGATTTCTGAGCTCTGAGCTCAGCGTGAATTTGATCCCTCACCGTAAAACACAGTCATAGCCTATTAATTAAAATTGGTGATAGACGAAAGTCATTCATTGTTCATTCCTGTAATAATAAGGATGATGCGTGAATCTCGGGTAGTCTATGACGTTGACGGATCAACACTCCTCATGCAGCGCTTAGCAATATGCACCATTATAAGCATCATATAATTCCTCAGATGAGACTTCACTTCACCATATGTCGGCATTATCCTGTATGTGTTTACATAAAAAATATATAAATATTTTAGAATTTGCATATGATTAGATTTTGAATTGACTTCTGATAACCTGAACTCTTTGGTGTAAAATTCTTTTTAAACTCATGCACGAGAATACCGATAGACGGTGATAGTAATTCTGAAATCTCAGCTATGGATTTCTATGACGCTTATCATGCTGCATATGTTACAAGTGCTACATGTAGAGTGTTGATCCGCCAACGTCGTAGATTACAGGCTGAGATTCACGCATCGTCCTTATCGTTACAAGAATTCACTATAAATGGGTGGTTTTCACGGGACGACTTTCGTCCACCACCAATTTAAATTAATAGGCAATGACTGGCATTTTACGGATCAGCAATCAAATTCACACCAACTGGGAGTAATTAAGAGCTCAGAAATCAATTAAAAATCCTTTTTTTTTAATCTCCGTCATCGGATCGAATCCACGACCTTTTGGCTTGCAAAGCAAACGCTTTAACCATTGAGCTATACCCGCCGGCCAAGTGATGAAAAGCATTATAAATGAAATTCGCTCATGTGTAACCTAATATATTTTTCTTTTTATTTTGCAGATTTTATCTATTATCGATGGATCTACAATTCATACTTAATATGGATATGAAAAAAATCTCTTTACCAAAATCCACATTCAATTAGGAAGAACTATCAGCCAAAAAAGAAAAAAAAACTTATGTGGGAGCAGAATATAGTATTTGAATCAAAGGAACAGTGAGAAAACTCGTTGAGAGCAGAGACTATATGAAGTCTTTACTATTGAAATAATACAAGTATATATATATAATCGTCTCGGAGACATCAGGGCAGATCCTGTCTGCCCAGAAGTGAGCGACTCGGACACAGCGCCCACTCCAGAAGGTGTGACAGGGTCTGCTCCACGCCGCATTCAGTTCACATAGTGATGGTGAAAAACTGTATTACTGATGGAATAAGAGATTTAAAAAATAAGCAATTTGTACTATTTTGCACACTGCATTTAATGTTATGCGATTCGCTTGATGAAAACCCTCCCTGCCCCGTCCTGTTCTTGGAGACCTAGATGGGGACCCGTTACTGTACGCACGCAAAAAGCTACTTGTTAGAGAGTGGCTGAAGGCCTTCCCGTGATTCTAGGTGCATCAGGTAGATGTCAAATAGACCTCAGTCTAAGGCTAGGAAATTAGTAGAAAATACTGCAGTGAGTCTCGAATTGCCTTCTTTGGTAACACGTTGCTAACCACGAAATACGTGGGAATGGATAAGGAAATGGTAAGGTTAGGAAATGGATTCTGCAGAACGGCAGACATCAGTTAGGAGTCATTACTTGTGTCTGCACTCTTGCAGGCGGACGCGTATTATTATGCGATTGCATCACATTCTAGCTCAAGCATAAATATTTGCCAGACACAAACATAACAAATATGGTTATATATATTTGGGTACTACAGTCTTCTTCGTAGTATCAATCCGGTGGATTGGTTTGCAGCAACAGAATCTTGCATCTCGATCTCCATTACTCTTGGTCTTCCGCAACCCTCTTCAGCTCAGCATAAGAGCTACAATTCATGTCCTCGACTACAGTAGCTGCCATGAAAAGAGCGATGTACCCCAGAATCTCCATCATCCGTGTCGGAGACAACAGGGCCAGATCCTGTCTGCCCAGAAGTAGGCGACGTCGATGGCGTTACTCCCGGCCATCATCAGGTCCTCCTGGGTGCAGCTGCTCGGACACAGCGCACACTCCAGAAGGTGTGACAGAGTCTGCTCCACGCCGCAGTCACATTCAGCACGCATCCTACAAGTGATGGTGAAATACTGTATTACTGATGGAATAAGATGAAAAAACAGCTCCGCTCTCCTAACTGGAGCTATTATATTATTTTATGACTATTCTCTGCCTGAATCGAGTCGAGAAAGTTAACGTATATTAACTTTGTATTGTAAACTCTTCATATTAACTGTAGTAATTAATACTTTGTATCTTTAGTTTGCTTCTAAATAAATTTACCAGTGGATCAATTCAGTGTTACTCATTTTTCCTTTACCCTGGAAGCAGGTGATCCAGATCCACATCCTCTATGAAGCCATCCCCTCTCCCCAACATATCTATGGAATATTTTTATACATACTTACTTCCAGCAGTGAAACATCCTCCTCTCTTTCAAAGTTGCGTTATTCAGTCGTGGTAATGGGCATGATGAGGAGCAGGTCAGCAAAACAAAGACTTTTTCAGAAACACATTGACATATATTTACAATTAACTTAACAAACTTATGCCTCGCCTAGTCACAAAATTCAGGCCGAGCCACAATACAATACGTGCCCCAAGTGGAGATCTACGTAACTAGTCCCAAAATGCCAATATGGTGGCACATGCATGACGACAAGTGAACAGAAATAAGACACTAAAGATTATATATCGAGGTTTTCGGTACCAGTCAGCAAGGGCTATATCATGCTGATGTCAAGTGGTACCTTGACATACGAGTTTAATTAATTCCGCAACCTTGCTCGTATTTCAAATTACTCGCATCTCAAAGCAAATTTAGCTAATTGATATTAATTGAACAAAAAGATGCTTTGACAGCGAGAGCACACTGATAACTGATTCTCTGACCGTGGCTGGGGGATTCACTTCATTAAAAAAATTGTTACATTTCAACTTCAGCCAGTCAATCAAAGCAATATTTAGGAATATTAAATTTGTTCTGGTTTTATAATGACATTTTCATATGGTGTACAAAATACATATTATTAGAGCTCTTGGATGTTTTTAGCACAGTAAGGGGAGGGTCAAAGTATGAAAGCATAACATTTTATTTTACGAGATTAGCAATTGGCAGGTATATCTCAGTAGTTAAAGCGTTTGCTTGGCAAGCCAAAGGTCGTGGGTTCAATACCAGACGCAGATTTAAAAAAAATCATGATTTCTGAGCTCTTAAATACCCCCTGTTTGTGTGAATTTGATCTCCCACCCAAAATTCCAGTCATAGACTATTAATCTAAATTGGAAGTAGACAAAAGTCGTCTCGTGAAGACCACTCATTCATAATGAATTCCTGTAATAATAAGAATAATGCGTGAATGAATCACCATCTGTAAGTATTGTCATGTACGTGTTTATATAATAAAAAACACTTCAATAAACATAAAAAAACCCAAAAAATCTTTTTTTTATGAAACAATTTTATTTAGTAAGAATACATATAACCTAAAGAAAAAACACAACCACACTATACAAAACACTGGGGTGTACCAACATCGCATGATGTCAATCGATAAGAGATAGTGGGGGAGTGGTACTGGGTTTGAATCATAGTAACTTTCTCTTTTCTTGCTTCCACATACATGTACCATAAACTATAATTATTTCCGTAAGGAATAATCTTTTTTGCAGGTGAAGCTTGCCAGAGTTATCTTTGGTGTGGGAATTTTCGCACATAAGAACCGCGTGATCCTTAAGTAGTTGTAGTGTAATGTAAGTAAAAGTGTGAGTCTCCGCTGGTGTTTAGCCCATCATTGGCCGGCCCACGCCGCGTCCGTTGTCATTTTTGGCATTGTTGATGGTCTCGTCGACAGACAGAATCTGAGGAAAGGTAAAAATAAATGTAAGATAAATAAATGTAAGATTAAAAAAAAAAAGGATTTTTAATCAACTTCTGAGCTCTAAAATACCCCCGGTTGGTGTGACTTTGATCCCTTACCCGTAAAATGCCAGTCATAGCCTATTAATCAAAATTAGCGGTAGACGAAAGTTCTCCCGTGAAGACCACCCATTCATAGTAAATTCCTGTAATAATTAAGGACGATGCGTGAATCTCGGACTGTAGTCTATAACGTTGGCGTATCAATACTCCACGTACAGCGCTTAAATATATGCACAATGGTAAGCGTCATAGAATTCCACAGATGAGACTTCAGAATTACTATCACCATCTGTCGGTATTCTCCTGTAAGTGTTTAAATAAAAATAATATATATATGGTCACATTTGTCCATGAAGAGATAAGATAGGTAAGATTACCAGACAAGCAGCTTCACAGGCTGAGGTAATAACATTGAGCTTCATAACCACGGGCTCCCAGATGTAGTCTTTCATGTTGTCTGAGATGGTCTCACGTTCTATGTCCACTCCAAAGCATTCACCACCTAAAAGCAAATAAACACCAGCATTAATTACGACATTTAGATTTATTTTTATGTTAACAAATACAGGAGATTTAAAAAAAAAATTATAAGAATATTTTTTCCAATACTCTAATCTTATTTTATAGATCATTGACTATATTTCAATATTATTATTAGTAATTAAATATATGCATACAATTATACTTCAAATTTTATACGCATCAGTCCATTTAGAAAAATATCGGTAGAGGCGGGATGCGAACCACGAGACTTGGAACCAACCTTGCTCTTGTTGACCCTAGCCACTCGACTTATGTCTCCTACCTGAACGGATGCGCGAAATAAGTTGTATTTATACCATCGTTACCATCGTTAAACGATAGATGTTTCTATAGTATATATTCAGAGTATGTATATTTTATATAATTCAATCAGTCAGCATTTATTCACATGCTTTTTTTAATATTACTTTCCGACAGTCTATGACTGGTTGTAATGTCCGCGTAGAACTTATAAAAAGTTCGCATCCCGACTCTGCCGATATTTTTCTGAATGAACTGATGCATAGAAAATTTGAGGTATAATTGTATGTATATATTTAATTACTACATACAGGAGAATACCGACAGATGGTGATAGTAATTCTCAAGTCTTATCTGTGGCATTCTATGACGCTTACCATGGTGTATATGGCTAAGCTCTGCATGTGGAGTGTTTATACGCCAACATCATAGACTACAGCCCGAGATTCACGCATCATCCTTAATTATTACAGGAATTTACTATGAATGGATGGTCTTCACGGAACGACTTTTGTCTCGGGCTGTAGTCTATGACGTTGGCGGATCAACACTCCACATGCAGCTGTCAGCCATATGCACTATAGTAATCGTCATAGAATTATGCACCATATGTCGGTATTCTCCTGTATGTGTTTACATAAAAATATATATTAACATCCTCCTCTCTCAAAGAGGGGCGTTATTACGTCGCGTGAGGGCAGGATGAGGAGCAGGTCAGCAGACAAACACTTTCTTTTTGAAGCACATTGATTATATTTACTTTAAAAACATTACAATCTTTCGACCACGCGGAATGACATGCCGCACGGCCGCAACGCAAACCTTGTCACGCTAAAGGGTGGGGACCGACTGCCGTGATGGGCTAACCGGCAGCGCTCGAGTGGCCATCTCTAGAACTAACACACCCTTTAGCGGAACCGTCCAAAATGACAGGACGGCGCACTTAAATGCACGACAAGCGACCCGAAATAAAGAGAAGAAAGATCGTACATCGAGGTTTTCGGTAACAGTAAGCAAGGACTACATCATGCTGAGGTCAATATATATATATGTATATTCCCAAACACTAATGTATCAAATACTTGTTCACCTGGCTGCTGGTGTCGCTGGCGCAGTTTGTTGAGCATGTTGATGGTGTCTAGACCCGCGTTGTGGCACAGCTGCCGCGGCACGGCTTCCAGCGCGCTGGCAGCGGCTGACAGAAGCAGCTGCTGCTTGCCGGGGACAGAGCGCGCGTGCTCTCGCAGTCGCCTGCTCAGCGCCATCTCAACAGCGCCCCCGCCAGTTACTACAGAGTCGCTCTGTATGGCGCGGCGCACAGTCATGATGGCGTCGTGCAGAGATCGCTCCGTCTCATCCAAGAACTGCTCGGAACCTCCGCGCAGCATGAGCGTGCAAGTCTTGGCGTTGGGACAGCCTGAAAAAAAAACACTAACATTTTAACAAATTCATACGCAATATATAGTGATATCCCCCCTCTTTAAAAAAAACGAGTCACGGGTTCCTCACGCGGCCGCGTGGAGGAAGGATACAAGAGCAGATAAACAACACAAAGAACTTGTTTTTGAAACACAATTCGCTTTTATTTTTATTAAAGACTCGATTTTTTCGTCCGTCCAGTATGGCGTTTGCCGGCCGGACGAAAGTTAACTGATAACTACCGGAACACTGTGCGTGTTCAGTGCTGCCAAGACAATCTCGGCAAAAAAGCAAATTAAAGATGACAGTCGCACCAACATGAAATGGAGCAACTGTCATAACAAATAGAATGGCGTATGCAAACTCCGTGTAATATTGTATATTTAAAACTAACATCATTAGATGTGCATGTCAGGCGAGCGAACAAAAATAATATTGTACGAGACTTTTCGGCATCAGCCTGAAAGAGCTATATCAAGTTTATATCAATAATATAGCAATTTTTAAAAAAACATCATCATGCCATGTCCATTCGCTAACTGGAGCATATTGCACTCACGAACTATTGCCACAAAGCACTGTCAGCCGCCATAGTCTTCATATCATTCCATGTCAGCTCGGCCGAGTACATTCTACATTTAGTTCCTGTTGACGTTCCAGGACAGTGCGAACCCGCATGCTTGAAGAAAAGACAGCTATAGTTTATGCTCTCTTGCTGCATTCTTAAAACACGCGAAGTAAAGTGCATTCTGAGTATATTCTGTATAATATAGTCCCTGACGGCCTTCCACAACGAAGGCTTGAAGAAAAGGCAGCTATAATTTATGCTCTCTAGTGGCCTTCGTAAAACATGTCCCAGCCAGGTCCACCTTCACATCTTGATCAACTACAGTATGAAAGTCTGCCTATTCTATGCAGACAAGACAAAGCTGAAAAATGATTTGAATATTACGAGGGAAATCCTTAATATAGGATTCCAGGAGATCCATCATGTACAAGCCAAGTTTGAGCTCCGCAAGCAGCTCGCTAGGGAAGTAATTTGGAGTGGGGGAACCAAGGTACACTACAGAATCGCGGAATCCACCATAACAGCGCTTATCAGGGCTGTAGCGCCATGGGAACCTTATTTTACTGATCAACCTCGTACTTTAGAACTGATTACCTGTGAAGATGTTGAAGCGATCAGCTCCGAGTTGGCGTTCCTCAAAGTTGGCCGCAGTTGCTAGAGAGCCGGGTAGGTCTCTGGCACTGGCAACCACGGCTCCTCCACAAGCCTTCTGTGTTCTCTTCAGGTCTTCTTCAGCCACTCTACCGGCGCAGAACATATCCCTGTACAAATAACATGCAATTGTTAAATTTACTATTTAGCCGGCGGGTATAGTACAATGCTCAAGTAGAAGTAAAACCGAGTCGATGTACTTCAATTTCAATTTTGGTTGCACCGCGGTTAACACACCACTCCTCCTACAGTATACACCCGTAAAAGAGATTGATACTTTTAAATATCTAGGCTGTTATATCCTTAGACACCAAAACTGAATCCGACGTGGAGCATAGAATAAACACAGGGTTGCTGAACAACAATATTTCGCCTTCATTAACACCAGCACTGAATCTAAAGCAGGATTACACTAAATATGTCAATATCTTCACTCAAGTTGGTTTCAACTACTGTTCACTGCGATTCTTTCGTCTTACACGTATCCAGGGTTGAACGATGGTCCTTTCAGGCCACACTTCAGGCTCCATGAGACTCCAGCGAAGTCGCCATGACGTCTATAATGGAGATCTCTCTCTGGGGTTTTGTGTGACAGCAAGATTCCAGTTAGGACCAAAGGTAAAATCTAGAAAACTGCTGTAAGGCCAGCTATACTCTACGGATCGGAGTGTTGGACCCCGCTGAAACGTGACTTGGATAGGATTCATGTGGCAGAGATGAAGATGTTGAGGTGGGCGGGCGGGTGACTAGAGTGGACAGAGTTCCAAATGAGCATATTCGGGGTTCATTTCGGGCGGCCCCCATAACTGAAAAGATAAGGGAAAACCGCCTAAGATGGGCATGTGACTCGGAGAGATGAGGACCACATGGTGAAGAGAGCCCTCAACATACCCACGCTGAGAAGAAGACCTGGAAGACCGCAGGCAACCTGGACTGCAACTGTAAACAAGGATCTAAGAACACAGGGTTTGACCAAGAATGCAACGCAGGACAGACAGACATGGCGAATGTGCACAAGGAGAGCCGACCCCAGATGATTGGAAATGGGTAGGCTAAAGAAATATAGCTCAATGGTCAAAAGCGTTTGCTTTGCAAGCCAAAGTTCGTGGGTTCAATCCCCGATGGAGATTTAAAAAAAAACAATTTCTGAGCTTTAAAATACCCCGATTGGTGTGAATTTGATCCGTCACCTGTAAAATTCAAGTCATAGCCTATTAATTAAAATTGGTGGTAGACGAAAGTCGTCCTGGGAAGACCACCCATTTATAGTAAATTCCTGTAATAATAATGATGATGCGTATTTCCTCGTTTCGGATTCTATCTTTTAGCGACACTCCTCTCATTGATCTCTCCATAGCACGCTAAGTGACCTTTATTTTATGTGTAAGACCTGCTGTTAGATTCCACGTCTCTGCGCCATAAGTTAATAGAGGGAGGATGCATTGGTTAAACGCCTTAGTTTTAAGACATTGCAGTATTTTCGCTTTAAAAATGTACTTTAGTTTTCCAAATGCTGCCCATCCCAGTTGTATTCGCCTGTCGATTTATTTTGAGAAGTTACTTCTTCTTAGTTGTATTACTTGTCCCAGATAAGTATAGTCGTTTACAACCTCTATTTGTGTTCTCTCACCTATCTGCAAAGTACTGTGTGGCCACATCCCCTATGGGCAGCCTGCTGAGCACAACGTTGGCCCCCGACTCATGAATAAGACGCAGCTTCTCGTACAGAATGGTCCATTCGGCCTCAACCACTTTCTGGTACTCCCCGACACTCTCCACACGCACCTGGAATGTTCAAGAACAACTACTTGTTACTTCTGTTTCTAATAAATAACGAGTCAATGAAGTATAAAACCGGTCTCGCTTCCAAAAAACTAGGTGAATTATATAGATCACTGAGGTATTTCAACGATAGACAACTTGTTCTTCTATATAAAGGACAAATCCGACCTATCCTTGAATACGGCAGTCACTTATGTGTTGAGACACAAAATACCTTCTAAACTTAATTGACGTTTGATAAACAATGACACTCTTACGTCTAACCTGCGATCAATGGAACACAGACATAAGATTGGTTCTCTTGGTCTTTTCTACCGTTATTACCACGGTCGCTGCTCTTCGGAACTTAAACAACTATTCCTCCTGCACTCACCCACAACCGACAAACTCGTCTTACACCTGCCACCCATACACGGTTAATGTGTGTCGACCAAGAACTGGCAGTTTCCAAAGTTCTTTTCTTAATGTCACCGGTAAGCTTTGGAATGCTCTTCCAGCGTCTATGTTTCCTCCTTCCTACAATCTGGATCTCTTCAAGAAAAAGATAAATATACACTTGCAATCTCTCCAACCCACACAACACACGTTTCCCGCATGCGACGTCCAGCCTCCCTGGCTGAGCGTCATAGAGTGCACTGGTCTTGATCGGCTGTGCTCTCCTGCATGCGATTACATAAAAAAGTGACAATACGATGGAAGTAGCGCTAATCAAGAACAAAGTACCTCTCTCCTCGTGGCCCAGTCAGACTACCGCCTACTGCGCTTAATAGCGGGTCAAGGTTGAGTCCATCCTGATTTTGTATTGTTCTCCTGAACGTGTCACAGCTTCATGGCATTTGCTTTAACATCCTCTCTTTCAAAAGGTTGTTATTCAGTCGCGTGATGGCAGGATTAGGAGCAGATTAATAACACAAGCTTTTTCAGAAGCACATTGACATATATTTACGATAAACTTTACAAACCTATGGCCCGACCTAGTCACAGCATCAGGCCACAATACAATATGCTTTCTCCGACGGGTGGCACACGACTGGCGCGCCTGTGATGGGCTCTCGCACCGGCGCCACAAGCAGCGGACTATACAACTTGTCCAAAAATGCCAATACGGCGGACACATTCATGTCTGACAAGCGAACAGAAATAAGAGACGAAAGATTGTATTTCGAGGTTTTCGGTACGAGTCAGCAAGGGCTATATCGTGCTGATGTCAGCATTAATGCATGCGCCATAATTTTAGTCAGATTCTATATTTTTGTTCTAATTTTATAATAAATCAGAATATTCTCTTGATACTACGAAGAAGAAGTGTTCCTACAAGAATAAATGACATTCCTGGAACTCGAGACAATAATTCTCACAAGTATTCCAAATTTCACATAAATGTTCACTAGATGGAGGACATAAACTTGAGTATAATTGAGGAAAATGATACGAAATGACTCTTACCTCAGCATTGTCTCTCTCGGCCTTTAGCTCTAGTTCAATGTTGAGAAGAGCGATCTTGCAGGCCTTGTAACTCTTGGGCTGCATCTCGAATCCAGCGTATGAGAAAGTCTTCTTGAAGGCCACACCTGGTATAGAATTACAATTCACAATTAAATTGATTATAACATTAGCCACATTTAGATATGGAACACAATACCGAACTGTAAGCATATTGTCAGATGGTAAACACACAGCGTATCAAGAATCAACTTCGGGAGGGATAACCAAGTCTTTCTTTCCACCCATCGAACACTTACTGACGTGGAAAATAAAGAACTCCGTGGACCTTCATCTCACTCAAGCGTTTACCGGACACGGAATTTTCAGAGAATTCCTAAAAAGATTTGGCCTCTCTTCTTGCGACGCATGTCCATGTGATCCAGGCATGCAACAGACGGTGAGACACTCTCTCGTGGAGTGCATCATCCATGAGAACAGGAGACGCATTCTGTGTTGTCGCCTGGGAGTCTACCATTTCTTGGGAGAATTTTCCTGACCTGCTGCTTAGTTCTGACGGTCCCTTACTGTTAAACTTCATCAAGGAAATCGTCGGGGCTATGTGCGCCGTTAACGAGGCTGACATGGAATAGGCTCCTACGTTCTTCAACTATTTTTCAGACGTATAATCTAAGCTTGTGTGTAGCTTGCAGGGTACAACACGCATCTATATGATTAGAACTGTGCAAAAACTTATCATCAAAGTGATATTGAAAAGGCCTCCCACCTACCCAACAGAAAGCCTATACAATAAATTCAAAGTGCCAACGGTAGATACACTATACCAAAAATACACTATCTTACAGACTATTAAAGAAAGGAGAATTGAAAACTGGTACACTTGTCATTCTGCTACGTATATGTACAACTTATTAATACCAAAATTTAACACACAACATGCAAAAAATGGTTACAAATATAACGGAATAGTTAATTTTAACAATCTTCCTCGGGAAATAAAAGAGATCAGCGATATTAAAATATTGATTGAAAAGGTGAAACAGTACTTTAAAAGAATTACGAACAGAACCGACGTCACTGCATAAAAAATTGAAATAATGAAATGTACCGAAAATGTATTATTAAATTATATATACATTAAATTTAATTCAACATATAGTATATTAAATCTTTAATCATATAATGTTAGTTTTATATCAAAATCATGTAAATGTATAAATATGTAATACTCTGTATAATTATATAAAACTGTAAAATAACATAGATGAATCCCACGCCACACACAAGATCTTATCTTTAAGTGGTGTGGTAAGCGAATGTAAAAAAAAAAAAAAAAAGATTGGAATGTAAATTACTATGTAAAAAATGTATCTTTTTTTAATCTTTTAACTGTATACCACCATGTGGAGAGGATTTAGGTTGAGTCGTTTCTGATATAAAATTGCTCACCTGGGCGTAGCGCAGACTTAAGGCATCAGCATAAACGTGTGCAACAGTTTCAAGTCCAATTATGTATTATTTAATTTTTAAATAAATAAGAGTAAAGTCAATGTCGTGGCTTTAGTCAATTACTATATATATAGCTTTTTTATTTCTTATTACAGTTGCTCCATTTCATGTTGGTGCAACTGTCATCTTTAATTTCCTTTTTTGCCGCGATCATTGGCGGCGCTGCATGTCACAGGTTTCGGAGTTGTCAGTTAACTCTCGACCAGTATAGCAAAACGCCATAGTGGTCCAATAAGGATATTAAGTCTTTATTAAAAATAAACGCGAATTGTGCTTCGAAACAAGTCTTTTGTTTGGTAATCTGCTCCTGATTTCTTCCTCCACGCAGCCAAGTGACGAACCCACGACTTGTCGTCTTTTTATAGAGGGGGGATGTCAATACCTATTAATTAGATACCAATGGTCACCAACTTGTTGATTAATCAGCATCATACTCAATGATCTCGGTTCCAAGAGGTAACAAGTTTCACCACTGCTAATCAGTGACCAACAAGAGAACCGTGTGGTTGTCTGTGTTGCCGCGGGTGATAGGACAGTCGATAAATAAGATGGCTCTTCAGAGTGAAGAGGGGACTCACCATTCACCAAGAAGGAGTCTTCCAGAGCTCCCCCAGGAACCTTCTTGATGCCGATCATGTCAAGCGGCAGCATGACATCCAGCGACAACACGGCGTCCACGGCCATCTTGGCAAACAACAGCTTCTGCTGCTTCACCAGCTTGCTGCTCAGCGCTGTACTGGCGCACTTCTCTAACACGCTCCTGGAATATTTGTAAGTAAAACAAGTATTGACAAGACAACTTGAATAACATCTTTGTTATTATGCGGGTTATCAATAGACCCTTTAAAGATAAGAAATACAGTGGAAACTCTCAACACGAGTAATTCGCATAACGAGCAAAAAAATGAGAAAAAATAGCTCCCTTAACGAGCGACATTTCGCATAACGAGTGACGCAGAAAGGGGAAGTCACATAACGTACGACGCAATCGTGAGCCGGGACTTCCGCGCCATTGCGTCAGCCTGTGTTTAGCACTCGTATCGTTAACATTTTAGTGTCGCATGTTTTCGCACATTTTTCTAAACTTATGTTCAGACATTATTTGCATAAATTTTTAGGAGAGTTTGGAGGAAGAGAGAAATGCTGAAAGCATGGAAAACTCTTTAATCGTACATTGAGAAGCACCATCCTCATAAGGTGGTGGCTATGCGTGCCACAAACTTATTCAATGATAACGCTGTGCCACATTTTCACCGAATTTTAAAGAGTCGGCTAAAACAAATGTCTCTACACAGCTAATTAGTTTCACATAATGAGCAAAATTATGTAACAAATTATACTCGTTATGAAAGGTTCCACTGTATGTGTTTATACGATAATAATATATAATTTATATTTATGTGATACCACTGGTATCAGCATGTGATACCTGTCAGAGCAGTCGACCTTTACCGCTAGCTGCTTGAGGTGATCAGTGGCTAGACGGGCGGTCAGCTGCACAGCGCGGATGATGACTCGTGGATGAACGCCTTCCTCCACGAAGGGCCGCAGCTGCTGCAGCAGCTCTCCAGCCAGCAACACAACACTTGTGGTGCCATCGCCAACCTGAATAAACATATATATTACTACGATTATGTCATTCGACGCTTGTAAATTACACCATTACAAATTCAAATTATACAGGCATTGCAGCCAGGTTTTTTTTTATGTAAGCGCATGCAGTAGAGCACACCCGGTCAAGACCAGTGCACTATGACGCTCAGCCAGGGAGGCTGGACGCTGCATGCGCGAAACGTGTATTGTGTTTGTGTGTGGGTTGGGGAGATTGCAAGTGTATATTTATCTGTTTCTTGAAGAGATCCAGATTGTAGGAAGGAGGAAACACAGATGCTGGTAGAGCATTCCATAGCTTACCGGTAACATTAAGGAAGGAACTTTGGAAGCTGCCAGTTCTTGGTCGACATATATTAACCGTGTATGGATGTTCAGCAAGTGCAAGACGAGTTTGACGGCTGTGAGTGGGTGCAGGAGGAATTAGTTCTTAGTTAGGTGACCATAATAAGAGACTTCAGTTTGCTAACAAAATGCTAGAGGTGTCTGACGTTCAATAACATATTTTTCTCCGATAAGGCACACTTTCATTTAAATGGTCATGTTAACCCTTTGGTTACTAAGAGTTGAATATTCGACGGTCGATTCTCGTGCGAAAAAGACGAAGCGTCGAATATTCGACACTCATCTAAACAATTTTTTTAAGGTTTATATATCAACCACCAATGGTTTTTTTTTGGTATTCCATAAAAAAGGTTTGGAACTTTGATAGTGTAATAATATTAGTTTGAAACATATCATACGTATTGATACTTCAAGCTTTGTGTGATGTGTTGTTAGAAAGTCATCATAAATAAGTAATGCATCAATTGGATCCTTTGGTTACTAAGCGACTCACCTTAGCACAAGTTGACAGTAATAAACATCTATTTACATTTTACATGACAATAATTTTTGATGTTTATGTTTTTTTTTTGGCAAATATAATTATTATTGATTAAATTTGTTATTTGCTTAATCTGAAGTATAAACTGTTTGAAATGAACATTATTTTTATTTTTATAATCTAGCGTAAAAAAGATACAAATTATGTAAAAAATTTAAAGTACTAAAAAATGCTCTAAAATGATTTCGTTTTACTCGCAAGTTCGCTAAGAAAATTCTCAGTAACAAAGGGTTAACAGAAAAAAATGTATTAGAGTGCCACTAAGCTTGCGCCATTCTTCGGTGTTTTTTGAATCCATTAAACATATATTTATAAACTATATTTCTAACATTTTTACTGCTTATAAAGATAAAATAAAGAATTAAGGTATCAGTCACACTGTTGATGAGAGCAGTCTCACCTCGGCATCTTGAGAGCGAGCAATGTCCGCTAGTGTCCTGGCAGCAGGATGCACAATGTCTAACAATTTGATAATGGTGGCCCCATCATTGGAGATGGTCGCGTGGCCCTTGGTGTCCACCATTAACTTGTCCATGCCTCGGGGGCCCAGGGTTGTCCGCACCTGCAATCAAACCCATATACAATGAAAACTCTTAATAATAAAGCTTTTATTCCAGCAGGATTGGGTGGGTTGTGCAATACCCAATCTGACATATTTTTAGATAAATAACATTGAACATATAGATATAAAATAAATAGATATAAATATTGATATAGAACGAGGAAATACGCAGAAGAACTCAAGTAGTGGATGCTACCCAACGAATAGGCACACTCAAGTGGCAATGCGCAGGACATATCTGTCGAAGAGAAAATATTGGAATGGCGACCGAGAGCTGGCAAACAAAGCATTGGTCGACCCCCCCTGCAAGATGGACTGACGATATAAGAAGAATAGCTGGAGTGACCTGGATGCGGAAGGCGGAGGATCGAAGAGGATGGAGACTCATGCGGGAGGCCTACGTTCAACAGTGGACGGACACAGGCTGATGATGATAGATATAAAATAATATTTCATGGTGGTCGCTGCACCATCCAGCGATGGCTCAGGAGGAGTTGAGCCATTCAGAAGCAGCCAGGATGATGGTGTTGTTGGACCTCCTTATTTTGCTCCAGAAGCCGGCAACACGGTGACGCAATAATGCTGGGAATGAATGGACTCCGCCCTCCGCAAACATGTCAGATGCGCTATAGAATCTAGGGAGTTGGCGATATTAATTATTATATGCAACTTTGAGCTTAAGTATACTGTACAGGTTGTAGACGACAGCTTCCAGTTCCGCTGACGATCCGCTCTACGGGCGTGTATCGGTTTTCCGCTCTTCACTAGACCATCTTCTCCCAGTTACTTGTAAGGTAACTAGTTACGCCATCAATCTGAAGTGGGCGGACAGCCTCATTTCTCCAGATTTCAAGCAGCCGGCGCGGCTTTACAGGAGGGTGGGAGGTAGAAATGAAACGCAAGAGATTCAAGTCTAAACTGATTTATTTAACGTTCAAGTCGGTGCTTTTATACATTAATTTTCTGGTACCTACTTTTGCGGCCGTGAGAATAGTCACGTTCGCACGAGTCTGTATTCCTTTCTTAGGGTTTTATTATGAAATGTTCCTGGAGATAGGTAATCCTAGCCATAACATCGGTTTATGTTTTTATGGCTAAAACTGAAACGTATCTTAGGTCTGTTCGCACGCTTTACTAAACAAAGGAACACTTTCTGAATATTTAATATTTATGACATTTTCTCGAGAATAGACGCATCTCACGCTGGCCAACAAAGGGCGACGTTTTTGGCTTATTGAATATTTATGGCCCCCTTTCTAACAATCGGTCGGGGCTCACGGACTGTTTCTTTATTGAAGGTCCGCCCGATAATACTCGTGGGATGCAAAGTATAATAAACCATCGAATTCCTATATCATTACAAATAACACATTTACAAATAACACATAACTATCAACAGCTGTCGTTTTCAGCGTGAGACGTACGTAACACTCCCACCGTGCAGTCTCTGCTGTACTCTGCCTCGGACGTCTCGACTCGTTCTGTGTTGAAAACCGCCAGCTTCGCCGCTGGCCGCGTATAAGTCCCTGTTGCGGTCTTTATCTGAACCACGCGAACCTGCCCGTCGGCTGCTGGAGTCGCTCGCGTTACTCGTCCCCGTGGCCATGTGTTGCGCGGCAACTCCGGATCCGCAACGAGTACCAGGTCTCCTTCCTGAATCGGCTCCGTCGGGGTCCTCCACTTCGGGCGCCGCGCCAACGTTGGTAAGTACTCCCGTACCCACCGACGCCAGAAAGCATCTGCCATCTGTTGTGACGCCCGCCATTGTTTCTTGAGACACATCTTCTCCTCCTCCGTGTCGTACTGTACCAGGGTCGTCATGCCACCAGCTGATCCTGTGTAGTCTCTGCTGTGCACCGCACCGGATGTCCCACGTGAATGTCGGCGCGAATGCCCGCATGCGCCCGCCGGGCGGTGGCGGCTCCCCCGTAGCAGAACCTTCATCTCGTCGCCGGAGGAGCGCCTCTGGGAAGAACGCACACGTATCGCCTCGTCGTCGACGATCTTCTCTGCCCGGAGCTCACACTCTCCTTCGGGCTTCAGGCGTTGGGGATTCTGGCAGCGATCGACAAATCCCGTAGTCCGAGCGGTTGTCCTTGGCGGTCTCGTCCTCGATGAAAACCGCGGCACGCTCGGCGGTCCCTCCGTTACGCTGCAGTGCCCCACGAAGTGTCCAGCTTCATCGCCGCCTTTCGGTTGAGCGCACGTGCCGAACGCAACGTGGCCCAGCGGCGTATCACTCACAATTACGCCATCACGCCGGAATTGCGCAATCCTTCGCGGCACTATTAGCTCGGCACTGTCTAGACCTATGATAATTTCAGGCCTCACTTTCACACTGGTGACACAATTGTCGTTTAAACTGTCCTTTAAGTCAATCCACCTCCATTGGAGGTAGCCGGGAAGCTTCGACGCCATCTCCGCGAGCAGCGCCGTCGAGACGAGATGCTGCGCGCCGTAACTCTCGAGTGACGGCACGGTATTTCTGATTAGAGTTGTGTAATCTACAACAGCAATCACACTTCTATCCGGGAGCTGCGGGACCCTGCTCACCCGATAAGTCAGCATGTTGACGATGACTCGAGGATTCCCGAACTCTTTGTCCAGGATCTGCATCACTTCCGGAACGTTTTCCGGATCTGACAGCATCTCGCTCACCATGTCAAAGGCTCGTCCGCTCAAGGCCTTTTGTAGCCGGAGTCCATTTTCGACATTTTTCAGCTTGCACAATTTCGTCGATTGGATGAATTGTGTTTCAAAATTGCGCCACTCTAGCGGTTCCCCCGAGAAGGGTGGTAGGTCTTGGACCCCTGTCCGCCTTGCCATCATCGACTGTATTTCGGCATCATCCAGCGTCCTAGGCTTCTGCATGTCTCTCAACCATTCGTGAGTATGACGGTCGAGGTCGGCAGCCATTCCCCTCGATGCCGAGTTCTCGTACGCCGCGAATTCATCTCGATAGACGCCCGCGTCCCACTCGTGGGCTCGGTAGTTCAGCATCCTTGGTGCTGGCGGCTCCCGCCTCACCCACTGGTGAGCAGGATGTTCGGGCTCAGCGTCCGCCTTCCATGGCGCTGGGTGCTCTCGAGCCGCGGCGACCGTATGCCCCGCGCACTCTTCACGAGCAGTCTCGCAGTTCAGCTGCTGCCGTGCGGCTGGCTCCCGCCTCGCCCACTGGTGAGTAGGATGACCGGCCTCAGCGTCCGCCCTCCATGGCGGCGCTGGGCGCTCTCGAGCCGCGGCGACCGTATGCCCCGCGCGCTCTTCACGAGCAGTCTCGCAGTTCAGCTGCTGCCGTGCGGCTGGCTCCCGCCTCGCCCACTGGTGAGTAGGATGACCGGCCTCAGCGCCCGCCCTCCATGGCGGCGCTGGGCGCTCTCGAGCCGCGGCGACCGTATGCCCCGCGCGCTCTTCACGAGCAGTCTCGCAGTTCAGCTGCTGCCGTGCGGCTGGCTCCCGCCTCGCCCACTGGTGAGTAGGATGACCGGCCTCAGCGTCCGCCCTCCATGGCGGCGCTGGGCGCTCTCGAGCCGCGGCGACCGTATGCCCCGCGCGCTCTTCACGAGCAGTCTCGCAGTTCAGCTGCTGCCGTGCGGCTGGCTCCCGCCTCGCCCACTGGTGAGTAGGATGACCGGCCTCAGCGCCCGCCCTCCATGGCGGCGCTGGGCGCTCTCGAGCCGCGGCGACCGTATGCCCCGCGCGCTCTTCACGAGCAGTCTCGCAGTTCAGCTGCTGCCGTGCGGCTGGCTCCCGCCTCGCCCACTGGTGAGTAGGATGACCGGCCTCAGCGTCCGCCCTCCATGGCGGCGCTGGGCGCTCTCGAGCCGCGGCGACCGTATGCCCCGCGCGCTCTTCACGAGCAGTCTCGCAGTTCAGCTGCTGCCGTGCGGCTGGCTCCCGCCTCGCCCACTGGTGAGTAGGATGACCGGCCTCAGCGCCCGCCCTCCATGGCGGCGCTGGGCGCTCTCGAGCCGCGGCGACCGTATGCCCCGCGCGCTCTTCACGACCAGTCATGGAGCTCAGCTGTTCTTGCGCGGCTGGCTCCTGCCTCACCCACTCGTAAGCGGGCTGCTCGGCCTCGGCTTCCGCGCCCGACCGACACGGCGCTGGGCGCTCTCGAACCGCGGCAGCCATATGCCCCGCGCGCTCTTCACGACCAGTCATGGAGCTCAGCTGTTCTTGCGCGGCTGGCTCCTGCCTCACCCACTCGTAAGCGGGCTGCTCGGCCTCGGCTTCCGCGCCCGACCGACACGGCGCTGGGCGCTCTCGAACCGCGGCAGCCATATGCCCCGCGCGCTCTTCACGACCAGTCATGGAGCTCAGCTGTTCTTGCGCGGCTGGCTCCTGCCTCACCCACTCGTAAGCGGGCTGCTGCATCGGGGCGTGAGTTGCTTCGCCCGTACTGCGGGCCGCACGGCGGTCCGCTTCGTGCGGGCGGGACTGACTCACCGGCGCTGCAGGCTGCACGGTAGTGGTCCTCCTCAGGCTCCCGTATGACTTGCACAGACCTCGGCGTGGCGGGCTGCTGCATCGGGGCGTGAGTTGCTTCGCCCGTACTGCGGGCCGCACGGCGGTCCGCTTCATGTGCGGGCGGGAGCTCCGTGGTCCGCTGAACTTGTAGGCTGGCGTGGCAAGCTTGCGATGGCTGCGTTGGTTTGCGCCACGGCTGCGTTGGTTTGCGCGCTGCTTGTCGTCACGGCTGCGACGAGCTGGGCCATCATGTCGTTTGCGCCACGAGCTGCGTTCAGCGACTGGTCAGCCTTGCGGCGCGCCTCTCTGGAGTCCACGGACCTCATTGGCTCCCCCGATTCTGATCGGGCGTCGTCCTCCTCCATGTTAGTTCCACGGTTGCTTCCTGATCGCGTTGCAATCGGTGATCGATTGGCAGGCATGATCAGGTCAGGAGATGATCTTCTTCACGAAGGCAGGATCCGGTTCGAAGGACCAAATGTAGACGACAGCTTCCAGTTCCGCTGACGATCCGCTCTACGGGCGTGTATCGGTTTTCCGCTCTTCACTAGACCATCTTCTCCCAGTTACTTGTAAGGTAACTAGTTACGCCATCAATCTGAAGTGGGCGGACAGCCTCATTTCTCCAGATTTCAAGCAGCCGGCGCGGCTTTACAGGAGGGTGGGAGGTAGAAATGAAACGCAAGAGATTCAAGTCTAAACTGATTTATTTAACGTTCAAGTCGGTGCTTTTATACATTAATTTTCTGGTACCTACTTTTGCGGCCGTGAGAATAGTCACGTTCGCACGAGTCTGTATTCCTTTCTTAGGGTTTTATTATGAAATGTTCCTGGAGATAGGTAATCCTAGCCATAACATCGGTTTATGTTTTTATGGCTAAAACTGAAACGTATCTTAGGTCTGTTCGCACGCTTTACTAAACAAAGGAACACTTTCTGAATATTTAATATTTATGACATTTTCTCGAGAATAGACGCATCTCACGCTGGCCAACAAAGGGCGACGTTTTTGGCTTATTGAATATTTATGGCCCCCTTTCTAACAATCGGTCGGGGCTCACGGACTGTTTCTTTATTGAAGGTCCGCCCGATAATACTCGTGGGATGCAAAGTATAATAAACCATCGAATTCCTATATCATTACAAATAACACATTTACAAATAACACATAACTATCAACAGCTGTCGTTTTCAGCGTGAGACGTACGTAACACAGGTGGTTCTCGACTTACGGCGCTTCTACTTACGACGATTCGCACTTATGACCAAAAATTTGAAAAACATTTTTTTTTTTTAAATTATGACCAAAAAAATTGTATTGCGGTGCGTGTGTCAACCTGAGTCATGCGTAAACAAAGATGACGCAGTAATGATGCCATAAAAACTTCCTTCCGGTCAGTAGATCACGGGTCGCGTGCGCAAAGAATGTTGTTTATTTCTCACTTCTTCCCTTCGTTGTTTTAAAATTATGAATTAATATAAAAAAAATATATACATATACTTCAGTCAGTTGACACAGTGTTTTTGAACACGGACATATATACAATTAATATAATAAGATATAAATATTACATTTACCCGTTTAATATCTGAAGTCAACATCAATAAATTGTGCCCATAATGACTGGCAAACGGAGTAGAAGTGACAAAAAAAGGAGAAGTGCTATAGATTTAGAAATAAAACTTAAAATAATTAAACAATATGAGAGTGGTAAAAGAGTGAAGGACATAGCTCGGGATCTACACTTATCACATTCAACGATCTCTAAAATTTTGAAGAATAAACTAAGGATCAGTGAAGCTGTTAAAGGAGCAATATCCATAAAATCTACAATAATAACAAAAAAAACTTGGACCCATTTACGAAATGGAAAAACTATTAGTGATTTGGATGGAAGACTTGATAAAAAACGAACCCCCCTTAGCCTTGTGACCATAAAGACAAAGGCGCTGAGTCTTTTTGAAAACCTAAAATTAAGGGAGCAAACTAACTACGAGCAAACATTTACTGCTAGTAATGGTTGGTTTGCGAGATTCAGAAAACGGGCGAATTATCAAAACGTGAAAATAAGTGGAGAGGCAGCTAGTGACGATTACATGGCTGCTGAAAATTTTATCCCTACATTTGACGCAATGATTAGGAAAAAAGGATACATCAAGGAACAAATTTTTAATGTTGACGAAACCGCGCTCTATTGGAAAAAAGTGCCTCAAAGGACCTATATGCACCAATGGCCTGGAACTCGCTACCGGAAAGCATAAGAGAGCTTAAAGCGGAGGCATCCTTCAGAAGCAGACTCAAGACCCACCTTTTTACTCAGAGAGGCAAAGAAGCGCTTTTGGAATGATCATTCGGTCATAAAAGAGCGCTATACAAATACTAATATAATAATAATAATAATACATCGATAAGGAAGAAAAAAGTATGCCAGGCTTCAAGGCATTTAAGGATCGTTTTACACTTTTATTGGGTGGCAATATTGCTGGATATAAATTGAAACCATTAATGATTTGTCACTCTAAAAATCCGAGAGCCCTCAAAGGAATCAATATCGATATATTACCACTATATTACCGTTCAAACAAAAAAGCGTGGATGACACAATTTATTTTTGAAGACCTGTTTTTGAATTTATTTATTCCAGAAGTAAAACAATATTGTAATCAGAAAGGAATTCCATTCGATATGCTTTTAATACTAGACAATGCACCAGGACATCCACCACATATTGGAAATTTACATCCTAGCGTTAAAATCGTGTATTTACCCCCTAATACCACCAGTATTTTGCAACCCATGGACCAGGGAGCTATGGCCACATTTAAAGCCTATTATTTAAAAACTACATTTTCCCAAGCAATAGTAGCGCTTGACGAGGGAAAAACGTTTAAAGAGTTTTGGAAGAATTTTAATATTCACCAAGCAATTAAAAATATTGGCAAGGGATGGCAAGAGGTCACATCATCGTGCATGTATGGAATATGGAAAAAGCTTACTAAACGTTTTGAAAACATAACTCAGTCTCAATTTGAAAAAGAAAATGAAATTGAACACACTACAAATCTCATTGTAGGGCTTTGCAAGAAACTTGATATTAATATTGTTCGTGAAGACTTAGACTAACTTATAGAATAGGATTCGGAAGATTTTATAAATGAAGAATTATTATGCATCGAAAATGAAAGGGTTGAAGAAGAGACCAAAAAAAATAAAATTATCATGGAATCTCCAAAAAAATTTGTATTGAAAGAAATAGAAGCAGCGCTCCTTCAAATTAACCAAGCAATGCAGAAATTGGCAAAAATGGATTCGGATAACGAAAGATTTTTGAGTATAAACCGCCGTATTCAGGAAGATCTTGCTTGCTACAAAGAAATATCCGGGGAAAAAAAACAACAAACAACTCAATAAAAATTGGATATGTTTTTTAAAAAGACTACTACTGCTTCTTCTTCCACTACTGTTGATGAGCCAATGGATTGTACATGATGAAGTCCAGATGACGAAACACTTTAAATATTAGTTAAGTAATTATTTTAAATATTATTGATGTTAGTATTTTAGATATTAATGAAGTAAATATTTTATTTTGAATTAATAAATAAGTATAAATATAACAATATAACATATATAAATAAATACACATATTTTATTTTAATATGTAATTATGTACATATGTACATATTTTGTATGAAATTCGACTTACGACCAATTCGAATTACGACTAAAGTCCAGGAACATATATTGATATCAGCTCTTTTACGCTGATGCCGTAAAGCCTCGAAAAACGATCTTTTGTCTCTTATTTTTGTTCGCTCGGCTAACATGCACATCTAATTATGTCAGTCTTCATTTTATATTAATAATACGTTTGCTCCGTAATGCTCCATTTCATTGTTGTGAATTGTTCTTTTTTGAACTGAATCAATTAAGTATAGAAGGTATTTTGGGGCTCCAATCCAAAGGTGACTACGTATTCAAGGATAGGTCGGATTTGTCCTTTATATAGAAGAAGATATATTCCTGATCATAGGATGTAACAACAGTAAATGTTTTACTGTATAATAATTCTTATTACTTAAATATACATATACTATACATAAAATTCTTTTTTCAACGCGTCAATCCAAGCACAAAAATAACGGCAGAAGCGGGATGCGAACCGCGGACCTTGGAAACCAACATATGCCCAGGTGTTCATACCGCTCGGCGAATCACGCCATTACTGTGCCCAGACTGACTGCGGTGAAACTAGTATTTATAGCATTGTTAGCATCGTACGACAGATGTCGCCATAGTATATATTCAAAGTATGTATATTTTTATTATTATTCTATCAGTCTTCATTTATTCACAAGCTTAATATTATTACTTTCCTGCAGTCTATTTATTTTAGTAAGTACCACTCGGGTCTCGAACCAAACTATAGACTGAATGGATGTGAAACGACTACTTATAGTTCCGACTCGGACTTTATAACCAATCATTTACCTGTGTTACTGATGGATAATTTTACCTTCTTGATATTGTCTCAAGGCTAACAATGCTATAAATACTAGTTTCACCGCAGTCAGTCTGGGCACAGTAATGGCGTGATTCGCCGAGCGGTATGAACACCTGGGCATATGTTGGTTTCCAAGGTCCGCGGTTCGCATCCCGCTTCTGCCGTTATTTTGTGCTTGGATTGACGCGTTGAAAAAAAGAATTTTATGTATAGTATATGTATATTTAAGTAATGATAATATTGTAATATAGTCAATGATCTATAAAAGTAGATTAGAATATTGAAATAATAAAAAAAAAAAAAAAAAATTCTAATAAAAATTAAAAAATTAATTAATGTATAATAATTCAATTAAATTAATATAAAAAAATATTTAGAGTCCATTAAACATTGGTTGATGCAAGTAAAACAATTAGATAAGTGTTTACCGAATCCACGACTTGTTGGCAGGCATTGATGTTGGACAACAGCTGAGACTTGCCTTGGGACGAGTCTGTTCCTTCACGCAGCAACACAATCTGGGGTTGCTAAAATACAAAAATACATAATATTTAGTATCACAAGCATTCACTCATATCGACAGGTGCGACGGGCAGCATTTGGAAAAACTAAAGTACATTTTTAAAGCGAAATTTCCGCAATGTCTTAAAACTAAGGCGTTTAACCAATGCATCCTCCCTGTATTAACTTTTTTTTTTATTCAAACACATACAGGAGAATACCGACAGATAGTGATAGTAATTCTGAAGTCTCATGTGTAGAATTCTATGACGCTTACCATGGTGTATGTGGCTAAACGCTACATGTGGAGTGTTCATCCGCCAACGTCATAGACTACAGCCCAAGATTCAAGCATCATCCTTTATTATTACAGGAATTTACTACGAATGGGTGGTCTTCTCAATGAGGTTCTCAGGATAATCAAGGAAGATAGGCACCTAATAAGAACCATCTCAGAGAGGCGAGTCCCATGGATTGGTCACATCATGCGCCACGATGGTCTTCTTCACGATATTATGGAGGGGATGGTTGAGGGTAGAAACTGTAGAGGGCGCCCGAGACGGGAGTATTTGCAGCAAGTATTCGAGGACATGAATTGTAGCGCTTATGTTGAGCTGAAAAGGGTTGCGGAGGACCGAGAGGAATGGAGATCGAGATGCAAGATTCTGTTGCTGCAAAACAATCTACCGGATTGATACTACGAAGAAGGGTGATCTTCACGAGACAACTTTCGTCTACCACCAATTTTAATTAATAGGCTATGACTGGCATTTTACGGGTGATGGATCAAATTCACTCCAACCGGGGGTACTTTAGAGCTCATAAATCAATTACAAATCCTTTTTTTTTAAATCTCCGTCGAGGATCGAACCCACGACCTTTGGTTTGCAAAGCAAATGCTTTGACCATTGAGCTATGACCGCCGGCAATAAAAATTATGGCGCAGATACGTGGAATCTAACAGCAGGTCTTACACATAAAATAAAGGGCAATTCGCCACACACACGGCTAAACCCAAAAACCACAATACCAGGAAAAATAATGAAAGAATTGGTTTTTTTTTCATACATTTTGTATTGAATGGCTTTTTAGATTAATGCTGATTCCAATAGATGGTAAAATAAAATATTTAAGTTTTCATTACAACATAATTAAAAACTGAATTTAATTCAGCTAAAATAAGTGTCCTATGTATTAAAGTGCAAACTGCAGTCGTAAAAGCGTTTGTTTGTCATTCAGACGCTGTTGGATCAGATCCCGACCAAGCTTGATTTTTATTAATTGATTTAATCAAATATAAGCTCTATACATGCCCCCTGTAGTGTTGAGCTAACTCTTAAGAACAAAAGGAAATATCCAGGGCTCGGGAGCGTCGGCCGAATTGTCTGAACTCCTTTAACCCTTAAGTGTTTGAAGCATAAATGTAGTTATCTGACCTATTTTTATATGTCACATTGGTTCTTCTATCCTTAAGCTATCAGATGATGCATAAAAAACTATTATATTTAACAGATTGGCATTGACACATGTGGTTAACAGAAAAATCGCTCCCGTGACGAAACCTTACGATATCTATTTACATGCTTTACAGATTCCTGTAAAGAATACATGTAGGTTGGTAAAGGGATTGACTGCACTTTCAATTTCCTACCGCAGATGTCACAATGAGTACTGAAAGTAGCAAAACGATATATCACGTCAACCGATGTCAACGGTCGGGGAATCGGGGACAACCGATGCGAAAGGGTTCAAAAAAACCCTGATAATTACCAGGGTTGAACACGTAATAATTACTATGGTACTATAGCTTTAGTCTATGCAAAAAAAAAGTGAACACTGCATTTAATTCTGATGCGGAAAGCAATTCGCCATGTCAGCTGGTATGTATTAGTAAAAAATACAATATTAGGTGTAAATAACCCAATAATTTTGGTCTATAAACTTCTTCTGCATTTTTTAAATATATATTAATAAATAAGAAAGGATTCCAATATATTTACGTCTTAGTAAAAGTATTCATTATAATGGTTTAATTTTGATGTGTAAAATATATGGATTGAGTCATGATTACTATAAAATTAAAATAATAATTCAAGCCCAACGCCTGCATAAAGAGTTAGGTTAAGTCGCATTAATAAAATGACAGAAGTTTCTAGAAACAATGAAATCTGAAGAATAACAATATAAGGGAATGAATAAATTAATTAAAATTCCAAAGAATGATTTCAAAAATGAAATTCGATTGTTTGATTTGCGTGTTTCATTGAAAAATTGTTAACATGAAAACAAATTAACATTTTTTGTATGAAATGGGGGTAGGCAAAAAATATTTTTGGAATCGCGAAATATATGATATATTAATGATTTTACGTTCGAAAATTATAGTTTTATTTGTCGAATAGTTAATAATGATGAGGATGTTAGTAATATTTGAAGATTTCATACCATTTTGAAGATTTTATTTTGTAAACTAAACACAGGGAAACAAGGCTGCGGTTAGAACACGGATTCACAGAACAGTACTGGTGTTGCCAGGGCAAAATGATCCCGTCAGGTGAAAAATTCATTACATCAATAATACCTAATAAAATGTCGATAAATATTATCCAGTTCGCGCGTTACGCGATTAAACTTACGCTGGAGGCCGACTGTTTTTATAATGAATTGCTGTTTTTACAAAAAAAAAACGCATATATAAATTAGGTCGTTCGGAAAGAAATGACGATTATTTTCATTAATACAATAAATTTATTTAAATATAAACTATACATTATTACTTTATTAAATAATTGCCATAATTTTCAACTACCTTTTTCCATAAAATGGGTATTTTTTCATACCTTTGTCGAAAAAATCAGGTGGTTTACCTTTAAAGAATGAATTGATTTTTCACCTATTCCACATTTTTTTTATCACTGTTTGAATGTTCCAAGGATCTTAATAAGTGGTGTAGTCTGGTGGCGCTATGTCAGGTGAATATGGTGGGTGTGGTAAAATTTCAAAATTCATCTGTCTGATTTTATCCTGGGTGATCCTTGATGCATTGTCGTGGTGAAGAATTCGCCTCTCTCCCCAGTGTGCTTAAAATGATGTATTTTTAAAGAACTTAACCGAGAACATTTAAAAAGCAAAAGTATAAAATAAATATATAAAAGCCTTGACATTCCATTGTTTAAAAGAGTCATATATATTTTTTTAAATATGGGTCTTATGATAATACATGTTTACAAAAATGGAGATACTATTAGAATTT
This sequence comes from Glossosoma conforme, assembly GCA_022606575.1. Lineage (NCBI taxonomy): Eukaryota > Metazoa > Arthropoda > Insecta > Trichoptera > Glossosomatidae > Glossosoma > Glossosoma conforme. The sequence continues at coordinate 1,547,848 of JAGTXR010000053.1, forward strand.
GACAGAACTGAAAAAACGGTTGAGATGACTATCGAGAATTGATAGAGCTTTCAATAGTATTGCTTGGCGGATATACTCGTACTAGTAAAGAGTACAATTTAATTTTCCTCTTCCTGGAGCTACGCATAAAGTGGGGAGAGAGCAATTTAATCATTAAAAAATATCAAAACTTAGCTCTTAAGTCAGAATTTCGATGAGGACCTTACTTTCATCTAAAGCAAGTTTTTGTTTGATCGACTCAAAATTGATGACAGTTTTCTCAAGGAGTGACATCCTTTGTTTCGGGGCAATCTAAGTATTCCCCTCAGTTGCACTTCTCCACATGTTCATAATATAAAGGATAATAGATAAGAAACAACATATTTTGTATGAAAAACATTTATTCCAAAAAACATATTATTCACATTACAATTGACCCCCCTAAAGCATTCTAATAAGATCAGATCATTAGCCCGACGCTCACGATGATTGGAACATTTAGCCCTAGAAGGTGCTTCATACACAAAATTTACATCATAAAGTGACAATTTGGGAAATCAGAAAAAACTGTGCGTAAATCTGTATCAAATAAATAAAATATATTATAGTAGCGATGCTGAATGATTTTATTCCAGTACGAGTTAAATAAATATAAAAACCTAATACGAACGAAGAAGAGGCGAGCCCGATGGATCAGTCACATCATGCGCCACGATGGTCTTCTTCACGACATTGTGGAGGGGATGGTTAAGGGTAGAAACTGTAAAGAGTGCGCTAGACGGGAGTATTTGCAGCAAGTGTTTAAGGAAATGAGTTGTAGCTCTTATGCTGAGCTGAAGAGGGTTGCGAAAGACCGAGACGAATGGAGATCGAGATGCAAGATTCTGTTGCTACAAACCAATCCACCGGATTGATACTACGAAGAAGACGTATTAAATTATGCAGTTTTGATTTATTTAGATGACTTTTCTTCATTGTTTTAAAATATGTCTTTCTAAAGTACAGTGTGTGTTAATGTATGTCTTTTTAAAGAACTTTTCATGGTACATTTAAAAGTACAAATATTACAACCGAATAGCTTTTCCCCAGTGTGTTTTAAATTATGGTTTAGCAAATCATATCTCTTAATACATTCATAACTACATAAATTGCACCTGAAAAACTTTCCCCCAGTGTGTGTTAAGTTATGTATTTTAAGAGTACTTGCCTGAGTACATTTATAAGTACATTTATTGCAACTGAATGCCTTCTCCGCAGTGTGTGATAAATGATGTTTTTTTAAGGTACTTGACCGAGCACATTTATAACTACACATTTTGCAACTGAATGGTTTTTCCGCAGTGTGTGTTACATGATGTTTCTTTAAATCACCTGACCGAGAACATTTATAATTACACATCTTGCAGCGGAAAGGTTTTTCTTCATTGTGTATTTTTATGTTATGTTGTATAAAAATATTCAAAGATTTACATTCATAATTACACGACTCGCATTTCATAGGACTTCTTTTATTTTTACATGTTAAATTGTACACATTCTGATCTAACGTTCCTGATTTGTCAAAATCAACGATCACACCGCAGCAGCCCAGCAATTGATGCAGTCGTAGTGTTCTCGGGGGGGCGACGAAGCTGCACAGGTCACAAGCCCCAGACTCCACTCCACTGCCAACTGCAACTGATTACATTCAAACTCTCAGCATCATTATTAATTGTCGTACTTCTATTGTATACGGCACATTAACCCTTTACGTGCGGATTAAAATTGCATAAAAAGTCACGAAATAAGTCAATTAGTCAATGAAAAATAAAGTTGAATATTTAAGGACGATTTTTTTTATGTGTTTTGATTGGTCAGTGCTGCATTGATATTAACCTTCATAAATAAATAAAATAAATCCACTATTATTTAAAAAAAGGGCAAATTCAAAAAATGTGTAGAATGACCCACAACTCAATACATATCGTAAAAAATTTTTTTGTCATAATACGAAACAAAATTATATTCAATATAGTATTCCGCTAAATCCACATGTCGCACTGAAGCGACTTGTTTTTTACAAAAACAAACAAACAAAAAAAGTTTTAAGACATTGCGGAATTTTTACTTTAAAGATGTTCTTTAGTTTTTTTTTTAAATTTAACGAATAGGCACACTCAAGTGGCAATGAGCAGGACATATCTGTCAAAGACGACGGTCGATGGGGAAGAAGACAAATGAAAGCCTGGCAGTCTTACAGCGGACCGACTGAATGTGACTGCGGCGCGGAGCAGACCCTGTCACACCTTCTGGAGTGTGCGCTGTGTCCGAGTAGCTGCACCCAGGAAGACCTGATGATGGCCGGGAGTAACGCCATCGACGTCGCCCACTTCTGGGCAGACAGGATCTGACCCTGTCGTTTCCGACACGATTATATATACAATGAAAGCATACAAGTATGTTAACCAATACAAATTATTTAAGCTTGTGTCTTACTTGGTGGATCTTCAATTATAACGCTCCGCGGCTGCAGACTCTCTATAAGAAGAGATTCATCAGGAGAACATTTTTGAGGAGATCGGGCGAAATCTTTCGTGCCAGACTCATCCACGGCGTTGTTGCAGCAGCCCAACAGCTGATGCAGCCGCAGCGTCTGAAGGAGACCCAGGAAGTTGCAGCAGTCGCACATGTGCATGTCATCTGCAACTATACACAACAAATTGACATCTCCGTTTACTATGACGCACCAGTCACACCACAGCATTTCATCTGCAACTAGTCACAAACAATGTTTAATTCAACAACATTATTACAATAAATCATAACTTATCCTTTAACACACGTGAAGGCCTAAAACTATACAACGGTAATAATGTACTGATTTCGCAACACCAAACATAACACGCAAAGTCATATGCGCCAAAGAAATGCGTAAAGCCATCAACCAATCGTCCCACTTCTTGTATAATTAGAAACCCCCAAAACCCAGACTGAAGTCATGAAGCAGCTTTTTGAGATTCACATAACCTCTCACATCCGGCCCTGAAACTGAGAGACTCCAGGTCTGGCAACAAGTCGCATCAGAGGATTTCATTACTCCAAAAGAAAGCCTTCCAACTGGCAAGAACCTTGACTGGCGGACCTGGAAATCCCTGAACAGATTAAGAATCGGATATGGTAGAATAAAGAACAACGTCGAGCGGCCGGGAATGCTTCGGCAGGGAAAGTAACTATTGTGCAACTGTGGAGAATTGCAGACCGCCTCACATCTAAGATCCTTCTCCATGTAACTGTCCTAACATGGTGCACATCTGAAGACCTAATGCTTGGCAACACACGGGCTTTCGATGTTGTCAGATACTGGGCAGAAATGATTTGACGGCACTGATACGAAGAAGGAGAACACACGTAGGGCGATTCCGCGTGCTGTCTGGTCTGGGGCGTGTGGGTTTTTTTCGCTGCCGCGCGAATACGTTAATATTTTGTAAAATTCGATATGATTTTGAGATTACATCGCCTTACTTAGGAAAGATGACTTGGCGTCGCCAGAACCGTTATTTTAACACATTGTTTTCGGGTATTGCTTTATGCTGATTGCAGCCTGGAGCAGGAGGTTATTTATCATCTTTTTAAAGTCTAGAACTTTTGAAATATCCGCGATAATTTAGTGAAATTTTAAATGTCATTTACCTTATTGTGCAGCAATGATAAAATGATGGTAAACAAACACAAAAAAATTGGCCTTTAAAGTAACACTTTGGAAGTTTTATTTTTATACAAGCAGATCCCAGTAATGGTTCTAGAATTGGTGGATTGTCAATAGTATTACAATCACTCATATCTTCAATGGTACTCGATTCAGAATCGCTATGGCTTTAAATTAGTGGCTGTGGGAATCGTGGAAACAAACATCGGCCTCGAATCGGGAACACTATCTCACTTTCACTGGAATCACGTTTTTCACTGTCTGTCATCAATTATCTTTCTGTATCACTATTACGGGAACAATTAGATCAATTGTTCACACAATTCATCGTCAGACCATCCCAAATACCTCGGAGTCACTCTAGATCGCACCCTCACCTTCAGGCGTCATTGCAGCAACAGCAAACAGAGAGTTGCAACAAGGAACAACCTCATCCGCAAACTGACCCAACACTCACTGGGGAGCCCAACCACCCCTTCTTTGTACCTTAGCTTTAACACTTTGTTTCTCAGCCGGAGAAAATGCGGCACCAGTGTGGGGTCGATCAGCCCAGTGTAATCAAGTGGATACTGCCCTGAATGATGCATGCAGAGTCGTCACAGGCTGCCTCAAACCAACACCCATTTCTAAACTATACCCCTTGGCTGGTATCGCACCACCAAACATAAGACGCAAAGTCATATGCGCCGAAGAAATGCGTAAGGCAATCAACCAACCGTCACACTGCTTGTATAATCAGATACCCCCAACACCAAGATTGAAGTCGCAAAGCAGCTTTCTGAAATCCACACAACCTCTCACATCCGGCCCTGAAAATGAGAGAATCCAGCTCTGGCAACAAGTCGCATCAGAGGATTTCATTACTCCAAAGGAAGGCCTCCCAACTGGCAAGAACCTTGACTGGCGGACCTGGAAATCCCTGAACAGATAAAGAATCGGAGTTGGTAGAACAAAGGACAGCCTCGAGCGGTGAGGAATGCTTCGGCAGGGAGAGACACTATTGTGCGACTGTGGAGACCTGCAGACCGTCTCACACCTAAGATCCTGCTCCATGTATCTAACAAGCTGCACATCTCAGGACCTAATGCTGGGCAACACACGAGCTATCGATGTTGCCAGATACTAGGAAAAAATAATTTGACGTCGCTGACACGAAGAAGATTGTAAGTGTTATTCTCATCTAAAGAAAACATTGTGGACTTAAAATAATGATACGATCTCAATGACAACGACCGAACATGTATGCATTTACATAAACACTAACATTTTGTATAAAAATGAACAAAACATTCCTACCATTCATCCCTTCGTCAGGTAAAAAGAACCCCAATTACTCTGCCGTACAACGGGATCTGCGTCAAGGTTTCTTGGAGCGAAAAACTAAATTTTAAGACGATTTACTAACGTATTGAAATAATTTTTTAATGCTTATAAAGTATTTGCGACGGATCGTGATGTCCATATACTCCAGTTAAGAGAGCGAACATGGAAGTGATAATGAATGTTAAATATTTGTCTGCATCACCTGGCTGATTGTCTTGGTTGGGCTCACTCTTGATGCAGTGAGATACGGCCGCACTCTCCATACTGTGATAATTAATTAATTAATCGCTTATATAATCAATGATTGTTTCTATTTAGTTAATTATATCAATAGATCAATCGTTTTTAACATTAAAAACATCATCACATCCTATACCACGCTATGCAGAGATATGACAGTTCTTGAAGTACTGCCATTATAATAATTTTAATTTCCGTCAGAATGAAGCTCGCTTCCCGCATTGGGAACTTTGTAGCATCTTTAATTGTTTTTTGTCAGAATTTGTTACGGTTATTATTTTTAATACATTTTTCATAATTTAAATTACATTGGTTAGAATTTATTTTTCATAGTCATAATTAAAGACAGTTAGCAAATTTCTATTGAATAACCATGATTTAAATGGCAACGGTGATATTTTATGTTATTTGGTCGACACAACTAAACCTGATCGTATAGTTATTTGTCCTGATCGTTGTATATCGTGACCAAAAATTTTTATTCTCATAAAACATGATTTTCAATATTTTTTTATGTAAGCGCATACAGGAGAATACCGACAGATTCAAATAGTAATTCTGAAGTCTCATCTGTGGAATTCTATGACGCTTACCTTGCAGCATACGGCTAACCGCTGCATGTGGTGTGAAGATCCCCCAACGCCATAGACTACAGCGTGAGATTCACGCATCATCCTTATTATTACAAGAATTTACTATGAATGGGTGGTCTTTACGAGACGACTTTCGTCTACTAATGATTTTAATTAATAGCCTATGACTGGCATTTTACGGGTGAGAGATCAAATTCACACCAACTGGAGGTATTTTAGAGCTCAGAAATCGATTAAAAATATTTTTCCTTTTTTTTAATATCCGTCGGGGATCCACCCATTCATAGTAAATTCTTGTAATTATAAAGATGATGCGTAAATGTCAGGCTGTATGACGTTGGCGGAGCAACACTCCACATGCAGCGCTTAACCATATCTAACAAACCACAGATGAGACTTCGGCATCACTATCGCCATCTGTCAATATTCCCTTGTATGTGTGTAGGTAAAAAAAAGTTGGAGATCAGCTGAAACTTATGTATGCAGGTTTTTAATCCTTTTGCATCGGTTGTCGACATATGCCGTCATAAGGTTCCCCGACCATTGACATCGGTTAACGTGATATATCGTTTTGCTACTTTCTAAGAATAGTTTTTTATGCATCATCTGATAGGTAATAAAAGATACAAGAACCAATGTGATATATGAAAATAGACCAGATAAATACATTTATACTTCAAATACTAGTTTTATAATTGACAGTATAATTAGGAAGCGACCTGTGCGCTGCGATATCTGAAATATTTCACCCTCCCAAAATTTGTAGCAAACAATAAAAAATACTGTGTTATTTAATATAAAGGGTAATAGATGAGAAACAACATTTGGGGAGGAAATTGGCAACATGAAAGAAAGGATGGTCGGCTGTATAGAGGAGATCGGACAGTGGATGTCAGCAAATAGACTCGCTCTTAATCCGGAAAAGACGGAAATACTCTTTATGGCCACAGCTCGAAGACAACATCTATTGGACTTACAACCCTTGGGCATTTGTGGTAATGATGTCATCCCTTCTACAAGCGTCAAGCTGCTGGGAGTAGAAATTGACCAGTTCCTCAATCTTAGCGGTAATATTACAAAAACGGTGAAATTTGATTTTTTTTTTTTTTTTAACCTGCGGCAGATACGGTCGGTAAAAAGATGCTTACCCAGAGACGCTACAAAGAGTTTGATAAATGCGTTTATAGTCTCCAAAATGGACTACTGCAACGCACTGCACGCAGGCCAGCCAGCCAAACAATTAAATCGATTGCAGTCGTTACAAAACGCAGCGGCACGACTAGTCTACAACGCACCCAAATTCTGTCACATTACTCCAATACTACACCGACTGCACTGGTTGAGAGTTTCGGCTAGAATCCAGTATAAATTATGCCTCTTAGCTTACAAGGCACTCAACGGAACTGCACCGGGCTATCTGACAGAACTTATCAAGCCTTCAGAAATAAGCGCGCGTGGAGAGACACTCAGATCGGCTAGAGCAAATAGAAGCACCCTGCAGCTGACGGGAGGTAGTCCTAGCACGGTCATTGGCAATCGGGCTTTCAGCTACGCTGCACCAATGGCCTGGAACTCACTACCGGAAAGCATAAGAGAGCTTAAGGCGGAGGCATCTTTCAGAAGCAGACTCAAGACCCACCTTTTTACTCAGAGAGGCAAAGAAGCGCTTTTGGAATGATCATTCGGTCATAAAAGAGCGCTATACAAATACTAATATAATAATAATAATAACATATTTTGCATGAAAAACATTTATTTCAATTAACATATCATTCACATTACATTGACCCTCCTAAAGCATTCTAATAAGATCGGATCATTAGCCCGACGCTCACGATGATTGGAACGTTTAGCCCTAGAAGGCGCTTCATAAACAAAATATACAACATAAAGTGACAATTTTATGGAAAATCAGAAAAAACTGTATGAAAAACTGTATCAAATAAATAAAATATACACTAGAAGGTTGACTATACAAAAACAAGAAATCATGAAATTCCACTCACTTAAACTGTATTGAGTTATAGTAGCGATGCTGAATGATTTCATTCCAGTATGTGTTAAATTATGCAGTTTTAATATATTTAGATGTCTTTTCTTCATTGTGTTTTAAAATATGTCTTTTTAAAGTACTCGACTGTGTAGTTTTATAACCACATATCTTGCAGCCAAATGGTTTTTCCCCAGTGTGTGTTAATGTATGTCTTTTTAAAGAGCTTGTCATCGTACATTTAAAACTACAAATATTGCAACCGAATAACTTTTCCCCAGTGTGTTTTAAATTATGTTTTAGCAAATCGTATCTCTTAATACATTCATAGCTACATAAATTGCAACTAAACGCCTTTCTCCCAGTGTGTGTTAAATTATGTATTTTTAGAGTACTTGCTCGAGTACATTTATAAGTACATTTACTGCAACTGAATGCCTTCTCCGCAGTGTGTGATAAATGATGTTTTTTTAAGGTACTTGACCGAGCACATTTATAATTACACATTTTGCAACTGAATGGTTTTTCCGCAGTGTGTGTTACATGATGTTTCTTTAAATCACCTGACCGAGAACATTTATAATTACACATCTTGCAGCAGAAAGGTTTTTCTTCATTGTGTATTTTTATGTTATGTTGTCTAAAAATATTCAAAGATTTACATTCATAATCACACGACTCGCATTTCATAGGTCTTCTTTTATTTTTACGTGTTAAATTGTGCACATTTTGATCCAATGTTTCTGATTCGTCAACATCAAGGATCACTCCGCAGCAGCCCAGCAATTGATGCAGTCGCAGTGCTCTCGGGGGGGCGATGTAGCTGCACAGGTCACAAGCCCCAGACTCCACTCCACTGCCAACTCTAACTGAAAACAATCAAGCCATGAACATCATTCTTAATTGTCGTACTTCCATTGTCTACGGCACATTGAAAAAGATCTCATGCGAATTTTAAACATATTAACATCTTCCTTTCTTAGGAAAAAAAAAATGACTTCACGTCGTCGGTATGGTTATTAGGACACTTGGTGGACGTATGAGGAGCAGATGAACAACGCACGAGACTTTTTCAGAAGCACATATATTTAATTAAACTTGACAAACTTCCGGCCCGGGCGGAATCACATGCTTCAGGCACCGGGCCGACCACAATCCGACACTCGTCGCGGTCGGGGGATAACTCCCGGCCACTAATTACTCGTAGCCCAGCGCCGCAAGTGGCGATCTACAGGCGTATTAATGGCGTACCAATGACAGGCAGCCATGTACATAACTAACATCACATCCGTGACCGGACTTGTCAAAATACCAATATGGCGACACATGCATGTCCGACGAGCGAACAAAAATAAGAGACGAAAGATTGTATATCCAGGTTTTCGGCACAAGTCTGCAAAGAATATATCATGCTGATGTCAATATCTACTCATGTTCCAGGTCAGTATAATTGAAGTATTGCTCCGGGCTGAAATTCAGTTTTGTATTTTATTTTTGAAGCAATAGCTCAAACAAAGATTCGCCTTTTGAAAAACCTCAAACGAGAAGAATTTCCTCACGTGAAGAGATTCAGGGCCTTGAGCTGGTTACTGCCACTAGCAACTAGAAAACAAACATACGATATGTGAATGTGCCAATTATAACAATAAGTACTGGAAAAGATAAAATACTAACAACACAAAATAGTGTACAAGACAACATTAATTCAAAATGGACGCAACTATTATTAATAAATCCATACCTCGCTTCACAGCCTAGATACGTTCCACGAAACTTGGCCGCAAGGCGAAAAGCCGTAAAAGGAAAGCCGTTTTGAGAATCAAACCGTCATCACTATTGGTGTTGATGGGATGTCTTTTAATTTCATTGGCTTCAGTTACTAGACGTGCATGTTTCCCTTGCGTTCAAGCCACGATTTCCGGTTCGAATGAAAACTTATGTCCAGTGTCGGTCAGATTTTTCGGTCAAACTTTTCAGATTGTCCTTTAGATGTGGTATTGTTCCCCAGGGATGGAAAAAAGCACTTGTTCACCCAGTTCCAAAAAAAGGAGACCGAAGTGAGCCCACAAACTATCGCCCAATAGCCATCACATCACTACTTTCCAAAGTGATGGAACGTTTAATTAACAGCCAACTTCTAAACTACTTAGAGAAGAATGATCTTCTGTGCGATCGGCAATATGGCTTCCGCCGTAGTCGATCGTGCGGCGATCTCTTGGCATATGTCACACATGTTTGGGGGAAATCCGTCGAATGCTATGGAGAAACGCAAGCTGTTGCCCTGGATATCTCCAAGGCGTTCGATCGAGTCTGGCATCGCGGTCTGGTGAACAAATTACCGTCTTATGGACTAACTCCCTCCCTGTGCTCCTGGATTGAAAACTTCTTGAGTGATCGAAGCATCATCACTGTCGTAGATGGCTTTTCTTCTTCCTGCCATAAATCAACTCGGGAGTTCCACAGGGCTCTGTGCTGTCGCCCACTCTTTTCCTTCTGCATGTGAATGATCTGCTTCAATGCGCAAACATTCACTGTTATGCCGACGACAGCACTGTCCATGAGAGTATAATCTTCCAAAAACCTCCGAAACATTCGGAACTATCTGCTGCTAGGGAATCTCTGGTGAAGAAGATGAACATGTCTCTTGAAAGGGTTTCATGATGGGGCGACCTCAACCTCGTCAGTTTCAATATTTCAAAAACCCAATCATGTACTTTCTCCACCAAGAAGACTGCTATGGATCCTGTATCTTTCAACGGTTGTTCTCTTCCAAAAGCAAGCTCCATCAACATGCTTGGATTATCAATATCGAATAATGTCAAATATTACGAGTCAATTAAGTGTAAAGCCGGTCTCGCTTCCAAAAATCTAGGTGTATTATATAGATCACGTCGGTATTTCAACGATAAACAACTTCTTCTTCTATATAAAGGACAAATCCGACCTATCCTTGAATACGGCAGTCACCTTTGGATTGGAGCCCCAAAATACCTTCTAAGCTTAATTGACTCAGTTCAAAGAAGAGCAATTTGTTTGATGAACAATGACACCCTTATGTCTAATCTACAATCAATGGAACACAGACGTAAGGTTGGTTCTCTTAGTCTTTTCTACCGTTATTACCACGGTCGCTGCTCTTCGGAACTTAAAGAACTAATTCCTCCTGCACCCACTCACAGCCGACAAACTCGTCTTACACTTGCCGAACATCCATACACGGTTAATATATGTCGACCAAGAACTGGCAGCTTCCAAAGTTCCTTCCTTAATGTCACCGGTAAGCTATGGAATGCTCTTCCAGCGTCTGTGTTTCCTCCTTCCTACAATCTGGATCTCTTCAAGAAACAGATAAATATACACTTGCAATCTCCCCAACCCACACACAAACACAAACACAACACAGGTTTCCCCCATGCAGCGTCCAGCCTCCCTGGCTGAGCGTCATAGAGTGCACTGGTCTTGACCGGTTGTGCTTTCCTGCATGCATTTACATAAAAAAAAAAAAAATGCTCTGCCATTGCTGACGCCATTGGGTGGCCTAGTCTAACATGAGAGATCATGCAGACTAAGTTATTTAAATCATGTCAACTTATCACAATGAAAGCATACAAGTATGTTGCTCAATACAAATTATTTAAGCTTGTGTCTTACTTGGTGGAACCTCGATTATAATGCTCCGCGGCTGCAGACTCTCTACCAGAAGAGATTCAGAATATTTTTGAGGAGATCGGGCAGAACCCCTCTTGCCGGACTCATCCACGGCGTTGTTGCAGCAGCCCAACAGCTGATGCAGCCGCAGCGTCTGAGGGTGTCCCAGGAAGCCGCACCAGACACACCAGATCATTTCATCTGCAACTTGTCACAAACAATGTTCAATTAAACAACTAATGTCAATAAATCAAAACATATCCTTAAAAACACGTGAAGGGCTCCCAACTGGCAAGAACCTTGACTGGCGGACCTGCAAATCCCTGAACAGATTAACACATTATTTGCGGGTATTGTTTTATGCTGATTGTAGCCTAGCGCGGGTGATTTTAGGGTTCGCGCGCAAGTTTTTTTATCATTTTTCAAAAGTCTATGACTTTTGAAATTTCTTACGATAATTTAGTGCAATTTTAAATGTAGTTTACCTTATTGTGCAGCAATGATAAAATAATGGTAAACAAACACAAAAAAATCGGCCTTTAAAGTAACACTTTGGAAGTTTTATTTTTATACAAGCAGATCCCAAAAATCCCACTTGCCGAACATCCATACACGGTTAATATATGTTGACCAAGAACTGGCAGCTTCCAAAATTCCTTCCTTAATGCCACCGGTAAGCTATGGAATGCTCTTCCAGCGTCTGTGTTTCCTCCTTCCTACAATCTGGATCTCTTCAAGAAACAGATAAATATACACTTGCAATCTCCCCAACCCACACACAAATCCGAACACAACACACGTTTCCCAGATGCAGTGTCCAGCCTCCCTGGCTGAACGTCATAGAGTGCACTGGTCTTGACCGGGTGTGCTCTCCTGCATGCGTTTACATAAAAAAAAAAAAGATCCCAGAAATGGTTCTAGAATTGGTGGATTGTCAATAGCATTCTAATCACTCATATCTTCATTGGAACTCGATTCAGAATCGCTATCACTTGAAATTAGTGGCTGTAGGAATCGTGGAACCAAACGTCGGCCTCGAATCGGGAACAACTATCTCACTTTAACTGGAATCACTTGTTTCACTGTCTGCCATCAATAGTCTTTCTGTATCACTATTACGGGAACAATTAAACACATTGTCCACACAATTTACCGTCAGATTTATTCTCATCCGGAGAAAACATTGTGGACTAAAAGTAATGATACGATCTCAATGACAACGACCGAACATGTATGCGTTTAAATAAACACTGCTGCTATTTTGTAGAAATATGAACAAAACATTTCTACCATTCATCCCTTCGTCAGGTAAAAAGAACCCCAATTCTCCGTACAAGTTGAAAACAATTATTGCGCATTGGAGGTCAAAAAAAAAATCAAGCCAACGGGATCTGCATCAAGGTTTCTTCGAGCGAAAATCTTAATTTTAACCCATCCGGACAGAATAACGAGTCAGACTCGTGGTATATAACCGCATCCAAAAGTGAAAATATTTTCTAAAAACATATATAAAATTTCTCAAACTATTTGGTTACAATTAAGTTGATCACAATAAAGCATTTGCAGAAAATAATAAATAAACCTTTTTTATTTCTGTGGTTTGCTTTTTTATCAGTTCTCAAACATTGCATTTGCGGAATTCGAGCTTATGTGACTTTTTTCGTGCTTCTCGGCCTTATTTTTATCCGTTGTTTTTAAATATTATCTCTTTTTATGTCGCGTCCTTCTAATTTTCAAAGTAATATAAATATTGTTTTTCTATACTTTCGCTTTAGCTAACGTTGTTCCATAATTAGGTATTAGTGAGCTTGAGACTTTTCATTGACTGTAACGTTTTAAAAAAAATTAGTCCTTGAAAATGAATCGAGAACACAAACACAGTACATGTTATGTTCATAAATTTTGAAAATAAAAACAAATAAAAAAAGCATACCCAAATGTTTTTTTTTTTTTTTTATTAAAATTCCTGATAATAAATTTTGGACTTTGGAAAAAAATACCGGCTTAATGGGTTAAGACGATTTATTAACATATTGAAATATTTTTTTTATGTTTATACAGTAAGTGCGACGGCTCGTGATGTCCATATACTCCAGTTAAGAGAGCGAACATGGAAATGATAATGAATGTTTAATATTTGTCTGCATCACCTGGCTGATTGTCTTGGTTGGGCTCGTTCTTGATGCAGTGTGATACGGCCGCGCTCTCCATACTTATATAATGAATGAATTAATCGCTGATATAATCAATAATTATTTCTGTTTAGTTAATTAGATCACTAGATCATTCGTTTAAAACATTAAAAAACGACATCATATCATATGCCACGCTATGCCGAGATATGACAGTTCTTGCAGTGTTGGCAGTATAATAATTTTAATTTCCCTCTGAATGAAGCTCGCTTCCATTCATTCGCATTGGGAACTTTGGAGCATCTTTAAGGATCATGCTATTTTTTTTAAATTATAGTTGCACCCTACGCTTTTTTTGACGATTAATTTGTTCTAGAATGAAACGCTTCATAAAAATCCAACTCTCATATAATTCAATGAGTAGATTCCAACATTCAAAATATCACTCGAAAAAATTCCAAGTAACAACGAGTAAATTCCGTTAAAAGAGTCGCATGAAAAAAAGACTCTGTTTTAATTCTTTGTAAGGTAGGTATAATTATAATTTTCAATTATTTTTCACTGACTAGGGAATTTGAAAGTTAAGTTTGTTATGGCAATACGACGCGAACTGTCAATTATTTTCATATTAGTTAGGTTATGTTTCTTAAGTTTATAATAGGAGGAATAATTTTGCTGTTTTATTGAGTTAATTAAAACAATAAATGGTTCATCATTTCTTCCATTTGCAATATGAAGAGTACTATCAGACTATACAGTGTAAATAACGATCAAGAAAATAACACTAAGCCAGGTGAGATAGCAGACAAATGTTTTTTTTTTATTAAGTCCAAAATACCTTCTAAACTAGATTGACTCATTTCAAAGAAAAGCAATTCGTTATGATTCGTATGTCCTTTGAACTTAAAGTCAGATATTACGAATCAATTAAGAATAAATCCAGTCTCGCTTCTAAAAAACTAGGTGTATTATATAGACAGACGACTTCTTCTTCGGTATAATTGATAAATCGGTCCTATCCTTGAATACGGTTGTCACCTTTGGGTTGGAGACACAAAATACCTTCTAAATTTCATTGACACAGTTCAAAGAAGAGCAATTTGTTTGATAAACAGTGACACTCTTACGTCTAACCTGCAATTAATGGAACACAGGCGTAAGATTGGTTTACTTAGTCTTTCTACCGTTATTACCACGGTCGCTGCTCTACGGAACTTAAAGAACTAATTCCTCCTGCACCCACCCACAACCGACAAACTCGTCTTACACTTGCCGAACTTGCAAATACACGGTTAATTTGTGTCGACCAAGAACTCCCAGGCTGAGTGTCATAGAGTGCACTGGTCTTGACCAACTGTGCTCTCCTGCATGCGAATACATAAAAAAAGCATGCAGAAGAACGCAGCTGTTGGAGACCGTGGGGGTCTGTGACGCTCAGTTGTGGAAGGTCACTACTTGCTGGAAACACGTGTTGTGTTTGTGTGTGGTTTGTTGAGATCGCAAATTTAAATTGGTCCTATTCGTGAAGAGATCCAGATTATATAAAAGAGTAGAAATAAATACTTGAAGAGCAGTCCAGAGCATACATTTACCGGCAGGTAGAGCTCAATAGTCAAAGCTACCTGGAGTACCTACCTGGCGCCCAACGGCGACGGTCGCCTCTCGAGTGAACTCCGGGTTTCGTGTCATTAATTCTTCATTCTCTAAATTGAAAAGTGAAGGAGTTTGTGTTTTTAACTGTACTCAGTTACCAGATGGACTGGTGATTTTTATCTGCTATTTTACTCAGCAGTTCTTAACCTCTGTGCATTGTCTTCAACAAAGACTGACGTTCGACATCGTCCGCCATATATAAAGAATACGTAACAATACTCTCAACGAGAGTACCGACCTGGCGCCCAACGGCGACGGTCGCCTCTTAAGTGAATATTCTTTAAACATGACGCGGCACCAATGGCCTAGAACTTGCTGATAGAAAGCATTAGATAACTTAAAGCGGAGTCATCCTTCAGAAGCAGACTCAAGACCCACCTTTCTACTCAGAGAGGCGAAGAAGCGCTTTTTGGAATGACCATTCGCTTATTAAAAAGCGCTATACAAATTCTGATATAATAATAAAAAAAGCGTTTGCTTTGCAAGCCAAAGGACAGAGATTAAAAAACAAGATTTTTAATCGATTTCTGAGCTCTAAAATACCCCCGGTTGGCGTAAATTTAATTCCTGACCCATAAAATGCCAGTCATAGCGTTTTAATTAAAATTGGTGGTAGACGAAAGTCATCCCGTGAAGACCTCCCATTCATAGTAAATTCCTGGAATAATAAGGATGACGCGGGAATCTCGGACTGTAGTCTTGAAACTATTCATGAATATAATTAATTACCTTGGCTGAGTGTATGCTTCTGCAGTCGGAAATAGATAATATATTCGAATGGGGTAAGCGTAAGCGTATAAGCAACCGGCTGTCCCGCTAAGCCGATTGCTCGCATCTCAAATTTTGCTCGTATTTCGTAGCAAAAAATTGCATGCGTGACAGCTCGTATGTCAAGGTACAACTGTATTTGTTTATCGTTTTTATTTGTATTTTAGATGCGGCTTCCAAATGGCGGATCCTTTGAAGCAGTTCAAGTCTTGGATTCCATTTCTCAACATCAACTTGTTCCAATCTCTTGAACCGGCAATATTCTGCATCCTCAAATCAAGCACGAAAATCATTCTAGTGTCCTCGGAAGCAAAGACAGTCAATTGTGAAGAAAAACGTAACTTAAAAAATGCAGATACTTCTGAGGCTAAAGTCTTAGACACGTTTAAAACTAAGATGGAACATTCCGGAACAGAATCTACCGATCAGATTTCTGTAAGAAATGAAGATGCATTTAAAGGAAATATTTTAGAACAGTCTACTGCAATTATTCTTGAAGATTCTGTATCAAAAAATGTTTCAAAATGTAATGTTGTAAAAAGATATTTTCTTTTATCGAGCTGCCTAGATAGATTGATGGAAAGATTCAGCGTAGGGCATTGGAAAGACGCTCTGTTGGTAGAACGAAGATGTTTTACAGTTTTGAGCTTTTTAAAGTTGGTGACCCTACTGCAGATGAATCCCTGTGCCTATGATAATGCCAAATGCCTCGCCATTTTGGATCGGGGGCTGCTGTTTGGGGCGCCACTTGTTGGGGCCCGCAAACAGCTACTTCAGGACGCTGCAACTATCATCACAAACAACAGCAATTGCAACTTTACACAAGATATAGGTCCACACCAGGTGTATTTAGACAAAAATAGTAAAGAAAAACACAGCTGTGATCATCAGGATGGTGGTGAAGGCTCCTCGAAGTCATATTACAAAAACATGCTGCCTTCAGCAAACATTTCAAAAAGAAGAAAAGTCAATTTAGTGAACATTTGCAACGAGAAACACACACAAAATGTCGATTTTACAAGGACTGATGTAGAAATTGATGTATATAAGTATATCAGTGATAATGATGAATCTTTACAAGACGATGCACTTCAAAGCGATAAAGATAAACACGCACATGATAAAAATATAGTTGATTTTGTAAGAGAAAAAAGTTTTGATTGTTTTGGGGAAGAAATACTTAACAACTGTAACAGTGATGTTATTGAATCGTTGAAAAGAGATGCACTTCAAAGTGATGAATATAAACACACAGTTGCGTTTGAGTTGCGTCCGTCACTAGAGCGTTTCAAGAGCTCGTTTTTCGACCGCGGTGTACCTGTGTTATTGGGTTCTTGTATGGAGCATTGGCCTGCGATGCAACGTTGGAAAGACATGCGCTACTTGCAGCAACGTGCCGGGAATCGGACTGTTCCCATAGAACTAGGCGCTCGATACACAGACGCCAATTGGACACAGAAACTAACCACAATGGGCGAATTTATTCATGATTACATAGAGCTTGAAGGCACTCCTGTAGGCTACTTGGCACAGCATACATTATTTGATCAACTGCCTGAACTGCGTTCTGACTTAAGTGTGCCAGATTATTGCAGTTTAGGCACTGATACAAATGAACCTGATATCAACGCTTGGTTCGGTCCAGCGGGCACAGTTTCTCCACTGCATTTTGACCCCAAACACAACATTCTTGCACAAGTTGTTGGTTCTAAGCGTGTATTGCTATTCCCTCCAAGTGATTCTTGCTTTTTATACCCTCACGATGGCTTACTGAGCAACACGGCGGGTGTGGACCCTACGGCTCCCGATTTGACAGCTTTCCCGGAGTTCGCAAAAGCTTCGCCACATTTGGCACACCTGGATGCTGGCAGCATGCTTTATATACCGCCCGGTTGGTGGCACCATGTCACTAGTCTCAGCCGTAGCTTCTCTGTCAGCTTTTGGTGGCAGTAAACTAAACGACACATAAAACACCTACAATATCCAATGTGTCAGGCTTTTATGTGCCTCTAACTTTCTTACAATAATCACGGTGATTACTATTGTGTAATTGCCCCTACTTTGCTCTTTTTCCTACCTGAAAATTGTAAAAGCCTATACCACAGTTATGTGTGGTATAGTCCTTTAGTGAGGATACATAATAGTATGGTGAATTATTTGTTTTTAATTTTAAAATAATTTTAATTAAAAAATTAATAAGCTAAAAATATTTAGTTTTGACTCACATTTATTTTAAATGATTACATGTTTCGGCCTCCCTGGAGACCATCTTCAATAATCTAATCTAAACAAAATGATTTTTTTTTTTTTTTTTTAAATAAAATTAATTTAAAATTATAATTATGCAGTTTTACCAAGTATTGTCAGTTGATAACCTTAATGTTATTTATTTTTCGGTTAAATTATCTTCAATATGTATCAAAATGGACATTTTACTTGTATCTCATCATCATATTTTAGACTACATTTTTCATATATGTGCCCACTATTATAAAAGTGGTGTAATTCAAGAAATTAAAAAAAAAGTTATTCATTTATTTCAGTTCACATTGTTATGAATTAATATAATCTTCATCCAACGTGAATTTAAAAAATCTTAATATATAATTTTACACAACATGAAGTCACTTTCATTGGTTTTCAACCAACATCAAAACACAGACCTTTAGTTTAAAAAAATATATTTTATTTTGAGTGAGTGAATATTACAATTATAACAGTAAATATAACTTATTATACATATCCGAAGTATGATATCGTTGAAAACATTCACCGATGCAAAGGACAGGCTTTCTCTCATAAGTTACACTAATGTATCACGGTTCTATTCTAAGTCCAGGAATTTTTCTTTCAAACTAGTTGCAGCGCGTTTTTTTGTAATTCTAGGCATTTTCGAGGGGTTCAAATGATTAGAAAAATAGTCAAAATTGAGTTGTTCACACGCGCACGGGCAAATGTAACTGATGCCAGCGGCAGGGCGTCCGAGTGAAGCGCACTGAGCCAGACTCCCAAAAAAACCTATTGTATTATTCTCCAATGTTCCAAAAAAGCATGAGAATGTGCTCTCATCCCCGTGTACACTAAATACGAGTCAGAAAAAATAAATTGGCTAGTATTTTGACGCTAAATTGAAGAATAAGAAAATGTCGAATGTCATTCAACATAGGACTGGAGAGGGTTAAGCTAAAACATATCTTCAGCAAAAGCTAATTTATTTTATGTGAACACATACAGGAGAATATCGACAGATCTCCCAATTAAAAACTTAACAATTAAAATAATTCAATAATACAACAAACTGAACTTTGAAGTTTTTTATTATAAACAAAAATCGCTTGGCACTGTATTACAATAATGAACTCAAAAATGAGTCCAAAAGCCGACAGTTTGTTTGGAGTTAGGAGACCAACTGTTAACTTTCAAAATTATGCGATTTTGATTAATTCAGTGTATGTTTTAAGCTATGAATTTTGAGTTTACTTGATTGTGTACTTGTATAACTACACAATTCACAACATAATGGCTTACAATGGGTCGAATAATGTCTTTTAAGATTACTAGAATTAGAAGAATAATAACCACATATCTTGCAACAGTGTGGATTATCCTCGGTATGCGTTAGATTATGTATTTTAAGATGAGATGCACTTGAACAAGCATAACTACACATCTTACAAGAGAATTGTTTCGTCCCGGTGTGTGTTAAATTATGTCGTTTGAGATCACCTACACGTGAGCATTTATAGCCGCATACATTGCAACTGAAAGGCTTTTCTCCTGTGTGTGTTAAAATATGTGCTTTGAGATTACACAACTGAGAAAATTTAAAGTTGCAAATTTCGCATTTATAATGCTTTTCTCCGGTGTGTGTTATTAAATGTATTTTAAGACTGCTCGATTGTGTGCATTCGTAAGTGCATAACTCGCATTTAAATGGCTTTTCCCCGGTGTGTGAATAATTATGTATTTTTAGTCGACCCGACTGATTACATTCGAAACTGCATATCTTGCATTTGTATGCCTTTTCTCCAGTGTGTTTTAAGTTGTGATTTTTGAGACGATTCATCCTATTGCATTTGAAGCTACAAATCTTGCAACTGAAAAGCTTCTCGTGTTGTAAGCTGTGTCTTTTTAAATAACTTTTATATTTACATGTATAATTACACGTTTCGCATTTAAAAAGTTTATTTTCGCTATCTGAAAATATCTCCGCTTCCTGATCCAGAGGTTTAGATATTTCGACATCAAGGTACACAATACAGCAGCCGAGTAGTTGATGCAGTCGCAGTGTTCTTGGGGAACCGACGAAGCTGCACAGGTCACAAGAACTGCCTGAAAGTGGCCACAACTCCATTCCACTGCCAATTGCAACTGAAAAAATTAAAATATACATGTATTTTTAAATAGAAACACACCGCATAGTTCAAAACTTAAAAAAATTAGGGCACTCTATTGTCCTGGAGGGAGTAAATGCTCTCCAAAGGCGGATGAACCTTTATGGTCAACGGCATTAGGATGTGGAAATAAAGGGGAAAATACCACATTAAAGGTCTAAAAGACATCCCATGTATCAGCAAAAAATGATTGCTTGGAGATCGAGATGCAAGATTCTGTTGCTGCAAACCAATCCACCGGATTGATACTACGAAGAAGAAAGTTCAAAACAAAATATTTCTTACCCTTTATACTAAAGAGAAATTGATGCATGATCCCTGACTTATTGTTATAGACGTAGATATTTGGACTTTTTTACTAAGGTAGGCCGCATATACAGAAAAGGTGCTGTAGTTATACACCGTAAAGATGAGGTCGACGTATCCAACCGGTCCAAACCTCTGTTGGGTTATGTTAAAGAGCTTTTCCCTACTTAAGTCTAATGTTGGGCAATGCCACAGAAAATTTTCAGCATCTTCTGCCGGCGGGTAAAGCTCAATGGTCGACGCGTTTGCTTTGCAAGTCAAAAGTCGTAGGTTCGATTCCCAAAGGAAATTACAAAAAAAAAGCTTTCTGAGCTCTAAAATACCCTATTTTATTTATAGATCTTAGAAATCAATTATTATTTTAAAAAAAAATCTATGGAAAGTGAACCCACGACCATCAGTTTGGCAAGCTGACGCTTTAACTACTAAGTTATGCCTGCAGGCAAGTCTTAAGGTTTCCTTAAGAAATATCTGCATTCGGGCATCAGACTCTCAGACGACAACACAGAATATGTATGTCTGTTCTCATGGATGATGCACTCCATCAGAGAATGTCTCTCTGTCTGTTGTATGCTAGGATCACTTGGACAAGCGTCGCAAGAAGAGAGGACAAACATTTTTAGGAACTCGCTAAATATCCCAGTAAACGCATGCGTGAGATGAAATTCTACAGAATTCTCAATTAAGAAATAGAAGACCACAAAACGGAACGCAAAATATTTATTGAACTCTCTAAATAGTCCGTGTCCAGTAAAAGCCTTTCTCAGACAGTTTTGATGCATAACCTAAAAATAATACAAACAGGCGGCATAGTCCAGTGGTTAAAGTTTTTGCTTCTCACTCAAACGCCGTCAGTTCGCTTCCCAACTAAGCTTGATTTTCTTACATCGATTTAATAAAACCTTAACTCTTTACATGCTTCCGGTAGCGTCGAGCTGATCACCCGATCGCCTTAAAAACGCTGATTATTAAACACCCAAATATTTTTATTGATGCTAGATCCGCATTCTATGCAAGTTCGCGGACTCATGCCGTGGAGGCTCCCGGGAAACATCTAAATTCCCTTGTAGACTTCCTGGTATACAGGTATTCTGGGACAAGGCATAGACAACCTGGGCTAACATAACTGTGAAACGTAAATTTGTGGTGTCCATATTCTCCACATACGGAGCGGATATGGTAGAAAATGTCAGTTTTCACCTGGCTGGGATTCTTGGTCGAGCTCGATCTTGACGCTATGTAGTTTAAACGCAGTATCCATGATGTGATAGTGGAGAAATTACTCACTTATATGAAACTAGAATTGTTTTATATGGTTAAATAGAGAGTTCAGTGTTATTACAAGTCTATTTAGATTTTTCAACAAAAGCAGGAACATATGAGCGCTATGAAAACATGACAGTATTTATGGTATTGCCATTGTTTTATTTTAAAATACCTATAATATGATTATATTATAGTGTTACCCCTACTCATCGGTTGTCGGCATATTCTGTCATAAAATTCCCCGACCGTTGACATCGGTTGAAGTGATATATCATTTTGCTACTTTCTTAGAATAGTTTTTTATGCATCATCTGATAGCTAGAGGATACAAGAACCAATGTTATATATGAAATAAAATATAAAAAATATATATAAATAATATATAAATATAATAAAAAAAAAAGACCAGATAAATACATTCATGCTTCAATTACTAGTTTTATAATTAACAGTATAATTTTTATTCAAACCGAGCCGTAATGATGAGTTAATATTTTCAAAGCTTCGCCTTTTTGGTGGATTTTGTAACCAATTTTTGCGCTTATATAAACTGTAATATATTTTATAGTGAATATGTGCATCAGATATTGCTTTAAGTTTTTAATTGTAATTTTAATTTTTTTTTTTTTTTATTATTAGTTTTTATTCAAATTCATTTTAACTGATTACATGTTTTGGTCTCCCTGGAGACCATCTTCAATAATAATTTAATTAAAATGAATTTAAAATTATAATTATGCAATTTCATCAAGTACTGTCAGTTGATAAACTTAATAATATTTTTAATTGTAATATAATATATTTTATATTCAGTTACGTAGAAGGTTAATTATAAACATTGCAACCATAAAATAAAGCTGATATATGATTCTACGATTAACATAATTATAAAGCTCATGACCGCCACAAACTTCATACACAACAAATTGGCTAAGTACCTCAACATCATATTTGCTAATCTATGTGGATTTTTTTAACGCGAATATACAAAAAATTATACTTAATGGGACTTGCGTCATTTGTTTTAACATTATTTATTTATGATCGCAAAATAATAACCATCGTATTTAATATAAAAATAAAAACAGATTTGAAATGAATGTAGTAAGTATGTAGGTACTTTTACGGCAAATTACAATTAAAACGGCATTTAAATTATACTTTATGGCAGCACAATAGAACTGTCACAGTGTGCTGCGTTGGTCATACCTCTCGTATATCTCTTCAATTAATTATATTATGCTATTATTGAGTTTATTAATATAAATAAGAAGCTCGTGTTATTGGTTAATTGTATATTATTGTAATTGCTGTATTATTTCATTATGGAGATTGCGTGCAGAACTGACGCCATCAAGAGTGAACCAGAACATGAAAAACAACCAGGTGAGATAATGGATAAATGGATATATTTTTTACTGTCCAAAACAAGGTCACTTTCCCACATATTGTTGTCGTGCAAGGTTTGCAAAGACAGCCACCAGAAACCTATGTTATCATCAATATTACAAAAAATCTTATGTCGATTTGTACGTCTATTGAACTAAAAGTCAAATATTATTAGTCAATTAAGTAGAAAGCCAATCTCGCTTCCAAAAAACTAGTTATATTATATAGATCACTGAGGTATTTCAACGATAATCAACTTCTTCTTCTATGTAAAGGACAAATCCGGCAGTCACTTATGTGTTGAGACACAAAATACCTTCTAAAGTTAATTAACTCAGTTCAAAGAAGAGCAATTCGTTCGATAAACAATGACACTCTTACGTCTAACCTGCAATCAATGGAACACAGGCGTAAGATTGGTTCACTTAGTCTTTTCTACCGTTATTACCACGGTCGATACTCTTCGGAACTTAAAAAACAAATTCCTCCTGCACCCACCCACAACCGACAAACTCGTCTTACCCCTGCCGAACATCCATAGATGGTTAATGTGTGTCGACCAAGAACTGGTAGTTTCCAAAGTTCCTTCCTTATTGCCACGGGTAAACTTTGGAATGCCCTTCCAGCGTCTGTGTTTCTTCTTCCTACAACCTGGATCTTTTCAAGAAACATATTAATATATACTGGCAATCTCCCTAACCCACACATAAACACGAACACTTCACACATTTACCGCTTGCAGCGTCTAGCCTCCCTGGCTGAGCGTCATAGAGAGCACTGGTCTTGACAGGCTGTGTTCTCCTACGTGCGATAACATAAAAAATACACTTTTTCTGTTGATGAGTCATTTTTTTTTGTCATTTTAGTCTTAATGTTAATTGAAGATCATTATAATAGTGAGTCACTGTTAAGACTAAGCCTATAGAGACAATTACCTACAATGTAGTCTGTCAGATGCCCATTATACACGCTTATAAACAGGAAATAAAATATAACCCAGCACAGTACTGTAAACATGTAATTTTAAATGGTTCTGCCACATTTCGTCCCCAGACAATTCGTTCAACGACTCATCGGTAACAACGTGATGCGTACTGGACTTCTGGTGCACGAGACGTTTGGTCCCAGATTATCTATATATCCTTAAGTTAGGTTTGGTTAGCGAGTGCACCAGTTGTCCGGGGACCAAATGTCCCATGCACCAGACGATCAGTGCGCTCGACGTCATTAACGATGAGTCGTTGAACGATTTGTCTGCCGATTCAAATAACTCAATTTTGATATGAAATAACTTATTTTTATCGAAATTAAGTTTATCTGCTGATGAATTCCTTTGTGTTTTTAGTGTGTAACAAACTATGAACGTTTACAGTTGCAGTTGGCAGTGGAGTGAAGTTTGGGGCTTGTGACCTGTGCAGCTTCTTCGGCCCCTCAAACACACTGCGGCTGCATCAATTACTGGGCTGTTGCGGTGTTATCCTTGATGGCAAGATGTGTACACCATTAGATCAGAAATCTGAGAATAATAGACTTAAATGTATAGAGTCTGATGATCTTGAAAGACATAAATTAACACACAGTAAAAGAAAACGATACAAATGTGAGATTTGTAATGTGAAATTTGTGAAGTCGAGTGATTTAAAAAATCATTTTTTAACACACACTGGCGAAAATATTTTTAGTTGCGAGATATGTAGTTCTAAATTTTGTACGTCAGATAGTCTCGAAAGACACAATTTAAAGCACACTGGAGAAAAAACATTCACTTGCAAAATATGTAGTTATAAATGTTTAACCGCATACAGACTTAAATCCCATAATTTAATACATACTGGAAAAAAGGAATTCAGTTGCAAGATATGTGATTATAAAAGTCTATATTCGTCTCAAATGAAACGTCACAATTATAAACACGGCGGAGATAAGCCATTAAATTGCAACATGTGTAGTTTTAAATGTGTATATGCGTTTGAACTGAGATATCACAATTTGTCACACACTGGAGAAAAAGCGTTCAGTTGCACGGTGTGTAACAGAAATTTTAAAACCAAGGTTCAACTAAAAGTACATCATAGAATACACACGGGAGATAAGCCATTCAGTTGTAATGTATGTAGTTTTAAATGCACTGTGCCGAGCCGACTTAAAAGACATAATTTAATACACATCGAAGAAAAGAAATTCAGTTGTAAGTTGTGTAGTTATAAATGTGTTCAGTTAAAAAATCTTATAAATCATAATTTTAAACACACCGGAGATAAGCCATTGAGCTGTAATGTTTGTAGTTTTAAATGCGTTCAACCATATGATTTGAAAAATCATATTTTAACACACACCGGGGAAAAGCCATTCAGTTGCGAGTTATGTAGCTATACATGCAGTGTGTTCCGTTATCTTAAGAGACATACTTTAAAAGCACACCTGAGAAAAACAATTCAGTTTCAAAATATTAACTCGTAAATGTAAATCCTTAAGCTTAAATTGCATAATTCAACACACGCTGATAAAAACTCTTCAAACCCGATTCTCTAGCTTCAAGTTATAATTATATCGCCAGTGGGCAAAGCTAAGTGGTTAAAGCGTTTGCTTGCCAAGCCGATTGGTTGTGGGTTCGATCCCCGGCGAAGATTAAAAAAATAAATCTTTTTAATCAATTTATAATCTATTATTTTTTTAATTTTTATTAGAATATTATTTTATTATTTCAATATTCTATTCTACTTTTATAGATCATTGACTATATTACAATATTATTATTACTTAAATATACATATACTAAACATAAAATTCTTTTTTCAACGCGTCAATCCAAGCACAAAAATAACGGCAGAAGCGGGATGCGAACCGCGGACCTTGGAATCCAACTATGCCCAGGTATTCATACCGCTCGGCGAATCGCGCCATTGCTATGCCCAGACTGACTTGCGGTGAAACTAGTATTTATATCATTGTTATAATCGTACGACAGATGTCGCCATAGTATATATTAAAAATATGTATATTTTTATTATTATTCTATCAGTCTTCATTTATTCACAAGCTTAATATTATTACTTTCCGGCAGTCTATTTATTATAGTAAGTACCACTCGGGTCTCAAACAATATCAAGCCTCAAACCAATCATTTACCTGTGTTACTGATGGATAATTTTTACCTTCTTGATATTGTCTCAAGGAGACATTATTAATTATTTATTTATTTTTGGTTATAAAGTCCGAGTCGGAACTATAAGTAGTCGTTTCACATCCATTCAGTCTATAGTTTGGTTCGAGACCCAAGTGGTACTTACTAAAATAAATAGACTGCCGGAAAGTAATAATATTAAAGCTTGTGAATAAATGAAGACTGATAGAATAATAATAAAAATATACATATTTTGAATATATACTATGGCGACATCTGTCGTAATGATTATAACAATGATATAAATACTAGTTTCACCGCAAGTCAGTCTGGGCATAGCAATGGCGCGATTCGCCGAGCGGTATGAATACCTGGGCATAGTTGGATTCCAAGGTCCGCGGTTCGCATCCCGCTTCTGCCGTTATTTTTGTGCTTGGATTGACGCGTTGAAAAAAGAATTTTATGTTTAGTATATGTATATTTAAGCAATAATTTATAATCTCTATAAATCCCGCCAGTTGGTGTGAATTTCATCTCTCACCCGTTAAATATCAATCATAGCCTATTAATCAAAGCCAGTGGCAGACGAAAATCGTCCCGTCAACACCATTCATTTATAGTGAATTCCTGTAATAATTGGATTATGTGTGAATATCGGTCTATAGTCTATAACGTTGGCGTATCAGCCTCTCTAAACCGTTTGGTGAACTTTCCTTGTATGTAAGGCTTTCCTTGCATGTAATCACATGCAGAAGAGCAAAACCGGTCGAGACCAGTGCATTCTATTAAGATCAGCCTGCAAGTATAGGCCAATGGTCAAAGTGTCTGCTTTGCAAGCCAAAGGTCGTGGGTTCGATACCCGACAGAGATTAAAAAAAAAAGGATTTTTAATTGATTTCTGAGCTCCCCCGGTTAGTGTGAATTTGATCCCTCACCTGTAAAATGCCAGTCATAGCCTATTAATTAAAATTGGTGGTAGTCGTAACGTAAAAATCACCCATACATAGTAAATTCCTGTAATAATAAGGATGATGCGTGAATCTCAAGATGTAGTCTATGACGTTAGCAGATTGCAACATGGTAAGCGTCATAGAATTCCACGATGAGACTTCAGAATTACTATCACCATCGGTCGGTATTCTCATGTATGTGTTTACATAAAAATAAAGCCAGGGTGCTAGTAACGTAAGGGATAAAAAAGGGATCATGTATTTTCATGTATAAATGTTAATTTTAAGGTAAATACCAATAATATACTATGTAATTTACTTTTACTTTGAGATGTATTTTACAATAAAATGAATTTAAGTTTTAAAGTTGTATTATTAATATTATGATCGAATATGTGCATCTTACTTTTCTACCTTATAAAACGAGTATATAAAAGTCACCCAGCGTGCTATGGAGAGATCCATGAGAGGAGTGTCGCTAAAAGATAGAATCCGAAAGGAGGAAATATGCAGAAGAACTCAAGTAGTTTTTTTTTTTATGTAAGCGCATGCAGAAGAGCGCACCCGGTCAAGACCAGTGCACTCTATGACGCTCAGCCAGGGAGGCTGGACGCTGCATGCGGGAAACGTGTGTTGTGTTCGTGTTTGTGTGTGGGTTGGGGAGATTGCAAGTGTATATTAACTGTTTCTTGAAGAGATCCAGATTGTGAGAAGGAGTGGAGGCTTCACAATGAATAGGCACACTCAAGTGGCAATGTGACATCTGTTGAAGAGATGACGGTCTATGGGGAAGAAAAGTATTGTAGTGGCGCCCAAGAACTGGCAAACGAAGCATTGGCCGACCCCTGCAAGATGGACCGAAGGCGGAGGATCGAAGAGGATGGAGACTCATGCGGGAGGCTTACGTTCAGCAGTGGACGGATACAGATTAGTGATGATGATGTAATATGTCTACAGTTCCAAAAATCATCCAAGCAACACCGTTACAAATAAAATGCAAGAAATATTTTTTTCATGAAATATAATATATAAAAATATTGCAAACAATTCCCACCCAATTTTTCTACATTTATTTTATACTGATATATGCTTGATATAGCCCTTGCAGGCTGGTGCTGAAAACCTCGATATACAATCTTTGGTCTCTTATTTTTGTTCGCTCGTCGGACACGCATGTGTCGCCATTTTGGTTGTATTGACAAAAGATAATTCGTCAAAGGGCCGACAGGTGATAGAAGGGCGCTGCGGTGTTACCAAGAGCTCCGATTTGGTTCGGCTCTCAACGGAGGTAGATCGTTCATTGTCTGTGGCCTGAGCCGAATGCCAAAGTTTGTGAATTTTTATCTTGTAATTAAATAAACTTTGTGTTGCTCGTCTGCTCCTCATTCCGCCACCACGCGATCTGATACCTATCTCGGCGACGTGAAGTCGCTTTTCTCTTTAGTAAGTAAAGAGGATGTTTATACAAAACTTATTTATATAATCGTGTCGGAAACATCAGGGTCAGATCCTGTCTGTCCAGAAGTGGGCCTCGTCGATGGCGTTACTCTCGGCCATCATCAGGTCTTCCTGGGTGCAGCTTCTCGGACACAGCGCACACTCCGGAAGGTGCGACAGGGTCTGTTCCACGCGCAGTCTTTCAGTAAAACTGCCAGGCTTTCATTTGTGTCCTCGTCTTGCATACTCCGGTCCGAAGTCTGTTAAGGGACCTTCATATATTCCACCCCTGGTCATATCCAGGGGCTAGGTCCTCTTTCGGGACAATTCAAGTACTCCCTTCTGTTGCGCTTCTCCACATGTTCAGCCGCAGGGTGGCCTCAGGTATCACCAGTTCCGTTGTCGACTGTAGGAAATTTCTTCTTGATTTTTGAGCCGTGTGGTTATCTTTTGATACCCAAATATACAAAATTTGATACAAATCTAATAATGTATAATACTATGACATAAAATAATTTCTTATAAAACACAATATATAGTTTAAGAAATATGATAACAAAATACACATACACCATCACTTATAACAACAAAAAATTATAATAACATTTTATGTTTCTTTCCTCCATATTTACAAATACTAAATAACCATCTACATATGAATATAAAATGTAGCAACAAAAAGATAAAATCTTAGAGTGGATCAAATTTTAAGGAAAATAATCAATTCATAGAAGATGTTAAAATTACATCAATGTGGAGTGATTTCTGTAAAGAAAGAAACTGATTTTAATTATTTTTAATTAAAAAAAAAAAACAGTTATGATTCACATTTATTTTAAATGATTACATATTTCGGCCTCCCTGGAGACTATCTTTAATAATTTATTAATAACTTCAATATAAAATTGAAGATGGTTTCTTGGGAGGCCGAAACATGTAATCACTTAAAATAAATGTGAATCAATACTAAATATTTTTAATTTATTACTTTTTTAATTAAAATTAATTTAAAATTATACTTATGCAGTTTCACCAAGTATTGTCAGTTGATAACCTTAATTCAACTGATTTTATCAAACCTAACCTAACTTAAAACCCTTAAACCATCAAGTCCATCTACAGAAAGGCACCACTAAAATTTCACATGAGATAATTTTCACGCTTTCCTTACAAAAGCCGTTTGTCCTCCATAAAATTACCTAAGGAAAAAGGTTTGAACATGATCGGCTGGGCGGTTCGTGAGTTATACTCATTCCAATTGAGATTTTCGGGTGAAGTGGAGGTATTAATTATTTGTGAAAACAGTGCAAATTCAAATTACAATAGCAACCTATTATAACGCCTTAGGGCCCTTTCCCACGGACGTCCAGTTTTGCAGGATCGGTTTTTTATTAGATACCGCAAAAATCATACCTGTGTTCACACACAGAAGCTTGCATCCTGTTTTTTACGGAATAGCATTGGCAGTCGGAGAAGAAAATTCAGACACAATGGATGTGAATACATTTCTGATATTATACTGGTACTTTCGCCGCCGAAAGCAATGCAAAAAAATATCATTTTGGGTTCACCCGATCCTTAAACTACGATCAAGATTAGGCACACTTCGTAATCTCATGGATGGTATGGATGGTAAACAGGATGCTAGTGGGAACACTTCCATTAAACAATGTACGAAATTAAACTGGATACCGTTTTTTATTGGATCCATTCATCAGGTTTGTAGTAGCAAAACCGTACAGCACATTGCATACGGATCGGATTTTTGCGGTATCCTGCAAACCGAATGATCATGTGAATGTTACCATAGTAGAACGTATACTACTAAACGTGATCTGCAAAACTGGACGTCCATGGGGATAGCGCCGTTAATTGAATTGATATTTTTTGTGGTAAGTTACGTAAACATATATTTTGATAATATGTTAAATAATAATAATAAGTTTGTTAAAAAATATTTTATTTTCACTTCAAATCTTCATATTCATTTTGGTGTAATATATACACAACCTAAGAATGAAATAGACTTGTTTTTTTAACTAATTATTGACCTATTGACTTATTACTACCTATTGGCTAACTTTTACACATTTTACAATTTGGACTGAGTGTCGTATCCCATAGTGTCGGGAATAGTTTCCCTGATGAGTTTTGACATCTCTTTAAACTTGGGATGATCCTTGTCCTTCATCAGCTTGAACATGACGCTCTCCGATGTGGTCACGTGACATCCAATATCACGCATTCTCTGGAAATTAAAACAAATTATTGACATACATATTTTTTTAAGTACAGTAAGATCCCGCTTAACGCTGTTTCGTTAAGTGCTGTTTCGGTTTAGCGCTCTTTTATTTCAACCTGGGGATTTCCCGAAATTGTGCATAGCGCCAGATTTAAGTAAGAGCGAAGACATTGGACACTCTGTCCATATGGATGAAATAGTGGAATTAGCCAAAAAAACCGGTTAGATGAGGTAAATGTGAAAGACGTCGAAGAAATAGTTCAAGAAACAGCAGCTAGTCTTTCTAATGATGAGCTCAAGGAATTAACTGATCAAGAAGAAAACAAAAATATTGATATTAGTGATTTCGAAGAAGAGCAAAAAGAACTTTCGATGGCGTTTTTAAAAATGAGTTTGACCACTGTAACTGAAATTACAGACTAATTTGTTGAAAATGATCGTAATTTTGACTAATTACAAAAGCAAGACGGGGTGTTATAGATGCTTCATCCACTTATCAACAACTTATAATAGAACGCAAAAGGAAAACGCAAACTACATTAGATGCCTTCTTGACAAAAAGGCAGAAAATTGGAAACACAGAATAGACAATGATCTGACTGACTTAGAGTTTTATTTGTTTTTATAAGTATATTCATTTATAATGTAATTGCATTCTCTCCAGTCTATGTTGGGTGTTTCAACTTTCCAGTGTGAGTTTATATAATTAAGAATGAATACCTGCAAAGCAATCATTCTGTCTGTCGGAGTCCTTGAAAGGCATCCATCAGCTACCACATGTACGGCAATGTCCTGGCTCAGCAAGTCCATTGCTGTTTGCTCCACACAAGCATGTGTCTGCAAACAATAAATATATATATACGTTTTTCATGACAGATTATATTCATTTAATTTAGTTTCAAACCCTAGTTGCCCCTCTGGCGCCAGGCTTCCAGACCTCAGAGCACATTCTCTGGGACTGTCAGTCCCTCTTGTTAGAAAGAGGAGTTCATTTCGATGCAGTTTGAGGAAATCGCCTCGGCCCTATCGGGCATGCAGACTTTGTGCGCACTATTTTTTTTCTACGTATTTATCATTTTCGCTCGTATTTTCGGTGAGAGAATCTATTTTCCATATCCATCTCTTTACAACCCGTGAATGTGATTCTAATCTCTTTCACGGATTCTTTATTTTTAGCACTTCTGTGCAATGGCCACAATTGTTAAGAGGGGACTCCCACTGGACAAGTTGCTAACTGATCAAATTTGAATCAAGGAGATTTATTTGTCCTCCGGTATGATGCGGGTGTGAGGCGGGTAAAGTCCAGATACGTTTTTCAGAAACACTGTTTTCAGTGACCTGGTACATCGAGATATCTGAAACTCTCACCCCCTCAATGATCTAACCCGCGCTGGTAAGTGCACTATCTGCATCTTGACAGGCACATGTATATATTCTCGCAAACCAAAAACTTATTGCACGTTTGGGAGATATTTAAGAAACTAACCTCAATTCCAAATAGCACGACGGCGTCCAGCTTGTTTGGAAACCGCTCGTTTAGAGCATTCATAAGTTTGGGAGTCGCCATGCTGAACTTGGTCTTGTCATAGACAAGAGCTGCGCCGGAAGCAGAGAAATCCTTGGTTATGTGGCCCAGACCTTTGGGATAATGTTCAGAGACATATACGGGTATATCCATTAGACCAGCCACTGCTGTCTGCAATAAGAGATATTCAAAATTATGTAGCAACAAATACACAAAGAAATGGCTGAAGTTTCAAGAATTTGAGCTTTTATTTGTTGTCTATATATATACAATATATAATCGTGTAATTCTTGGAATTTCCTGGAGAGACCACGTCACGAACAATGAGGTTCTCAGGATAATCAAGGAAGACAGGCACCTAGTAAGAACCATCTCAGAGAGGCGAGCCCGATTGATTGGTCACATCATGCGCCACGATGGTCTTCTTCACGATATTGTGGAGGGGATGGTTGATGGTAGAAACTGTAGAGGGCGCCCTAGACGGGAGTATTTGCAGCAAGTATTCGAGGACATGAATTGTAGCGCTTATGCTGAGCTGAAAAGGGTTGCGGAGGACCGAGAGGAATGGAGATCGAGATGCAAGATTCTGTTGCTGCAAACCAATCCACTGGATTGATACTACGAAGAAGACCAAAATGTCATAAGCGCACATTTCGTATGAAAGTTACGCCCTTTCGGAACCGAGCCGCATATTACATGTCATGTACTACTGACAGATAAGGAATGACATTCAAATTATATTTTACCTACCATTCTATTTGCGACTTGGACAATGACGTCGAAGTTCTTCATAGATTTCCTGAATGCTTCCTGAAGGTCGCAGGCCAGGAAGGCGGTTCTGGAAGCGTCCAGAAAGCCCAGCTTAATCAGATTCTTTGTTGCCATTTCTAAATAATTGCGTATTTTTATACAATTTAATGAACTATTTGAGGTTGCCGAACGATAAGAGCTGTCACTTTGTGGTGTAGCCAGGGCAAACTGACACTGGGAAAATAAAGATATGTAGGTATTAGGTAAGGAATAAAATATAAAAATATATATCTATAAATAATAATAAATTTCATACAATTATCATTATATTTATGAAAAATTAGCTTGATCGCTAAATAAATTATTTATAATATAAATTGTTATATCTCTCCCAAATAAATCGTAGATTGTGCTGCCTTCAGCAATTTTATGACATTGATTTATTGCCGGATTAGAATTAATTTAATTTAATTTGTACAGCAGTCAGGGATTGTGCTTACTTTTCTGGAATATAAGAACTACATTATTATGCTTTGACTAAAAAATAGTATTTTTAAACGCGTTAACATTACATCACAATAATTGAAAAAGTTTTTAACTCTTTAATTACGGCTCGATTTGAATACAAAATAAAACTGTCAAATATAAAACTAGTATTTGAAGCATAAATGTACTTATTTGGTCTATTTTCATATATCACATTGGTTCTTGTATCATTTGGCTATCAGATGATGCATTAAAAACTATTCTAAGAAAGTAGCAAAACGATATATCCCGTCAATTAATGTCAACGGTTGGAGAATATTATAACGGCATATGCCGACATCCGATGCTAAAGGGTTAGTGAAATACAAAAAAAAAGTTCTTAGAAGACTTAAGACCCAGCGAATTTGTTTTAAATCCAAATGTTTTAGCATGAAGGGTAAATACCTTACCATTAAATTACTTTTTTCATCAAAAGTTAGTAAAATACGTTATAAATTTAATAACGAAACATTAGGGTTAAGTAGGGAAATTTTAATTAGGGGAAAACTACCACAGGATTTTTAAATTAATATTAAGGCATTATAAGCGGCCTTCACCACCAGGGGGATCAAGATGGCTGTAGGCTCCTGCTGCCCAGCGATCACGCCAAGCAAGCCCTCAGCAAAGGTATCAAGTACACTAGCTCCAATTAGACACATAGTTGTTACATTACCACCACATCGAGCGACATCCCATCACTGTGAACCGTCATATTTGCATCCTATTGATTTATGAATTATTTACTTATGTTATTATTGCTTTGGCGATACATTTATTGGTTTTAATAATTGGTTCATAACTCCATCAACTCAATACGATGAGTACGTTCAGACCTCATAACGCAAAGAACGAGCTTTTCCAAGACGAACTGCCAGGTAAGACAGCAGAAATATGGAAAATCTTAAATAACTATTTTTATACGTAGTTTTTCTCGGCCAGATTTGAAGTACAATTTAAAGACAGCTTTTGGATTTGTATAATCTTGCATACAAAATGAAATGTTTATTCGTATTTTATGCGCTGCCATACCGTTATATATATATATAAATTATATATATATAAATAACAATGAGTAAATTGCGTGAAAAGATTCGCATGAAAAAAAGACTGTTTTAATTCTTTGTAAGGTAGGTATAATTATAATATTCGATTATTTTTCACAGGTAATTTGAAAGTTAAGCTTGTTATGGCAATACGAAGCGAACTGTCAATTATTTTCTTATTAGTTAGGTTATGTTTCTTAAGTTCATAATATGAGGAATACTTTTGCTGTTTTATTGAAATAATTGAAACAATAAATGATTCATCATAGCTTCTCTTTACAATATGAAGAGTACGATCAGACTATACAGTTTAAAGAACGATCAAGAAAATAACACTGAGCCAGGTGAGATAGCAGACAAATGGATTTTTGTATTAAGTACAAAATACCTTCAATTTGTTATAATTCGTATGTCCTTTGAACTAAAATTCAAATATTACGAATCAGTTAAATATAAAGCCAGTCTCGCTTTCCAAAAAACTATGCGTATTATATAGATCACTGAGGTATATCAACGATAAACGAATTCTTCTTTTATATACTGGACAAATGCGCCCTACCCTTGAATATGGCAGTCGCTTATATATTGAGACACAAAATACCTTCTAAATTTGATTGACTCAGTTCAAAGAAGAGAAATTCGTTTAATAAACAATGACACTCTTACGTCAAAGCTGCAATCAATGGAACACAGGCGTAAGATTGGTTCACTTAGTCTTTTCTACCGTTATTACCACGGTCGCTGCTCTTCGAAACTTAAACAACTGATTCCTCCTGCACCCACCCACAACCAACAAACTCGTCTTACACTTGCCGAACATCCATACACGGTTTATAAATGTCGACCAAGAACTGGCAGTTTCCGAAGCTCCTTCCTTAATGCCACCGGTAAGCTATGGAATGCTCTTCCAGCGTCTGTGTTTCCTCCTTCCTGCAATCTGGATCTCTTCAAGAAACAGATAAATATACACTTGCAATCTCCCTAACCCACACACAAACACGAACACAACACACGTTTCCCGCTTGCAGCATCCAGCCTCCCTGGCTGAGCGTCATAGAGTGCACTGGTCTTGACCGGCTGTGCTCTCCTGCATGCGTTTACTTAAAAAAAAAACTTAAAATGTATTCCATATAAGTTAACAACTGATTACAGGTGGTAATGGCAGGGTGCTTAGGGCGGCCTCACAAGGGAAGGCGGAGCTCCCATGTGTCCGATGTGACTTCCTGGGTCTCCCGCGAACACTGCGACTACATGAACTACTGGGTTGTTGCGGTAAACATATGGATACATCCAATGCATGGGATTGTAAAAAATCACCTCAACAAGCTGAAGAGATACGTGTTCAAAGAAATCTAGCTGAAAGACTGCCAAGTATGTAATTACATACTTTTAATCATTTTGCTTGTGTTCCTACCCAGTCTTTTTTAATCTCCGTTTGGGATCGAACCCATGACTTTCGGTTGGGCATGCTTAACGCTTTAATCACAAAGTTATGCCCGCCAAACGTTTTTTTTTTATGTAAACACATACAGGATAAAACCAACAGATGTTCATAGTAATTCTGAAGTCTCATCTGTGGTATTCTATGACGCCTACCATTGTGCATATGGCTAAGCGCTGCATGTGGAGTGTTGATCCGCCAACGTCATAGACTACAGCGCGAGATTCACGCATCATCCTTATTATTACAGGAATTTACTATGAATGACTTTCGTCTACCACCAATTTTAAATTAATAGGCTGGCATTTTATGGGCGAGGAATCAAATTCCCTCCAACCAGAGGTATTTTTGAGCTCAGAAATCGATTAAAAATATATATTTTTTAATCTCCGTCGGAGTTCGAACCCACGACCTTTGGCTTGCAAAGCAAATGCTTTGACCGTTGAGCTATACCCGCCGATGATGAATGTTTTACAAAAATAATTTAGTTAACATTAGATTTTTACTGAACTAAAACTGTCTGTTGCACCCTGGTGTGTGTTTAAACATAAATAATGTTTAATGTTACACAGTTAAATGACCGGTTGTAATGTCCGCGTAGGACTTACAAGAAGTTGTTTCTCATCCATTCAATCTATAGTTCGGTTCAAGACCCGAGTGGTACTTACTAAATTAATAGACTGTTGAAAACTAATAATGTATAAAGCTTGTGAATAAATGTTGACTGATTGAATAATAAAAAACAATTATATACATACTCTGAATATAAACTATAGAGACATTTATCGTTATACAATGTTAACAATTGTATAAAAACAATGGCTTTTGCGTATCTACTCAGGCAGAGAGATAGTTGTGTGGACTGCACGGTGTAAAATAATAGACTAAAGGTTGCAAGGCTCGTGGTTCAAATCCCGTGTCTGCCAATATTTCTTCTGAATGAATTGATGCGTATAAAATTTGATGTATAATTGTATATGTGTATTTAATTACTAAATAATGTTTATTTTAATATTGCAGTTGGCAGCGGATTAAAGTGCGGATTGATCCCTTCGTCAGCCGGATATTGTGATTTGTGCGGCTTCTATGGCAACCCAAGAACATTACGACTGCATCAACTTCTGGGCTGCTGCAGAGTCATACCTGATTGCAAGAAACCCAAACCGTTGGATCAAAAAATGGACAGCTTAACACACACCGGAGAAAATTATTTCACTTGCGTTGATTGTAATTTTAAATGCGTAGACTCGTATGACCTAATAAGATTGCATAAATTAACACACACTAGAGTTATGCCATTCAGTTGTAAGTTGTGTAAATATCAAAGTTCAAGTCTGTCTCATCTTAAAAAGCATAATTGCACGTATACTCTTAAGAGTTTATCACCCGAGCGATTGCCAGTAAAACAAAGTGATGATAAATTAACTCAGTCTAGTAGTAGTAAGAAACGTAATGTATC
Source organism: Glossosoma conforme (assembly GCA_022606575.1). NCBI lineage: Eukaryota > Metazoa > Arthropoda > Insecta > Trichoptera > Glossosomatidae > Glossosoma > Glossosoma conforme. Next base: position 1,585,710 of record JAGTXR010000053.1, read on the forward strand.
ACAGAAAACTAAAGAAGAAAGGCCGTTTAGTTGCAAGAAATGTGATTTTAAATGCAAAACAATAGGTAATCTTAATCACCACAGTGTAGTACATTCAGACGAAAAGCCATTTAGTTGTAACTTGTGTAATTTTAAATGTAAATTGACATACAGTCTTAAATCTCACACTTTGACACACACTGATGATAAGCCATTCAGTTGCAATGTATGCAGTTTCAAATGTAAAACGGCACGAAACCTAAGAAATCATTCTTTTCTACACACCGGTGAAAAACCGTTCAGCTGTAATTTGTGCAGCTATAAATGTATAAACTCGTATATGCTTAAAAAGCATAATTATTCACACACGGGAAAAATGCCGTTCAGTTGCGAATTGTGCAGTTTTCAATGTAAGAGTGCTACTGAACTTAGAGCACATAATCTGAAGCATACAGGAGTAAAAGCATTCACTTGTGACATTTGTAGTCGTAAATATCGTTCGAAAGCTACACTTCAGGTACATCTTTTGATACACGCCAGAAAAAACTAACTCAGTTGCAAGTTGTGTAGTTATAAATGTTCAAGCTCAAAAAAGCTTGAAAAACATTATTCGTCACACCCAGGAAAAACTGTATAAATATAAAATGAACAGTTATCGATTTGATAACAATTCATCATCACCATCAACCTGTATCCGTCCACTGTTGAACGTAAGCCTCCCGCATGAGTCTTCATCCTCTTCGATCCTCTGCCCTCCGCATCCAGGTCACTCCAGCTATTATTCTTATGTCGTCAGTCTATCTTGCAGGGGGCTGGCCAATGCTTCGTTTGCCAGTTCTTGGGCGCCATTGCAATATTATATATATCTTCCCCAATATGCAATATCTTTCCCATCGACCGTCATCTCTACAACGAATATGTCCCGCCCATTGCCACTTGAGTGTGCCTATTCGTTGGGTAGTATCCACTACTTGATTCCTTCTGCGTATTTCTTCGTTTTGGATTCTATCTTTTAGCGACACTCCTCTCATGGATCTCTCCATGGCACATTAGATGACCTTTATTTTATGTGTAAGACTTGCTGTTAGATTCCACGTCTCTGCGTCATAAGTTAATACAGGGAGGATGCATTGCTTAAACGCCTTAGTTTTGAGACATTGCGGAATTTTCTCTTTTAGTGACACTCTGAGCATGGATCTCTCCAAAGCACGCTGGATGACCTTTACTTTGATAACAATTATAATTTATAAACTCATAAACTAAAACATGCAAGAGAAAATTCATTTGATTGTGAGTATTGTCTTCTTCGTAGTATCAATCCGGTGAATTGCTTTGCAGCATCAGGATCTTGCATCTCGATCTCCACTCCTCTCGGTCCTCCTCTGAATATTGTAGCAATAAGTTTTTTACATTAGGTAGTCTTAAAATACGTACGTATTTCAAAAAGTAAAGGGTATGGAGATAAAGGTATTATGCCAATAGCCGAATACATAATAAATAAGAGTTTGCCATTCACCCTTTCATTACGGCTCGGTGGAATACAAATTATGCTGTCAATTATAAAACTAGTATTTGAAGCATAAATGTACTTATCAGGTGTATTTTCATATATATTATCACATTGGTTCTAGTATTATTTAGCTATCAGATGATGCATAAAAACTATTCTAAGAAAGTAGCAAAACGATATATCAGGGCTACCGATGTCAACAGTAAGGGAATCTTACATGGCATGTATCAGGTACCGATGCCAACAGGTTAACATCGAGTGGCATAGTTCAGTTTATCAATGTTGTCAGCTCAAATCTCAACCAAGCTAGATTTTTTTAAATTGATTTAACCAAATCTAAGCACTATACATGCACCCGGTAGGGTTGAGCCACCACTTCAGGACAAAGCAAAATTGTCAATGGTAGGGGAAGCTTACACGACATATATTGGCCACCGATGGCAACAGGTTTAAATAACTAATAACTTGTATGTATTTTCACTATTTTTAAGCATTGTTACTTTCATAAATGCCGGGGTTCTAGTAAATATAATGTATTTATTAGAGTTTAATGTATTGATATCAACTCTGATTCAAAGTAAATGAAAGAATGTACCCTTGGAGGGCAGAGCTGACATGGAAAGAGGCTAGGGGACATAGTATGCTCCAGTTAGGACAACAAATAACTTGTATATTTTCTCTTAGTTATGAAGCATCTTTAATTATATTTTTTGTATAAGAATTACAATAAAAGAAAACTTAAATAAATATATCTACTTGTAGAAGGCGTCTTTTATTTTGTGCATGGGAATATGTACCAGCGGGAATGGCATAGTGGTAAAAGCATTTGCTTTCCATATCGAAGGTTGTAGGTTCAATCCTCAACGGAGGTCAAAATAAAAATTATTTTAAATTTATTTTATAAATTTTAAGAAATTTTGTAGGCCGGCGGCTATAGCTCGCTGGTCAAAGTGTTTGCTTTGCAAGCCAAAAATCGTGGGTTCGATCCCCGGCGGAGATTTAAAAAAATGGATTTTCAATCGATTTCTGAGCTGTAAACTACCTCGGTTGGTGTGAATTTGATCCCTCACCCATAAAATGCCAGTCATAACCTATTAATTAAAATTGGTGGTAGACGAAAGTCGTCCTGTGAAGACCACCTATTCATATTAAATTCCTGTAATAATAAGGATGATGCGTGAATCTTGGGCTGTAGTCAATGACGCTGGCGGATCAACACTCCACATGCTTAGGCATATTGACCATGTTAAGCTTAATAGAATTCCATAAATTATCACCATCTGTCGGTATTCTCCTTTATTTGTTTACATAAAAAAATACCCCAGTTCATGTGAATTTTATTTTTCACTCATAAAATAACGTTATTCCGTGAGCACCACCCATTTATAGTGAAATTCTAATTAAAAATTGGTGATGTGTAAATACAGATCAACAGTATACAACGTTGGCGGTTAAACAAAAAAATAATATGAGAAATATAATGTATGTATGTAATTTATTTTGTAGGTATTTATTAATTGAAAATTATCAGAAATAATATAACAATAGCGTATATATTGTTGTAACCAAAAATAAATTCAAAAATGAATTTTTAATTTACATTTATGTAAAAGTAACGTTTCGCTTATATTTAAATATTTCTAACGAATGTATATTATTATACAGTCATGGGGAATATACATTGATGTGAATGGGCTTTTATTTTTTAATACTTGTAACTTTATAGAACTGTCAAGCTGTCATTTTTGTTCCGTGGAATAAAATAATTGCTATGAAGTTAGTCTATCTAGAAGTGCTGCCAGGTCAATGTCATTTTTTAATATGTAGGTAACATATATATATGATTTTTATAAAAATACCCACCTATTAAAAAAAAAATGTATTTGTTCACATGTGTAATATTGTCAAATATATTTATGTAGATTCAATAAAGCTAGTTTATTTGCGATGGTTAAGTGCAGCTTACGCATCGTCCCTTTTAAAGTTTTCTTATTTGAATGGGTGTTCAGGGAAGATTTACATATAAAAGGAGCGACGCGCCGTTACAAGTTGCTGCCGCTTCATCCATAGTATATTTTCCATTATCTATGACTTGCTATTAATGTTTGTGTTATATGTCCTATAGATGTCGCATGAGAGTAAGCCGCAATGAGCAGCAGAAAATTAATATATCAATGCTAGAAGTAACTTTAAAAGATGCAAAAGAGTTTGTATACCTTGGAAGTACAATCACCTAGAATGGTAGAACAAAAAAATAAGTCAATAGTCGCATACATCAAGCAAGGCTAGCTTTCAATAAAAAATAAAAAAATCAAAGAATATAATGTAAGGCTCCGCAAGTAACTTGCCAAAACATTTGCTTGGAGCATCTTGATGTACGGCTGTGAGACATGGTGCTTATCTAAAAGTGATAAAAAAAAGACAAGAGGCCTTTGAGATGTGGTCATACAGAAGAATTCTCGGAATTTCCTGGAGAGACCACGTCGCAAACAATGAGGATCTCAGGATAATCAAGGAAGATAGACACCTAATAAGAACCATCTCAGAGAGGCGAGTCCGATGGATCAGTCACATCATGCGCCATGATGGTCTTCTTCACGACATTGTGGAGGGGATGGTTGAGGGTAGAAACTGTAGAGGGCACCCTAAACGGGAGTATTTGCAGCAAGTGTTCGAGGACATGAGTTGTAGTTCTTATGCTGAGCCTTAGAGGGTTACGGAGGACCGAGAGGAATGAAGATCGAGATGCAAGATTCTGTTGCTGCAAGCCAATCCACCGGATTGATACTACGAAGAAGAAGATGTCGCACCAATCACAAAGAGACGTTACCTTGTGTGAGTGAGCGGGCCCTATATTGTACAAATGTAATTTAAATTCACATTTTAATTAAATTCCCGTTACTATATTCAGTGTTATAACGACAAAATTCATAAAATACACAGATGAAATTTCTTGTTGCAGTCTGTCGGTCTTCTTCTTCTTCGTGTCAGCGACGTCAAATTATTTCTGCCCAGTGGGGAGCATGAAAAGAACATCCACGCGGTGCCCCCTGGAAACGGAATCTCGGACAACAAAAGTTTGTCGGTATTCTCCTGCATGTGTGCGTACATAAAAAATGACGGTGCAAACACATATAAAAAACATTTAATTGTACATTTGGTTGGCAGCACCATTCAGCATATATAAAAAAAACTTCAGGTCATCTTTACGTCCAGCGTATTTGTCACGTTGCTGCTCCATACAAATGATATCAAAGTATTTTGCGACATTTCTAAATTAAAATGATTTTATTCACAAACGAAAATAACCCGTCGGCGTTGAAGTTGATCGTCTGCTCCAAGATCTCCAAGAAACCTTTGCAGATCAAGATTGTCAAAGCAAACGGTATGTTTATTATATTTCGTCATCTTTACAACCGTTTATCGTTTTGTATCCAATATTGCACATTTAAAATACGTTTCATATCAAAGAAAATATAAATGAATCATTGAATATTTACCTAAGTAATTGATAAATATTATATTTTTTAATGTTTCCCATGTTTGACACAAATAACTAATAGCTTGTGTCTACTTTCAGTGGTTTAAAGTATTTTAACTTTTATTTAAGCAAGGATTCTAGTCAATTTAATTTATTTACTCAAATATTCACTGTTCAAGCCAATTTTTCTCAAGTATAATATATTTTTATTGAATTTTGTTACATTGTTGACATTTTTAGGTTAGGTTATCGTCACTAAAGCAAAAGTATGTACATTCTCTAATATGCATTCTATGAAACACATAAATTCAATCGGTGTATTCTTCCTCCCATATCAGTTCCATATCTGGAGCGTATAGTCACCATAGATTGCCGCCAATTAGTTTTGTCAGTTGCCATTGTCGACAAGATATCTTCTTCGTAGTATCAATCCGGTGGATTGGTTTGCAACAACAGAATCTTGCATCTCGATTTCCATTCCTCTCGAACCTCCGCAACCCTTTTCAGCTCAGCATAAGCGCTACAGTTCATGTCCTCGAATACTTGCTGCAAATACTCCCGTCTAGGGCGCCGTTCTGCAGTAATGTTCGAACATTCCAGGTGGCATATCTTGTTGGCTGAAGGTTTTTCTTATTTGTCTTGGTTGTTTTGTCTCGAGTAGTCCCCACCCGGAGATCCGATTGGGGGACTATTTTATCTCCGGAAAATTATACTTGAGATGCAATCATTTTTTTGCTGATACGTGGGATGTCTTTGAGACATTTAATGTGGTATTTTCCCCTTTATTTCCACATCCTAATGCCGTTGACCATAAAGGTTCATCCGCCTTAGGAGGGCATTTACTACCTCCAGGACAATAGAGTGCCCTAACCAGTTTGACCTGATGAGGTTAGCTGGGTGTTAGCTTATTCCGGCCAACATTCGGTCCAAAAAATCTGATCTTTCAAATTATCATCAACCACAACGCAAATTGTTTTTCTGCGTAAAATTTCGTACAAGAAAAATGATTCATATGAGTTGCCATGGAGATATAAATAAAATAAAAAATGGCCGACATCGGCACGTCACGAGATCTTCCGCCAAAGATGTTGCGCGTCGATGCTGTTTAACGAGCAATCGCTAAAGATGCATATAAACCATAATGCATGTTTTGTAGAGAATTTGATGACGATTCTGATGGTGTTAGAGAATGTTTATAAGTTTTATTTTTAAGTGCGATCTATTGTTTAAAACAAGAGCGACGGTATAGACGTCTTCACTGCACAGCGTCTATACCGTCTTATATTCGACAAGATATATTTGCATTCAAAGATCCACCTGGAAACATATATTGTTCCTTACGAACTCCAGGAGTCAGGCGACTTGAATATAAGGCATCTGTAGTATCCGAAGCACATTTTTAGATGATTTGTAAAATCTTCTTCTTTTTCCTGGCCCTATCCCATTTACTTGGGGTCGGCTCTCCTAATAACATTTTCCCAAGATGCTCGATCGAAGATATGCTCGCTGTCGACTCCAAGACGTTCCATGTCCTTCTTGACTGTCTTGAGCCATGTTGCAGGAGGCCGACCCGGTCCCAGCCTTCCCGCCTCCAGCTGCAGGACTGATCTATCCCGCCTACACACATGTCCATACCAGCGCAGGCGGCTTTCTGTCGCTTTGTCCACAATGGGGGCTACCTTGAGGCTCCCTCTGATGTGCTCGTTCTTCACTTTGTCAAGCATAGTCACCCCGGCGGCCCACCTCAACGTCCTCATTTCTGCTTGTGCACGTGCAGCTTCTGCTCCTCTTTTTTCCTCATAGCCCAGCATTCCGATCCATAGAGCATAGCTGGCCTCACGGCTTTTCTGTACACCTTTCCTTTAATTGTTACTGGTACCTTGTTGTAACACAGTATTATGGAAAGGGTACGCCATTTCAGCCATCTGGTGTATACTCTATTATCATCATCATCAGCCTGTGTCCGTCCACTGTTGAACGTAGGACTCCTGCATGAGTCTCCATCCTCTTTGATCCTCCGCCTTCCGCATCCAGGTCACTCCCGATATTCTTCTTATATCTATGCTCTATATCGGCTTCAATCTTGCTGTCTGTAGTAAGAACAGAGCCGAGTAAATAATTAATGAATGGTAACTAAGCCTGGCGGCATAGTCCATTGGTTAAAGTGTTCACTTCTTACTCAGACGCCGTCTGTTTGCATCCCAATCAAGCTTTGATTTTCTTAAATTAATTTAATAAAATCTAAGCTCTCTACATGCCGCTGGTAGGGTCGAGTCAACCCTTAAGGACAAAATAAAAATTGTCCAGGCCTTGGGAGCGTCGGGCTAATCATCAAAACTCCTTAAATATAAATTTGTACACCCAAATATTTCTCCGTTACTACAGCTGTAGTCTAAGCAAGTTCGCGGGCTCTTGTACTAGAGGCTCTTGAGAACCATCTATGTTTCCATGTGGGTCTACGGATATACAGGTGTTCCAGGACAAGGCGTAGACAATCTGAGCTTACAAGACTGGAACGGCAATTGGGGGTGTCCTTATGTTTCAAATATGATATGAAATTGCGGATATGGTAAAAAAGTAATCATTTCTTAACCCGTTCATCGCCAACACTGGTTTTTCTAGAGTAACGGAAAATGTTTTTGTGGTATTAGGTGTTGGGGCCGCCTCGGACATTCTGAAAAGCAGTTTGTATGGAGCGCGTGGCTGACAGTGCAATACCAAAAGTCTAATTTATGTTTGTCTCATGACAATGAATTTGTTTAAGTATTAAATTATAATAATTTTATTTCAGATAATGCTGTGGCATCACCAAAGCAGCTTCCTTCATTGCAAGTTTCTCCCGAAGTAACTTTGTTCTCCAGCAATGCAGCCAGCTTGATGCTGCTGCCCAACCCCGGCGAGGAGCCTAACAGCAGCACCCTTAAGAGGTAAAGACACTATTAACCTTTAAACGCCCAGTGGTTCCGTACGAGACCGCAGATTTGCATTGTTCAATGCCCTAGCAGGCCAATGTTTGTAATGTCTCGTCGCACAATAGATTCTTCCATGAACTTACTTTAATACTATTATTACAAATTAATGTAATCGGATTGTGAAATGAACCATAAGCACTCCTGTATGGGACCGTAAGGCATTGAACATAGCAAATATGCGCTCCCGTAAGGAAACCACTGGGCGGTTAAAGGTGATTACCGAATGTTGGTTTTTCAATATTTTCAGTATTTATTTTTAAATATTAATATTTTTTATGTAAGCACATACAGAAGAATACCAATAGTTGGTGATAGTGATTCTGAAGATTTTTCATCTGTGGATCCTATGACGCTTACTATTCTACAATACAAGGGTTATCTGTAATATAAAGTTCACATGGCGCTACAGTCCTGAAAAGCGCCGTTATGGTGGAACCTGCGATTCTGTAGTGTACCTTGGTTCCCCCACTCCAAATCCTCTCCCTAGTGAGCTGCCTGCGGAGCTCAGTCTTGGCTTGGCTGTTGTACGTGATGGATCTCCCCTCACTTTCCCCCGCCAGGTTTAAGTGATCCTTTTCCAGTCTGCAAAAAACATTGCGCCGGTAGAAATCCATTCCCAGCTATGCGAAATATATGGAGACAAGTGTATGAGTGTACAACATGTGCGCAAATAATGCAGAGAGTTTAAGAACCGGCGTACTGACGTCCATGATGAGGAGCGTTCCGGACGGCCATCTGTTTCTGACGAAACAATCGCAAAAGTGGAGGCAGCGATGCTCTCAGATCCAAGAGTGAGAGTTCGTAAGCTCTTTTATTGATTTCAGCTTGGAATGGATGGAGTGGGAGGCGACCCGTCTGCTTCCCAGTGTTGCCAGTATTGGAGCAGCCAAATCTTCGCCTGAAGCAGCAACCCTACTTACAACACTGATATCCGAACTAAACGCTGAACTCCAAGGAAAGGACTTCTTACTAGGGGTAAATACTCACATTGTCACATATTTTTATGTAAAAACACACCGGAGAATACCAACAGATGCTAATAGTATTGATTTGCCAATGGCATAGATTCGCTTGGTGAAAACCCTCCCTGTCCCGTCCTGTTTTTGGAGACCGAGATGGGGTCCTGTTCTGTACGCACGCAAGAAGCTACTTGTTAGAGAGTGGCCGAAGGCCTTCCTGTGATTCTAGGTGCATCAGCATGTCAAATAGACCTCAGTATAAGGCTGCGAAGTTAGTATACTACAGCGAGTCTCGAATTGCCTTCTTTGGTAACACGTTGCTAACCACGAAATATGTGGGAATGGATAAGAAAATGGTGAGGTTGGGAAATGGATTCTGCAGACAGCAGACATCAGTTAGACGACTTTCGTTTAGCACCAATTTTGATTAATGGGCTATGACTGGCATTTTACGGATGATGGATCAAATTCACACCGACCGAAAGTATTTATAGAGCTTTTAATAAACCAAGATTTTGTATTTTAACAAATATTTTATGATTCTTTCAGAAACAAATGTCCGCAGTCGACGTCTGTCTATGGTGCACCCTCTATCTTGTTTTTGTCGATGACAAGCTGAAGAAGAAGTTTGCGACTGAAGGTGTTGCCAACCTGACTAAATGGTACGACAACGTGTCGAAGAAGGTGTCCGCAGAGATTCAGGTAGGTAATATAATTAAGAATAAAATTATTTATTTTGATAGGTACAAGGAAGGGCAAAAAAAGCTGACAGTTTTAAATCAAAACAACGTTGAAAACCGACAGCTTTTTATGCTGCTCCCTGTACAATCAATCAAACAGAGACCTAGGAGTCAGCAAAATAATTGCCGGCGGGTATAGCTCAATGTTCAAAGCGTTTTCTTTGCAAGCCGAAGCCCGTGGGTTCGATCCCCGACGGAGATTAAGAAAAAAAATTGGATTTTTAATTGATTTCTTAGCTCGAAAATACCTCCTGTTGGTGCGAATATAATCCCTCACCCGTAAAATGCCTGTCATAGGCTATTAATTAAAATTGGTGGTAGGCGAAAGTCGTCCCGTAAATACCACCCATTCATAGTAAATTCCTGTAATAATATGGATGATGCATGAATCTCGGGCTTTAGTCTATGACGTTGGCGGATCAATCACTCCATATGCAGCGCTTAGCCATATGCAGTATGTTAAGCGTCATAGAATTCCACAGATGAGACTTCAGAATTACCATCACCATCTGTCGGTATTCTCTTGTATGTGTTTACATAAAAAAAAAATTATTGTATGCTTACAGGAATCTTTAAAAGAATATCCCATCAAGTGTTCCGAAGTCTCCTCTGCTCTCTTCATTGCTTTCCCCGGCGGAAACTACTCACTATTGTCTGGCAACACTGCACCTAAACAGTCAGTAAACACAGCTGCTGGCACTGGGTAAATACTATACTATACTTAAGAAAATATAATGCGATCCTTGAGTGTTATATATAATCGTGTCGGAAACAACAGGGTCAGATCCTGTCTGCCCAGAAGTGGGCGACGTCAATGGCGTTACTCCCGGCCATCATCAGGTTTTCTTGGGTGCAGCTGCTCGGACACAGCGCACACTCCAGAAGGCGCGACAGGGTCTGCTCCACGCCGCATTCACATTCAGTCGGTCCGCTGTAAAACTGCCAGGCTTTCATTTGTGTCCTCGTCTTGCATATTCCGGTCCGAAGTCTGTTAAGGGACCTCCATATATTCCACCTCTGGTCATGTCCAGGTGCTTTAATTGTCAGAAAATTTGAAACACAGAATAGACTGAATGATCTGACTGACTTAGATTTTTTTTTTTTTTAAAGTATATTCGTTTATATTGTTTTTATTTTTGTAAAAGATAAATGTATTATTTCCATGTTAAGATAGCCTCGTTTAGCGCTGTTTCGCATTACGCTTTACTGTGATGGAACGTATCCCCATGAAAAAATGAATTCAAATTTATTTCTGTTATAATTTTTTTTTTGTTTCTCTTTACAGAGCTCCAAATGCGGTTTCTCCGGAACAGAAGCCGGAAGTGGCCGTAACTGAAGAGGAGCTAGGTCTCGCCGAGAAGTACTGGAATGGTACCGAAAAAACACTTGGGAAACCACTGCCTGATGAAAAAGTTGTGTGAGTATGATCGAATCAAAATATCGGCTAAGTATCTCATAGCATGTCTGCTTCCCTAACTGGAGCATATGGTATTAATAAATTGCCGTCATAATCTGCCTCATGGATCCTAGCCCCTGGACACGACAAGGGTTGGAATATATGACAACAGACAGTGAGACACTCTCTCGTGGAGAGCATCATCCTTGAGAACAGGAGACGCATTCTGTGTTGTCGCCTGGGAGTCTCTGCCATTTCTTGGGAGAATGTTCCTGAATTGCTGCTAAGTTCTGCCGGTCCCTTGCTGTTAAACTTCATCAAGGAAATCGTCGGGGCTATTGTTAAACGATTAACGAGGCTGACACGGAATAGGCTCCTACGTTCTTCAACTATTTCTCAGACGTAAATTCTAACCTGTCTGTGTAACTTGCAGGGTACAACACGCAACTATATATTTTTTCTACATTTAAGTGAAAAAAAATAATAATTAAAAATTGCTGCAATCTGACCGAAGCACTACGCCGAGATGTTTAAAACTCTTTAATACAGCACCTATATTACCCCTATTTCTTAATCCAGAGATTAATATAATAGTATTTGAATATTATTTTTATGTGTGAAATACAAAGGAAAATGTATATCTTATATTATTTATTTTCCAGACTTCCCAAAGAGGGCTACAGGAACATATTGATCACGTCAGCTTTGCCGTACGTCAATAATGTCCCCCACCTAGGGAATATCATCGGTTGCGTTCTGTCAGCCGACGTATTCGCAAGGTAACGTATAAGCTTATATAAATACATGGGTGGGGCAAAATGAATCATCCAGCGGTAATCTTAGAACTCAGAGATCGATGAAAAATCATTTTTTTTTTTAATCTCTGTCGGAGATCAAACCCACGACTTTTGTATTGCAAAGTAAACGCTTTGACCATTGAGCTATATATTAATCATAATTGGTGGTAGAAGAAAGTCTTCCCGTGAAGACCACCCATTCATAGTAAATTCTTGTAATAATAAAAGATGATGCGTGAATATCGGGCTGTAGTCTATGACGTTGGCGGATCAAAACTCCACATGCAGCGCTTAGCCGTATGCTGCATGGTAAGCGTCATAGGATTCCACAAATGATACTTCAGAATTACTATCACCATCTGTCAGCATTCTCCTGTATGTGTTTACATAAAAAAGACAGACAAGCAATGAAGCGCTTTACTCCGATTTTACCAGATTGCAAGTGTATATTTATCTGTTTCTTGAAGAGATCCAAATTGTTGGAAAGGAGGAAACACAGATGCTGGAAGAGTATTCCAAAGCTTATCGGTGGCATTAAGGAAGGAACTTTGGAAACTGCTAGTTCTTGGTCGACACACATCCATTTCTTTCGCCTAGTGCGCGGCGTGTTCAGAAATCCTGATATTTTGTTTGAAATTGGTTTGTTTGTCCCTGACAATTATTTAAGGATAAGGAGGCACAGATTGTTTGTTCTTCCTAGAGGTAATACTAACCTGCCAGGGACTATGCCTCTTGGGAGAGTGATCAGACTGTTCAACGATACCGCCTCAACTGAGAGAAGCCCAGTTTCGACATGAGCTCCACGAATTTATTTATCAAAGTAATTTCGTGGAGTCTTCTGTCTAGCGGGCTCCGGGACTTTTTAAATTATTCTATTATTATTGTGTTATTTATAAATTGTTATTTTATACTGTTTTAGAAATGAATTAAATATTGTTATTTGTAATGTTTCTAAAAGAAAATAAATTGAAATTGAAAATTACCCGTGTATGGATGTTCGGCAAGTGTAAGACGAGTTTCTCGTATGCTCCAGTAATGGTTGTGTTTTGTTGGTTTCAGATATTGCCGTCTCTGTGGCTATAACGCCCTGTTTGTGTGCGGAACCGATGAATATGGAACAGCCACGGAAACTAAGGTAAACCACTATACTTACATTCAAGAAAATATAACAAGGTCCCTAAGTATTTATCTAAATAATTGATATTCTAAACCCTTTCGTTATGGCTCGGTTTGAATACAAATTATAGTGTCAATTATAAAGCTAGTATTTGAAGCTTAAATGTACTTATCTGACCTATTTTCATACATCACATTGGTTCTTGTATCCTTTAGCTATCAGATGATGCATAAAAACTATTCTAAGAAAGTAGCAAAACGATATATCACGTCAAACGATGTCAACGGTCGGGGAATCTTATGACAGCATATGCCGACAACCGATGCTAAAGGGCTAAGTCATGTATTGTGTTTTGCAGGCTCTGGAAGAAGGTCTGACTCCTCGACAGATTTGCGATAAATACTTTGAGTTACATAATTCCGTCTATCGCTGGTTCGGTATTGGCTTCGATTACTTTGGCAGAACAACCACACCAGAGCAAACCGAGTAAGTATATTGTGCTTCCTCCACAAGCCTGGAACCTATACTTTTTATTTTCAAAATGAAAGTTATTCTAAATACTCGTAAAGCGCAGTAACATTGTGGTTTGTCTTATTTAAAAAATGAAACAAGTAAAACTTTGTATGAAATGATTCTGTCAACAGATGTCGTGATATCAGCTTGATATAGCTCCTTTGGGCTGATGCCTTAAAGCCTCAAAAAACGATCTTTTGTTCCTTATTTTTGTTCACTCGCCTGACATGCACATCTAATAATGTTAGTTTTAATTGTATAATGTTGCACGGCGTTTGCGTGCGCCATTTTGTTTGTTATGACAGTTGCTCCATTTCATGTTGGAGCAACTGTCATCTTTAATTTGCTTTTTTGACGCGACTGTCTTGGCTGCGCTAATGTCAGAGTGCTCCGGCAGTCGTCAGTCAAGCCTTGTTCGATCGAGACGGAATTAATGTCACGTTACGGTCAAACAGGGAAGTCAAGTCTTTATCGGAAATAAATGCGAATTCTAGACCAAAAACAAGTTCATTGTGCTGTTAATCTGTTCCTGCATCCTTCCTCCACGCGGCCACGTGACGAACCCGCGTCTTGTCATCTATTTAAAGACGGGGGATGTCAGTCTCTAACACTTTTCCTCTCCCCTCCACTTCTCTTTGTAACCTTGATTAACTGTTCTTTATTTAGGTTTAGTTTTTTAATAAGTTGTTTCTGAGGATGGTGTGGTGGAACGAGTGTTAACTGTTATATTATTTTACCTTTCCTTCCCTGTGACATAATGGTACAGGCCTCAGGAGCATCGGGCTAGTCATTAGATTTACTTAACCATTCCTTCCCTGTGATGTGTATTTTATTATTAATATAAAATTTTGGGTCTTCCTCCATAATATATTTACGCATTCATTTAAAAAATAATATTAGGTAATTTTGTCGTATGCGGTCTACCATATAAATCAAATTTCTTTTATTATTTTTCAATATAATAAATAACCTGGAAGGAAGAGAGAAGAGAGTGGGAGTGAGGCCCACTCGGGCCATTACCACGACTAGCGGCAGTAGCTCTCTAGCTTGAAACCAGAGTGGACCTATGCCCGTTCCGTGAGCGTTGCCTGATGTTTTTGTAATGTTTTCAGCCAATAAATCTCAATTATTGTATTTTTTGACTTCAATTATGCTTAATTAAGAGGATTAGCTATGAATGTTCTTATTGTCCGATATAAAATCACTGATTTTTTATTGTCTACTGACTACCCAACACAGGAACGCACATTTTTATTTTAGCTCCGTAAAGGAAAGCTTTAAGTTATTATTTTTTAACATTGTTTTGATGTTTTCAGAATCGTGCAGAAGATGTTCTTGGATCTCTACAAGAATGGATTCATTGAAACACAAACCGTGGAACAGCTGCTATGTGAGAAATGCAACAGATTCTTGGCTGATAGGTGAGAATGCTTGAGAAAATAAAACATGATCCTCTGAATGGATCAAAAAATCCTATCTATGCTTTTTAAAAAAAAAAAAAAAATGTAAGCACATACAGGAGAATACCGACAGATGGTGATAGTAATTCTGAAGTATCGTCTGTGGAATTCTATGATGCTACTGTTGAGTGTTGATCCGCCAACGTCATATACTACAGCCCGAGATTCACGCATCATCCTCGGTAGGGTTTAGACACGCTACCCAAAAATGATATTTGATTGTTGACGATTGTACACTCAAATATTTCTCTGGTACTACAGCTGCAGGCTCTTTATTCCCATGTGGACCTCCAGGTATATAGGTGTTCTAGGACAATGCGTAGATAATATGAACTTACAACTAATATGAAATGGCAATTCGCATTGCTCATATGTCTTAAATATGTAGCGGATATGGTAAAGCAAAAAAAAAGATTTTAATTTTTATTATAATATTTTTCAATACTCTAATCTTATTTTTTAAATCATTGACTATATTTCAATATTATTAGTAATTAAATACACACATACAATTATACATGAAATTTTATACGCATCTATTAATTCAGAAAAAATATCATTTATATAATAATATAAAAAGCTTGTGAATAAATGTTGACTGATTGAATAATAAAAATAATAATATACATACTCTGAATATATACTACATAGACATCTATCGTTAAATGATGTTAACAATGGTATATACATCAAGTTTCGCGTATCTGTCCAGGCGGAGAATGGTCGTGTGGACGGCGCGGTGTATAGGACAGAGCAAAGGTGCAACGCTCGAGGTTCGAATCCCGCGTCTGCCGATATTTTTTCTGAATGAATTGATGCGTATAAAATTTGATGTAGAATTGTATGTGTGTATTTAATTACTTAAAAAAATATTTATTATGATCGATTGCCGGCGTTCATAGCTCAATGGTCAAAGCGTTTGCTTTGCAAGCCAAAGGTCGTGGGTTCAATCCCCGACGGAGATTAAAAAAAAAAAAAGGATTTTTAATCGTTTTCTGAGCTCTAAAATACCCCTGGTTGGTGTGAATTTGATCCATCACCCGTAAAATGTCAGTCATAGCCTATTAATTAAAATTGGTGGTAGACGAAAGTCGCACCGTGAAGACCACCCGTTCATAGTAAATTTCTGTAATAATAAAGGATGATGCGTGAATCTCGGGCTGCAGTCTATGACGGTGGCGGATCAACACTCCACATGCAGCGTTTAGCCATATACACCATGGTAAGCGTCATAGAATTCAACAGATGAGACCTCAGAATTACTATCACCATCTGTCAGTATTCTTCTGTATGTGTTTATATAAATAAAAAAATGTTTTTTTTTTGTTCAGGTTCGTGGAGGGCACATGCCCGCACCCTGGTTGTGGTTACGAGGACGCCAGCGGCGACCAGTGTGACGGTTGTGGCAAGCTTGTCAATGCCACCGAGCTCAAATTTCCACGCTGCAAGCAGTGCGGCAGTGGTCCAGCGATAAGAGAGAGTTCTCATCTGTTCCTGGATCTGGCGCAGGTAAAATAATAATGTTCAATCTATGGTCTGTACAACACATTATGGATGGAATCCTTTGAACTATAGAGTTTTAACTGGTCAACTATCACAATCTTCTTTAGACGCAAAAGAAACCGTGATCGGGTTCACTAGCCATACAAAAAATTATGTCTATAGACGCTCGCTTTGAAGGGGATTTTACCTACGCAAATCGAATATAATTATCATACAAATATTTTTTTTGCATGTGTTGTCGTTTCCGTAGTAGAAGGATTGGCCGGCATTGTAAATAACCATTTCTAGGGGGCACCACGCGGAGGTTTCTTCTTTGCTCCCCCTGAACATGTGGGGAAGCGCAACTGAGGGGAATGCTTGGATTGCCCCGAAATAGGACCTAGCCCCTGGACACGACCAGAGGTGGAATATATGGAGGTCCCTTAACAGACTTGGGACCAGAGTATGCAAGGCGAGGACACAAATGAAAGCCTGACAGCTTTACAGCTGGTCGACTGAATGTGACTGCGGCGTGGAGCAGACCCTGTCACACCTTCTGGAGTGTGCGCTGTGTCCGAGTAGCTGCACCCAGGAGGACCTGATGTTGGCCGGGAGTAACGCCATCGACGTCGCCCACTTCTGGGTAGACAGGATCTGACCCTGTTGTTTCAGACACGATTATATATATACACAAACATGTTGAACACTAAATACGATACTCAGAATTATTAAAGTTTTCGTTTTTACCACTTTAAATGTTAATTGAAAAAACTCTTTTATTTCAAATTTTATTTAATTTATTACAGCACTTTTATCAACTCCTTGTAAACTATTACCGTTTACACGCCAGACTTCCCTGATTATCGCGAATATCTTAACTTTTGTTCATGTTCGTTTACGTCTTACACTTGCCGAACATCCATACACGGTTAATATATGTCGACCAAGAACTGGCAACTTCCAAAGTTCCTTCCTTAATGCCACCGGTAAGCTATGGAATGCTCTTCCAGTGTCTGTGTTTCCTCCTTCCTACAATCTGGATCTCTTCAAGAAACAGATAAATATACACTTGCAATCTCCCCAACCCACACACAAATACGAACACAACACACGTTTCCCGAATGCAGCGTCCAGCCTCCCTGGCTGAGCGTCATAGAGTGCACTGGTCTTGACCGGATGTGCTCTCCTGCATGCGTTTACATAAAAAAAAATGTTAGGATTAAAAAAAAAAACATTTTCAGTTTCAATTCGTGTTCCGTATTTGTATTATTTTCTATCTGCATATTTCGCGGTAAAATGTTCGATATCAACTTGTTTCTGTTGAGTGAGTGATATGAAAATTGTATGTTTTATTTTTTTTCTCTGTTAACAGTTGGAGCCTCTGCTTCACACTTGGGTGTCTAGCAGTGAGGCTGGATGGTCCAACAGTGCCCAGCAGATCACTAGAGCCTGGCTGAAGACTGGACTTAGATCTCGCTGCATCACCAGGGATCTAAGCTGGGGTGTTCCAGTGCCAGTGGACGGCTTCAGAGAGAAGGTCTGTCACAAACAGGAATAAGTCCTAATCTTCTTTTATAGATCATTGACTATATGACTATATTATTAGTAATTAAATATACATATACTATACATCAAATTTTTTATACGCATCAATTCATTCAGAAAAATATCGACACAAGCAGGATGCGAACCGCAGGCCTTGGAACCAACCTTTGCCCAGGTATTCATACGGCTTAGCCACCGTAGCTATTTATTTGCCTGAGCTGACTCGCGTTAGAACTTGTATTTATGTCATTGTTATCATCGTATGATAGATGTCTCTATAGTATATATTCAAAGTATGTATATATATTTTTTTCAAATTTTTCAAAAAATTCAATCAGTCAACATTTATTCACAGTATTTTTATATTATTACTATCCGACAGTCTATTTATTTTAGTAAGTACCACTCGGGTCTCGAACCGAACTATAGATTGAATGGATGAGAAACAACCTCTTGTAGGTCCGATGCGAACTTTACAATCAGTCATTTTCAATCAGGCAGAGAAATAGCCCTCTCGGTTATTTCTCTGCCTGAGCTGACACGCGTTAGAACTTGTATTTATACCATTGTCATCATCGTATAATGATAGATGTCTCTATAGTTTATATTCAGAGTGTGTATATATATATTTTTTTATTATTTAATCAGTCAACATTTATTCACAGGCTTTTTTGTTTTTTAAATATGATTACTTTTGGACAGTCTGTTTAGGCCAGCGGTTCGCATCCCGCTTCTGCCGATATTTTTCTGAATGAATTGATGCGTATAAAGAATTTGATGTATATAGTATGTGTATATTTAATTACTAGGAATAAGTCCATTCACATTTTTACCTAGGCGTTTATTGCGGTGCGTCGATTTTTCGATCATGCTTTCATTTCAAGAAAACACAGGCTACAATTTTTTTCTTCAAATTTATATGAACAGAGTGATGCAGGATCGAAAAATCGACGCCCCGTCTTTTTCACAGCAAGAGTCAAAAAATCAACTATTAAAAAAAACATGCAGAAAGTAGCTGCAATTTTGAGAAAAAAAAAAAAAAACCCCCGCTTTCAATGTATTGAACATGTGTTCCATGTAATTGAACATGCATTGAACCAATGTTAAATGTATGTACATTCTAATAATTTTTTCAATGTTTTCAGCATTCACTTTGAGATCCATAATATAGCTGCATAATATCCACTATAAATAATGAATACTTATTTATTTACCTTGTTTTTACATGGATCACGTTAGATATGTTTGTTAGGCCTCTGTTTAAAAGACTGCAGTTTCTACTAACCCGTAGCCTTCCTCAATCCATCATTGTCAAAAGACAATTGAGCTGCATAATATCCATTATAAATAATGAATATTTATTTATTTACCTTGTTTTTACATGGATCACGTTAGATATGTTTGTTAGGCCTCTGTTTAAAAGACTGCAGTTTCTACTAACTCGTAGCCTTCCTCAATCCATCACTGCCAATAGACACTTGAGCTGCATAATATCCATTATAAATAATGAATATTTATTTACCTTATTTTTACACGGATCACGTTAGATATGTTTGTTAGGCCTCTGTTTAAAAGACTGCAGTTTCTACTAACTCGTAGCCTTTTTCAATCCATCACTGCCAAAATACAATTGAGCTGCATAATATCCATTATAAATAATGAATATTTATTTATTTACCTTATTTTTACACGGATCACGTTAGATATGTTTGTTAGGCCTCTGTTTAAAAGACTGCAGTTTCTACTAACTCGTATTATTATTTTCAATCCATCACTGCCAAAATATGTTGAACTGCATAATATCCATTATAAATAATGAATATTTATTCATTTACCTTGTTTAAAGTGGGTCTTGAGTCTGTTTGAAGGATGCCTCTGCTTTAAGCTCTCTTATGCTTTCCGGTAGTGAGTTCCAGGCCATTGGCGCATGTGCCAAAATACAATTGCCAAAGACCGTGCTAGGACTATCCGTCAGCTAAATAATGTTTCGCAGTTCCGTTAGTGCCTTGTGCCTTTCTCAATCCATCACTGCCAAAATACACTTGAGCTGCATAATATCCATTATAAATAATGAATAGTCATTTATTTATCTTGTTTTTACACGGATCACGTTAGATATGTTTGTTAGGCCTCTGTTTAAAAGACTGCAGTTTCTACTAACTCGTAGCCTTTCTCAATCCATCACTGTCAAGAGACAACTGAGCTGCATAATAATTCATAAGGTGACGTGAAGTCGTGTTTCCTTAAGTAAAGGGGATGTTAATAATAATGTATATTTTTAATTATAATTATGTTTGCAGGTGTTCTACGTGTGGTTTGATGCACCCATTGGCTATATATCCATCACTAAACGCTACACAGATCAATATGAACGCTGGTGGAAGCCAGATCCCAAGCACAACGTAAGTGGCTCAAATTAAATACTGATATAAGTTGATATAGCTCTTTCTATCATAGCAACTTGCCAAAACATTTGCTTGGAGAATCTTGATGTACGGCTGTGAGACATGGGGTTTATCTGAAAGTGATAAAAAAACACTAGAGGCCTTTGTGATATGGTCTTACAGAAGAATTCTCTGAATTTCCTGGAGAGACCACGTCACGAACAATGAGGTTCTCGGCATAATCAAGGAAGATAGGCACCTAGTAAGAACCATCTCAGAGAGGCGATCGGTCACATCATGCGCCACGATGGTCTTCTTCACGACATTGTGGAAGGCATGGTTGAGGGTAGAAACTGTAGAGAGCGCCCATAGACGGGAGTATTTGCAGCAAGTGTTCGAGGACATGAGTTGTAGCTCTTATGCTGAGCTAAAGAGGGTTGCAGAGGATCGAGAGGAGTGGAGATCGAGATGCAAGATTCTGTTGCTGCAAACCAAACCACCGGATTGATACTACGAAGAAGCTCTCTCAGGCTGATGCCAAAAAGCCTCGTTAAACGATCTTCTGTCTCTTATTTTTGTTCGCTCGCCTGACATGCACATCTAATAGTGTTAGACTTCATTTTATATAATATTACACGGCGTTTGCATACGCCATTTTATTTTTTTGACAGTTGCTCCATTTCATGTTGGTCCAACTGTCTACTTTAGTTTATGATTTAGGCGCGATAATCTTTGAGGCGCCACATGTTAATGTCCCCGTCTGTCGGCTCGTGCACGCGCACAGTCCTCGTCCGACCGATGCCTACGGTACAACACGTTATGGTCGGGCGGGGAAACCGAATACTTATATTGGTAATAAACGCAAATTGTGGTTCTAAACATGTTCTTTGCTTTGTGAACTGCACCGGCATATTTCGTCTATGCTGTTGTCGCCTTTTTAAAGATGGGGGATGTCAATACGTTGTTAAGGGAAGCATCCACATTAGGAGGGTGTTTTTAACCTTTTTTGTATATTTTTTTTCGAGGGGAAGGAATGATAAAAAGCGATTGGGTCTTGGAGGTCTGTTTAGGTATATAATGAACTACAAAACTAAATATTTCAAGTATTTTTTTTTTATATATTATCCTAGTTATAAGCTGATATACATGGTGTTTTGAAATTTAGATTTACAGTTGGCGTGAACTATAAAAAGTTTAGTTACATTGTATAGTAATGTAGTTATTTGTTAAGTCATAAACTAGCCGCAACAACGTGTTAGTTTTTTTTCTTTTTATGTAAACACATACAGGAGATTTTTTTTTTTTATGTAAACGCATGCAGGAGAGAACAACCGGTCAAGACCAGTGCACTCTATGACGCTCAGCCAGGGAGGCTGGACGCTGCATGCGGGAAACGTGTGTTGTGTTCGTATTTGTGTGTGAGTTGGGGAGATGGCAAGTGTATATTTATCTGTTTCTTGAAGAGATCCAGATTGTAGGAAGGAGGAAACACAGACGCTGGAAGAGCATTACATAGTTTACCAGTAGCATTAAGGAAGGAACTTTGGAAGCTGCCAGCTGCCAACGCTTTACCATTGAGCTATGACCGCCGGCCTAGTGTTTGATTTCTATGTTTCTAGGTGACACTTTACCAGTATGTGTTAGTGTTTGATTTGTATGTTCCCAGGTGACTCTATACCAGTTCATGGCCAAAGACAATGTTCCCTTCCATTCCGTGGTGTTCCCAGCGGTGCTTCTCGGTATCGGCCAGAAGCATGTCATGGTCAAACATATCATGGCCACAGGTATTGGTTTTCTTTCTCATTTGAATATATGTTACACATCTACATAATTATGGGCACATATAATTTCTCATGTATTTTAGTACTAATTTGTAATGTATAAAATGTAATGTTTTCAGAGTACTTGAACTATGAAGATGGAAAATTCTCCAAGTCTAGAGGAGTTGGTGTATTTGGTTCCGATGCTCAGGTAAAATATATTTACATTAAAAAAATGGATTTACATAAAAATATAAAAAAGAGTATATACATAATAAAAAAAGTGTATTTACATAAAACATAAAATGTGTATTTACATAAATAATAATAAAATGTGTATTTACATAAAAAAATGTGTAATTACATAAAAAATGATAAAATGTGTATTTACATAAAAAAATGTGTAATTACATAAAAAATGATAAAATGTGTATTTACATAAAAAAATATGTATTTACAGAAAAAATTATAAAATGTGTATTTACATAAAAAATGTGTATTAACATGAAAAAATATATAAAATGAGTATTCACACAAAAGTGTGTATTTACATAAAAAATTACAAAATGTGTATTTACATAAAAATGTGTATTTTCATAAAAATCTATATTTACATAAAAAATGTATATTTACATAAAAATGTGTACTTACATAAAAATGTGTATATACATAAAAATGTGTTGATACATAAAAAATGTATTTGCATAAAAATGTACATATATGTATATTGTATATATATTTACATAAAAAATGTTTGTGAATGATGACAGGACACTGGCATCCCTGCCGATGTGTTCCGCTTCTACCTGCTGAGCGTGCGGCCCGAGGGGCAGGACGCCAGCTTCTGCTGGAGCGACCTGGCCACCAGGAACAACTCCGAGCTGCTCAACAACCTGGGCAACTTCGTGAACCGCGCCGCCGTGTTCTGCCACAACAGCTACCAGGGCTGCATGCCCCCTATAGCTCTGACCAGTGAGGACTGCAAGCTGGTGGCGCTGGTCAACAGGGAGATCAAAGGTAACTAGTAACAGACATGAAGGATTCACCTTGTCAAGCATTTCTTCTGCACCATCGCATACATTTCTCGGTGATATATCTAACAGCTGCCAGGGATGTATACCTGCTGTGGCACTCACTAGCGAGGACTGCAAGCTAGTGGCGCTGGTCAACAGGAAGATCAGAGGTAACTAGTAATAGAGGTAGGGAATATGAAGGACTCCCCTTGCTAAGCATATCTACTAAACCATTGCATACATTTCTCGGTATGGTTAGAAGGGTGATATCTCTAATAGTTACTAGGGATGCATTCCTGCGGTGGCGCTCACTGGCGAGGTCTGCAAGCTAGTAGCGCTAATCAATAAGGAGATTAAAGGTTACTAATATCAGAGGGGATAGACTATTGCATACATTTCCTTGTATATATACCTGTATATATAATCGTGTCGGAAACAACATGGTCAGATCCTGTCTGCCTAGAAGTGGGCGATGTCGATGGTATTACTCCCGGCAATCATCAGGTCTTCCTGGGTGCAGTTGCTCGGACACAGCGCACACTTCAGAAGGTGTGACAGGATCTGCTCCGTGTCGCAGTCACATTCAGTCGGTCCGCTGTAAAACTGCCAGGCTTTCATTTCCTGGTATTCTCAGAGGAGTGATATCTCTGGTTAAATGAATATCGTTTCCTAAAGGAGATGTATTCGTTCATATCTACTCGTTAATACCAACCGCTTGTACCCAACAACATAATGAATGGCTGCTGTTCAAAAAAGAAACTTCTAAAATGTAATCAATTTAATTCTTTAGAAAAAATTATACAACTATAAACTAACTGTGTCTTATGAATTCGGAAAGCAGGTCAATGATCACACTCTGGGTTAGGTCATTGTTCAAAACATTATTTTGAACATAATTATTTTGTATTAAACATCCAAAAGTCTTTAAAGTAATTGTTATAATCAAACTCTCTATCTTAGATTCATACAGTCGGGTACAACACAGGGCATTTTGCCACTCTATGTAAACTGAAGGGATCAGGGTTAAAAACAGTATCGAGGAATGTGCGGTGTACGAAATTCTATGTATTAATATTAATGCTTACGCATCGATACGGAGCATTGACCATCCCAATAATCTGCCACTCTATGTAAATTGAAGGGATCAAGGTCCAAAACTGTATCAAGGAATGTGCGGTGTATGACATTCAATGTATTAATATTACTTTTATAAATGCTTACTCATGTTGTAAACTAATGTATAAAAATGGGTATCTTATCAAATAAATCAGTATCAACCAGCCAAACAATTAAATCGATTGCAGTCATTACAAAACGCAGCGGCACGACTAGTCTACAACGCGCCCACATTCTGTCACATTACTCCAATACTACACCGACTGCACTGGTTGAGAGTTTCGGCTACAATCCAGTATAAATTATGCCTCTTAGCTTACAAGGCACTCAACGGAACTGCACCGGGCTATCTGACAGAACTTATCAAGCCTTCAGAAGTAAGCGCGCGTGGAGAGACACTCAGATCGGCTAGAGCAAATAGAAGCACCCTGCAGCTGACGGGAGATAGTCCTAGCACGGTCTTTGGCAATCGGGCTTTCAGATACGCTGCACCAATGGCCTGGAACTCACTACCGGAAAGCATAAGAGAGCTTAAAGCGGAGGCATCCTTCAGAAGCAGACTCAAGACCCACCTTTTTACTCAGAGAGGCAAAGAAGCGCTTTTGGAATGATCATTCGGTCATAAAAGAGCGCTATACAAATACTAATATAATAATAATAACTCAACTCCGGTCTTTGGATTTATCCTCAGTGCCGGAACCCTGGTATTCATTTTGCCGGCGGTCATAGCTCATCGGTCAAAGCGTTTGCTTTGCAAACCAATGGTCGTAGGTTCGATCCTCAACGGAGATTACAAAAAAAAAAGGATTTTTAATCGATTTATGAGCTCTAAAATACCCTCGGTTGGTGTGAATTTGATCCATCACCCGTAAAATGCCAGTCATAGCCTATTAATTAAAATTGGTGGTAGACGAAAGTCGTCCCGTGAAGACCACCCATTCATAGTAAATTCCTGTAATAATAAAGGATGATGCGTGAATCTCGGGCTGTAGTCTATGACGTTGGCGGATCAACACTCCACATGCAGCGTTTAGCCATATACACCATGGCAAGCTGCTGAATTACTATCACCATCTGTGGGTATTCTCTTGTATGTGTTTACGTAAAAAATTAAAAAAATCCGTCATCACCATTTAAGCTGATGCCGTAATTTCGGGACCGCGACCTCGGTTTCGGAACAGCCATGAAGTATGTATTGATGTTGTGTAATGACTTGAATTCTTGTTTGTTTCTAGGCTATGTGGATTCTCTAGAAGTTTCTAAACTGAGGGACGGCTTGAGGCATGTTCTAAACATCTCACGCCTGGGCAACCAATACATGCAGACACACCAACCTTGGGTACTGCTCAAGGGAACCGATGATGCCAAGTAAGATATATAACTATACTTAGGAAAAATCCCTATTTACTTTGACTATTTAATTAAATTTATTATATTCACTAGAATCCTGGCTTATATAAAATTTAAAATACTTGATGAAAGTAGATACAAGCTATTAGTTATTTGTGGCAAACATGGGAAACATTTTTTTCCAGGTGTCCATATGCTTCTAGTATGAACGGATATGCTGATTTTTAAAAAAATATTATAATGTGTTTTCTACAGGACTCGCGCTGGCACTGTCGTTGCTTTATCTTGCAACCTTTCTTGTCTTTTGGGTGTGCTGCTGGCGCCGTACATGCCACAGACAGCTCGCACGCTGCAAGCACAGCTGGGAGCAGGCACACACATCACTTCTCTCATCAATCCGCAGTAAGTTTTTGTTATGTATCCCATAATAGTGTATGTAATGTGAGTCGGCTGGAGCTCTGCTCTGATATTTTCATTTACATTCACCCAATCCGCAGTAAATTTTTGTAACGTATCACATAATAGTGTATATTATATAAAATATTATTACAATAGGTGTACCGGAAAAGAATGTCGTTTCGAGTGGTCAGTTGTGCTTCGGCAGTCGAACTTTTACAACGTGTTCTGGGTTGTTTCTCTGACTACGTATACCCGGAGTGTACTAGGACTTTTAAACTAAAAAATTTACAACCCTATATACGACGGAGAGCTTTGTAGCGAATGAGGAATTTATTCAAAATATTATGCTTTACCATTTCATGAAGAAAGAAAATGCAACACGAGCTACAAAGTTGTAATTTACTGGAAGATATTTTGAATGTTCGTAAATGCCAGAGGTGGTTTAAAAAATTTTAATCCCGTAATTTTCATATTAAATTAACATTTATAATAATTATATATATTACTAATTATGTTTATATTCATTAAATGCACCAAATTTTTTATTAAAAAAACGACATTCTTTTCCGGTACCCGCTTGGTGAAAAGCCTCCCTGTCCCGTCCGGTTTTTTGAGACCCAAATGGAGACCTGTTACTGGACGCACGCAAAAAGCTACTTGTTAGTGAGTGGCTGAAGGCCTTCCCGTGATTCTAGGTGCATCAGTTAGATGTCAAATAGACCTCAGTCTAAGGCTGCGAAGTTAGTATACTACAGCGAGTCTCGAATTGCTTTCTTTGGTAACACATTGCTAACCACGAAATACGTGGGAATTTTCCGGTACACCTAATAGTAAATGAGCACCAGACACCAATGACCAAGTGTTGTTTATTTTTGTAGGTATCCATACTTCCGTCTGCTGCTCCCCGCGGGCCACAAAATCGGCACGCCCAGCCCGCTGTTTAGCAAGATAGAACCGGCAAGAGTCGAAGAACTGAAAAAAAAGTATGCGGGACGGCAGGAACCAACACCTCCAAGAGAAACTAAACTAAAAGTTGGCGCCAGTGTGCAAGAAGTGGAGGCATTGATATTAGAGCAGGTAAGGTGTTTTATCAACGCTAATAGCACACTGCCAGTACGATTCTTCTTCCCATATCTCTTTTATATATGAATCTTATTTGTAGTATCAATCTGGTGGATTGGTTTGCAGCAACAAAATCTTGCATCTCGATCACATTTTATCGATCCTCTGCAACCGTCTTTAGCTCAGCACAAGAGCTTCAACTCATGTTCCTCGAACACTTGCTGCAAATACTACCGTCTATGCCCTCTGTAGTTTCTCCTCAACCGTCCCTTCCACAATGTAGTGGAAAAGACCATCGTGGCGCATGATGTGACCGATGGCCTCTCTGAGATAGTTCTTACTAGGTGCCAATCTTCCTTGATTATATGAATATGTGATCAATTTTTTTTTTAATAATATATGTTAACACATACAGGAGAATGCCGACAGACGGCGATAGCGATACTGAAGACTCATCTGTGGATTATATGACGCTAACCATGCTGCTACACATGGCTTAACACTGCATGTGCAGTGTTGTAGTGCACCAACATCTACAGACTACAGCCTAACATTCATGCATCATCCAATTATTACAGAAATACACTGTGAATGAGTGGTGTTTACGGGACGACTTTCGTATACCTCTAATTTATATTAATAGGCTATGACTGGCATTTTATGGGTGAGGGATCAAATTCACACCAACCGGGGGTATTTTAAAGCTCAGAAATTGATTAAAAAAACTTCGGGGATCGAACACACGACCTTTGGCTTGCAAAGTACATGCTTTGACCATTGAACTATACCCACCGGCTAATTTGATTAATTTTTTCACCACTAACTTTGATTAGTAGGCTTTGACTGGTATTTTACGGGTGAGGGATCAAATTCATATCAATATGGGTTATAGAGCTTAGAATTTACATATTTTATAAATTTCCATCGGGGATCCAACCCAAGACCTTCGGTTTGGCAAGCAACCATTAAGATATATGTTCAAAACGTTATTTTTAACATAAGTATTTTGTATTAAACATCCAAAAGTCTTTAATGTAATTGTTATAATCAAACTCTATCTTAGCTTCATACAGTCGGGTACCATACAGGGCATTTTGCCATTCGGGGGTGTGTAAATTGAGGAATCAAGGTCCAAAACAACTGGTATCAAGGAATTTGCGGTGTATGACATTCAATGTATTAATATTAATTTTATAAAATAAAGAATGCTTACGCATCGATACGGAGCATTGACCATCCCAATAATCTGCCACTCTACTTAAATTGAAGGGATCAAGGTCCAAAATGGTATCGAGGAATTTGCGGTGTATGACATTCAGTGTATTAATATTAATTTTATAAAATAAAGAATGCTTACGCATCGATACGGAGCATTGACCATCCCAATAATCTGCCACTCTACTTAAATTGAAGGGATCAAGGTCCAAAATGGTATCGAGGAATTTGCGGTGTATGACATTCAGTGTATTAATATTAATTTTATAAAATAAAGAATGCTTACGCATCGATACGGAGCATTGACCATCCCAATAATCTGCCACTCTACTTAAATTGAAGGGATCAAGGTCCAAAATGGTATCGAGGAATTTGCGGTGTATGACATTCAGTGTATTAATATTAATTTTATAAAATAAAGAATGCTTACGCATCGATACGGAGCATTGACCATCCCAATAATCTGCCACTCTACTTAAATTGAAGGGATCAAGGTCCAAAATGGTATCGAGGAATTTGCGGTGTATGACATTCAATGTATTAATATTAATTTTATAAAATAAAGAATGCTTACGCATCGATACGGAGCATTGACCATCCCAATAATCTGCCACTCTACTTAAATTGAAGGGATCAAGGTCCAAAATGGTATCGAGGAATTTGCGGTGTATGACATTCAGTGTATTAATATTAATTTTATAAAATAAAGAATGCTTACGCATCGATACGGAGCATTGACCATCCCAATAATCTGCCACTCTACTTAAATTGAAGGGATCAAGGTCCAAAATGGTATCGAGGAATTTGCGGTGTATGACATTCAATGTATTAATATTAATTTTATAAAATAAAGAATGCTTACGCATCGATACGGAGCATTGACCATCCCAATAATCTGCCACTCTACTTAAATTGAAGGGATCAAGGTCCAAAATGGTATCGAGGAATTTGCGGTGTATGACATTCAATGTATTAATATTAATTTTATAAAATAAAGAATGCTTACGCATCGATACGGAGCATTGACCATCCCAATAATCTGCCACTCTACTTAAATTGAAGGGATCAAGGTCCAAAATGGTATCGAGGAATTTGCGGTGTATGACATTCAATGTATTAATATTAATTTTATAAAATAAAGAATGCTTACGCATCGATACGGAGCATTGACCATCCCAATAATCTGCCACTCTACTTAAATTGAAGGGATCAAGGTCCAAAATGGTATCGAGGAATTTGCGGTGTATGACATTCAATGTATTAATATTAATTTTATAAAATAAAGAATGCTTACGCATCGATACGGAGCATTGACCATCCCAATAATCTGCCACTCTACTTAAATTGAAGGGATCAAGGTCCAAAATGGTATCGAGGAATTTGCGGTGTATGACATTCAGTGTATTAATATTAATTTTATAAAATAAAGAATGCTTACGCATCGATACGGAGCATTGACCATCCCAATAATCTGCCACTCTACTTAAATTGAAGGGATCAAGGTCCAAAATGGTATCGAGGAATTTGCGGTGTATGACATTCAATGTATTAATATTAATTTTATAAAATAAAGAATGCTTACGCATCGATACGGAGCATTGACCATCCCAATAATCTGCCACTCTACTTAAATTGAAGGGATCAAGGTCCAAAATGGTATCGAGGAATTTGCGGTGTATGACATTCAGTGTATTAATATTAATTTTATAAAATAAAGAATGCTTACGCATCGATACGGAGCATTGACCATCCCAATAATCTGCCACTCTACTTAAATTGAAGGGATCAAGGTCCAAAATGGTATCGAGGAATTTGCGGTGTATGACATTCAATGTATTAATATTAATTTTATAAATGCTTACTCATGTTGTCAACTAAGTTATAAAAAGGGGTCTCTTATGAAATAAATTAGTACCAACTCAACTCCGGTTTTTGGACTTATCCTCAGTGCCGGAACCTTGGTAATCCGGCATCACCATTTAAGCTGATGCCGTCATTTCGGGACCGCGACCTCGGTTCCAGAACCAATATACCTGCTGGCATGAATTTAATTTCTTTATCTATAACATAATTTTATACTTATAATTATTTTTTAGGGTGAAAAAGTTCGCAAGTTAAAGTCTTCCGGTGTGGAAAAAGCCGTGTGGCAACTCGAGGTGGCAACACTGCTGTCTCTGAAGAAGCAACTGGCAAAACTGCAACAAGATGGCGGCAAACAAGATGGCGGCAAACAAGATGGCGGCAAAACTGTCGCGCAACTGGAAGCGGAAGTCGCTGCACAGGTAGTGAATAATTCAGCAAAACATATATTTTACTAGTTATCATATCAAAAGATAACCACACGGCTCAAATCAAGAAGAAGTTTCCTACAGTCGACAACAGAACTGGTGATACATGAGGCCACCCTGCGGCTGAACATGTGGAGAAGCGCAACTGAGGAGAATACTTGGATTGCCCCGAAAGAGGACTTAGCCCCTGGACATGACCAGGGGTGGAATATATGGAGGTCCCTTAACAGACTTGCGATCGGAGTATACAAGACACAAATGAAAGCCTGGCAGTTTTACAGCGGGCCGACTGAATGTGACTGCGGCGCGGAGCAGACCCTGTCACACCTTCTGGAGTGTTCGCTGTGGCCAAGCAGCTGCTCCCAGGAGGACCTGATGATGGCCGGGAGTAATGGCATTGACGTCGCCCACTTCTGGGAAGACAGCATCTGACTCTGCTGTTTCCAACACGATTATATATAATATATACTAGTTAGGTCCTCTATTAGTATAAATTTTACATACACGCTATCTTCTTTTTTCGTGTTTTTTTACGTGATTTTGCTTTTACGGTAATTTTTTAAACGGTATTGTTACATTTTAAGGGTACGAGGCTTATTCGTAAAATAAGATTCCCATGGCGTACAGTCCTGAAAAGCACTGTTATAGTGGATCCCGCGATTCTGTAGTGTACCTTGGTTCTCGCACTCCAAATCCCTTCCCTAGCGAGCTGCCTGCGGAGCTCATTCATGGCCTAGCAGCCGTACATTATGAATCTTCCCCTCGCTTCGCCCGCCAGGTGTGAGCTGCGCTCGGTGATTCGTTTTCTCTCGGCGACTCTGGGTGCTTCCATTGCTTAGACTTTTCTTTGGTTTCGGGTGTGAGGTAGTGCATCCAAGTCTCGTCTCCAGTGATGATAGAGTCGAGGTATTCCTCGCCATGAGTTCCGTGGTCTTGAAGAAGTTCTCGGATTTTTTTACGAAATTCAAAATGTTCTTAATGTTCCCAGGGCGAAAAGGTCAGAAAACTAAAGACCGGGGGCTCAGAGAAGACTGTGTGGCAACCAGAAGTGGAGACATTACTGGCGCTGAAGAAACAGCTGACCGAGGCGCAGAAACAAGATGGCGGCGCGAAACAAGATGGCGGAAAGAAAGATAGCGGCAAAAGCGTTGCGGAGATCGAAGCTGAAGTAGCCGCTCAGGTTAGACAAATTTTATATTAACCTCTGCATTAATATAGCTGTTGACATCAGCACGATGTAGCCCTTGCTAACTGGTATCGAAAATCTTGATTAACAATCTTTCGTCTTGTATTTATGTCGCTTTCCATACCTTTATGTATGTATTGGGGCTAGTTAGATAGTTTTGCCACCGGGCGGCGCTGAGCGAGATCCGTAGCGCCGGCGACCCCACGGCAGTGGGTCCCAACCTTTTAATGAAGCAAGGTTCGCGTTGCGGCCGCGCGGGCATGGCACCGCGTGGTCACAAAATTATAATGTCTTTTACGGAAATATAATCTCTGCTTCAAGAAGAAAGTGTCTGTCTGCTGTCCTGCTCCTCATCCTGCCTCACGCGACGTAATAACGCCCCTCTTTCTTTTAGAGAGGAGGATGTTACTGTTATGTTGTGTCTGTTGCTAAAATTTAAATTCCTTGAATAATTATAAAAATAATAATATACATTATCTGAATGCATACTACAGAGACATCTATCATTATATGATGTTAACAATGGTATAAATACATCAACTTTCACGTATATGTTCAGGCAGAGAATGGTCGTGTGGACTGCGCGGTGTGTAGAATAGAGCAAAGGTGCAAGGCTCGCGGTTCGAATCCCGCGTCTGCCGATATTTTTTCTGAATGAATTGATGCGTATAAAATTAAATGTATGTGTGTATTTAATTACTAATTAAATTCTATCATTTATTGCTAGTAAAACATTTTTTGTGTCTTCAGGGTGAAAAGGTCCGAAAACTGAAGACCGGGGGCTCAGAGAAGACTGTGTGGCAACCGGAAGTGGAAATATTGCTGGCGCTCAAGAAACAGCTGACCGAGGCGCAGAAAAAAGATGGGGGCACAGCGGTGAGGACATCATACCCTTGAGTTCAAAACACCATGTAAAAGTGATGTATAATGATAATGTTAACATCAAAACCCTGATCATTGAACATCCAACTATTTCTCATTCTGAAGAAGTAGTTACATACGAAATTGAAAAATTCCTCGCCAAGTCAAACCATATTTGCCGGCGGTCATAGTTCAATGATCGAAGCGTTTGCTTTGCAAGCCATAGGTCGTGGGTTCGATCCCCGACGGAGATTTAAAAAAAAAAGGATTTTTAATCGATTTCTGAGTTCTAAAATACCCCCGGTTGGTGTGAATTTGATCCATCACCCGTAAAATGTCAGTCATAGCCTATTAATTCAAATTGGTGGTAGACGAAAGTCGTCCCATGAAGACCACCCATTCATAGTAAATTCCTGGAATAATAAAGGATGACGCGTGAATCTCGGGCTGTAGTCTATGACGTTGGCGGATCAACACTTCACATGCAGCGCTTAGCCATATACACCATACTAAGCGTCATAGAATTCCACAGATGAGACTTCAGAATTACTATCACCGTCTGTCAGTATTCTCCTGTATGTGCTTACCATTTTTTATTTTTTTTATTTAAATATCTAAAATATGTTTTTTTTTATTGCAGGCACCCGTAGTAGATGATCCGAAGAAGACGAAGAAGACTGCCAAGAAAGCCAAATAATTCAATAAATAATTAATAAATAAATAGAACAACACTGCATTTAACTTTTTTTTAAACAGCCATTTTGTGTAACTGCTTTTTCAATAGTCATTTCATATTGCTTTTAAAACACATTAAATTTAAAATAATAATAATAAACGTTTCACATCTGGAGAAGAGTCCATCGATGAGAAACATAGATGTTGGAGCGGCACCCGAAAACTGGCAATTCTTGCACGATACGTGTCAAACCAATTCAGAAGATTAACAGAGGTGAAGGCGGAGGGTCAAGAATAATAGAGACTCGCAAACAAATCTTCAATTCGGCAGTGCATACAAGTAACAAGCTGCTGTTGAAAAGATTGGCTGAAGTAGGAAGTCTGAGATTCCGTTTCCAGGGGGCACCGCGTGGAGGTTATTTTCATGCTCCCCAACTGAAGTCGCGAAGCAGCTTTCTGAGATCCACACAACCTCTCACATCCGGCCCTGAAAATGAGAGACTTCAGCTCTGGCAACAAGTCGCATCAGAGGATTTCATTA
Source organism: Glossosoma conforme (assembly GCA_022606575.1). Lineage (NCBI taxonomy): Eukaryota > Metazoa > Arthropoda > Insecta > Trichoptera > Glossosomatidae > Glossosoma > Glossosoma conforme. The sequence continues at coordinate 1,619,511 of JAGTXR010000053.1, forward strand.
CTCCAAAGGAAGGCCTCCCAACTGGCAAGAACCTTGATTGGTGGACCTGGAAATCCCTGAACAGATTAAGAACCGGAGTTGGTAGAACAAAGGACAACCTCGAGCGGTGGGAAATGCTTCGGCAGGTAGAGTCACTATCGTGCGACTGTGGAGACCTGCAGACCGCCTCACACCTAAGATCCTGCTCCATGTGCCCAACAAGCTGCACATCTCAGGACCTAATGCTGGGCAACACACGGGCTATCGACGTTGCCAGATACTGGGCAAAAATAATTTGACGTCGCTGACACGAAGAAGAGCTGCTGATGATGATGATGATTTGTTGTATTTTATTTGAAGGTTGTGTTCATTTTACATATTTCTAAAATATGTTTTTTTTTAAATTAAAATTTTTATTCTATAAGTATATTTATTTTAAATATGTTTTAAATAAAATCAATAAATTCTTCTTAAATAATAATAATGGAAATTATACTTTTGCCTTTCCTCCTCATAAAACTTCTTATATATATATATATACATTTATTTTTATGTAAACACTTACAGGAAAACTCCAACAGATAGTCAACAGTAATAGTGATTCTAAAGTTTTTCATCTGTTGATCCTATTACGCTTACCATTCTACATATGGATTAGCGCTGCAAGTGGAGTGTTGATACGCCAACGTCATGGACTACAGCACACATCATCTTTATTATTACAGGAATTCACTATAAATGGGTGGTCTTCACGGGACGACTTTTGTCTACCACGAATTTTGATTAACCTTTAAACGCCAGAGATGCGACTTGTTGCCAGAGACTCCAGCTCTGGCAACAAGTCACATCAGAGGATTTAATTACTCCAAAGGAAGGCCTCCCAACTGGCAAGAAACTTGACTGCCGAACCTGGAAATCCCTGAACAGATTAAGAACCGGAGTTGGTAGGACAAAAGGACAACCTCGAGCGGTGGGGAATGCCTCGGCAGAAAGAGTGACTATTGTGCGACTGCGGAGACCTGCAGACCGCCTCACACCTAAGATCCTGCTCCATGTGCCCAACAAGCTGCACACCTCAAGTCCTAATGCTGGGCAATACACGGGCTATCAATGTTGCCAGATACTGGGCAGAAATAATTCGACATCGCTGACACGAAGAAGAAGATCTTGTCTAGTATATATCTTCTTTGCCTTGTATGTTCTGAAAACTTAATCGACTCAGTTCAAAGAAGAGCAATTTGTTTGTTAAACAATTACACTCTTACATCTACATCTGCAATCAATGGAACACAGGCGTAAGGTTGGTTCTCTTAGTCTTTTCTACCGTTATTACCACGGTCGCTGCTCTTCAGAACTTTAAGAACTAATTCCTCCTGCACCCACCCACAACCGACAAACTCGTCTTACACTTGCCGAACATCCATACACGCTTAAATATATGTCGACCAAGAACTGGCAGTTTCCAAAGCTTCCTTAATGCCACCGGAAAGCTATGGAATGCTCTTCCAGCGTGTTTCCTCCTTCCTGCAATCTGGATCTCTTCAAAAAACAGATAAATATACACTTGCAATCTCCCCAACCCACACACAAACACGAACACAATACACGTTTCGCGCATGCAGCGTCCAGCCTTCCTGGCTGAGCGTCATAGAGTGCACTGGTCTTGACCGGGTGTGCTCTCCTACATGCGCTTACATAAAAAAAAAAAATGTTCCATATGTGTCGTTAAAATCGCCACCATAGGAGGTCACTTCAAATACTGTTTGCAATTATCAAGATGGGAGTTTGGCGGATAAATCCAGGAGGTTTAAATTAAAAGAAAAAACTTTTTTTTTTCAAAAAATATATATATTTTTTAATATGGCAAATACATTTGACTGACGTAATTATACACAAGTATTTATTTATAGTTAAAAATAATGTTTAAAAAATTAAATTGTTAACAAAAAAAAACGTTTATCAACTTATATTAATGTTAAATTAAACAATACATTAATGAATATGTAATATTTGTATACAAGGTTAACAACTTTCATCACATTCATGGTAAAAATAACATATGTTGTGGTAAATAACGTTATATGACATACATAGGTTATTAGTAATTAAATACACACATACATTTGCCGGCGGGTATAGTTCAATAGTCAAAGCGTTTGCTTTGCAAGACAAAGGTCGTGGGTTCGATCCCCGACGGAGATTAAAAAAAAGGATTTTTAAACGATTTCTGAGCTCTAAAATACCCCCATAATGTGAATTTGATCCATCACCCGTAAAATGTCAGTCATAGCATATTAGTTAAAATTGGCGGTAAACGAAAGTCGCCCCGTGAAGATCACACATTCATAGTAAATTCCTGTAATAATAAAGGACGATGCGTGAATCTCGGGCTGTAGTCTATGACGTTGGCGGATCAAAACTCCACATGCAGCATTTAGCCTTATACAGCATGGTTAGCGTCATAGGATTCCACAGATGAGACTTCAGAATCACTATCACAATCTGTCGGTATTTCTCCTGTATGTGTTTACATAAAAAAATAAAAATACAATTATGCACCAAATTTCTATATGCATCAATTCATTCAGAAAAATATCGGCAGACGCGGGATTCGAACCACGAGCCTTGGAACAAACCTTTGCTCAGGTCTTTTACACCGCCTAGTCCACTCGACTATTTCTCCTTGATATATAATTGTATGTATGTATTTAATTACTAATAATATTGAAATATAGTCAATGATCTATAAAAGAAGATTAGAATATTGAAAAAATATTCTAATAAAAATTTAAGCCCATGTACATAGGTTATGGTAAATATCATTGTGTAATATATATATAGTTTGACCGGTAAAAATAGCATGTTGAAATCGTAATTCTCGTTATCACTGAAGTTAAGCAACTTTTGATGCAGACCGAAAAATGGATTGGTTTTGTGGCTTTTTGTGTGGCGAATTGTTTCGATCCGCTTGGTGAAAACTCTTTGTTTCTGTCTTTGGAGACCCAGATTTGGACCTGTTACTGGACGCACGCAAAAAGCTACTTGTTAGAGAGTGGCTGAAGGCCTTCCCGTGATTCTAGGTGCATCAGTTAGATGTCAAATAGACCTCAGTCTGAGGCTGCGAAGTTAGTATACTGCAGCGAGTCTCGAATTGGCTTCTTTGGTAACACGTTGCAAGCCACGAAATACGTGGAAATGGTGAGGTTGGAAAATGGATTCTGCTAATGGCAGACGTCAGTTTTTACCAATAATTCGACTGCCATTGCAAAGGGGTCTTTTTAAAGAAGAAGCGCCTGCAATGGCGGTCGAAATATTGGATCGAAACAATTCGCCACACACGGCTATACCCAAAAGCCACAATACCGAATTTGGCCGTGAAAACTTAAAAAGTTATGATGAAAATGGATTGGTTACCGCCTGTTGCATACCGCGTGTCGTTGGTTGAATTGAGCCGCATATAGGACCAAATTGTCAAGGATCCGTGTAATCATCGGGTCTCCTTAAAAATTCTAATTAAAATTTGGACACATTGGATACTACAGCTGCCGTCTCATCAAGTCTTGGCCTCCTGCACTGGTGGTCGTTGGCAACTATATATGTTCCCAGATAGAAGTTTGTATGAAAAGATATCTTGGAACAATGGCGACTGAGTGGCGTCAAATTGTGGTGACTATAGGTACAGATAAAAAAATAAATATATTTTATTGTCCTATATCATTTTCACAATTAGTACAAAGCTTGTAAGATTTGGACCGTTTGGTTCTGAAGTGCAGTTTAACAAAAAATGTACACTGTTAAGAAGACAGTTTAGTAAAAACTGATGGAAATCTTATAATACAAAAAAAGTTATGGAAAATTTTAATGTATACATAAGTTATGGTAACGACGTTCAAGTAAGCAACAGACGCGGTGACCCATCCATATTTAAATCCGCGTTCAACGTTGCGTAATATTTCGGTGATTTTAAAAGAGTCGCGCTTGCAATATGAGCCATTGTCGTTGGTCTTAAATTAAATTCAGAAAAAAATGAAATTTCAAATAAATTGTATTTATTGTTATATCGTTCTAGAAGAGAACATTAACAGGGTAGGGCAGTGAGGTATCCCTACTTTTGAGATGGCTATGTAAACACATAAAGGAGAATACCGACAGATGGTGATGCTGAAGTCTCATCTGTGGATTCTATGACGCTTTACCATGTTAAATATGGTTAGGCGCTGCACGTGGAGTGTCGATCCGCCAACGTCACAGACTACAATTTACTATGAATGGGTGGTCTTCACGGGACGACTTTTTTCTACCACCCATTTTAATTAATAGGCTATGACTGACATTTTACGGGCGAAAGATCAAATTCACACCAACCGGGGTATGTATAGAGCTTAGAAATTGATCAAAAATATTTATTTTTTCAATCTCTGTCAAGTATTGTACTTATTACCTTTGCTTTGGTATGCAAATGCATTAACCACTAACCTATACCCGCCGGCAGTTTCCTAATGCATAGTACTTTCCTTTACTGTAACACCGCTCAATCCAAAAGCCACAATTCCAAATGTATTGTGCAAGGGGTATTTTATAGCTTAGATATAGTTTTTTTTTTAATCTCCGTCGGGTATCGAACCCACGACCCTTGGCTTGCCAAGCAAACGCTTTGACGATTGAGCTATAACCTTTTGATAACACATTAAAGGTGTGTTTAAACATTTTTCGTTATTTTTTAATATAACTTCAAAATTAGGCCGGCGGGTAAAGCTCAATGGTCAAAGCGTGTGCTTTGCATGCCAAAGGTCGTGGGTTCGATCCCCGACGGAGATTAAGAAAAATAAAGATTTTTTAATTTGATTTCCAATCGGTTGGTGTGAATTTGATCCTTCACCCGTAAAATGATAGTCATAGCCTATTAATTAAAATTGGTGGTAGACGAAAGTCGTACCGTGAAGACCACCCATTCATAGTAAATTCCTATAATAACAAGGATGATTCGTGAATCTCGGGCTGTAGTCTATGATGTTGGCGGATCAACACTCAACATGCAGCGCTTAGTACGCTTAGACGCATACACCATGGTAAGCGTCGTAGAATTCCACAGATGAAACTTCAGAATCACTATCACCATCTGTCGGTATTCTTCTGTATGTGTTTACAGAAAAAAAAAATTAGGGATACTTTCCTGCCACCTTCCTGTATAAGCATAAAAGCAATAAAATAGTGTTAGTCATATCTTGCTTTACTAGCCTTTATTATATTTAAAAAAAAAAGCGAACAAAATTATAATTTAATATTTTTTAAATATAAAAATAATTCACAGCATAAAATGTGGTAATATATGACAATTTGCCTTTTGAGATGTGGTCTTAGAGAAGAATAGTCGGAATTTCCTGGAGAGACCACGTCACGAACAATGAGGTTCTCAGCGTAATCAAGGATGATAGGCACCTAGTAAGAGAACCATCTCAGAGAGGCGATCGGTCACATCATGCGCCACGATGGTCTTCTTCACGACATTGTGGAAGGGACAATTGAGGGGAGAGACTGCAGAGGGCGCCCTAGACGGGAGTATTTGCAGCAAGTGTTCGAGGACATGAGTTGAAGCTCTTATACTAAGCTAAAGAGGGTTGCAGAAGATCGATAAGAGCGGAGATCGAGATGCAAGATTTTGTTGCTGCAGACCAATCCAATTGATTTACACTACGAAGAAGACTAAAGGTGCAGTATATGAAAGTTTGCGGACTCTTGCCCTGGAGGCTCCCGGGAACCATCAATGTTCCCATGTGGACCTCTAGATATACAGATGTTCTGTGACAAGATATACACAATCTGAGCTTACATTACTATAAAAACGTCGACTCGCGGTGTCTATATGCTCCAAATATGGAGCGGAGTCGGCCAATGCTTCGCTTGCCAGTTCTTGGGCGCCACTCCAATACTTTTCTTCCCCATCGACCGTCGTCTCTTCAACAGATGTCTCATTGAGTGTGCCTATTCGTTGTGTAGCCTCCACTACTTGAGTTCTTCTGCGTATTTCCTCGTTTCGGATTCAATCTCTTAGCGACACTCCTCTCATGAATCTCTCCATAGCACGCTGTGTGACCTTTATTTTATGTGTAAGACCTGCTGTCAGATTCCACGTCTCTGCGCCATAAGTTAATACAAGGAGGATGTATTGGATAAACGCGTTAGTTTTAAGATAAGGAATTTTCGCTTCATTGTTGTTTGACTTGTGTCATTTTTCTTCTGAGCGGGTTCGTAAACGTAAATATTGCTCTTAAATACTAGTTTAATACTTAAAAGAAAATATATATATTTTGATTTTTTTTTACTTAAAAAATAATTAATAGTGTGAAAAATAGAGTAAAAATAAAAAAGGGGGGACTTAGCTGCGTATATCATGTAATAATATTAATAAAATTATAAATATAAATATATATATATATAAGAAAAGCAACATTTTTTTATTAAATAATACCTAAAAATAAACATAATATAATCATATTAATTTAAAAAAAAAAAAAACTAAAAATATTTAAAATGTGTCTCGAAAAACGTCGCAACTCAAAACAGTTTCTATGTGAGTTAGCGCGTTTCTCTTCCGAGACGCAAAAATAAATAGTAAAAAAAAAAAAAGGTTTTATAAATAATATAAAAAAATAACTCTTAGTAATAGGTATTTATAAAACATTTTTCAAAGAGAGAAAAAAAAATTAAAAAAAAAAATTGACAAACAATAAAAAATGCATTTACACTCACTTTATCAGGCTTTTGTGTTTAGCCGTGTGTGGCGAATTGTTTCGATCCGATATTTTGAACGCCATTGCGGGGGTCTTCTTCGGGATTGACGAGCCTGAAGAACACCCCTGCAATGGCGGTCAAAATATTGGATCGAGAGGATTCGCCACGCACTGCTAACCCCAAAAGCCACAATATCAAATATGGCCGTGAAAACCTAAAAAGTTACTCACTTAACAGTTTTCATAAAACATTTACATATATTATTTTTCATTTATAACGTTTTACACCCAAAATAATTCAGCACGATACCTGAGTATTTACTTAAATAATTGATATCTATAAGAATTCTTAATGTTTCCCATGTTTATCTCAAATAACTAAAAGCTTTAACTGCCGGCGGGTATAGCTCAATGGTCAAATCGTTTGCTTTGAAAGCGAAAGGTCGTGCGTTCAATGTAAAACCATTCATGGATAACGTTAGATATGGCCTCTATTTAGAAGACTGCAGTTTTGACTAACTCGTAGCCTTCCTCAATCCATATTTTTAGTTTTAAGCACTTTGAATAAAAGTATATGTTCAGTTCACTGATTTTATATTTTCATTGTACAAACATGCTTTTTTTGCTTTACTGGTCGATAGCTGTCTCTTGACAAGTGATGGATCGAGGGAAGCTACGAGTTAGTAAAAACTGCAGTCTTCTAAATAGAGGCCGTATTTAACGTGATCCATGAATTGTTTTACATGTGTTTACATAAAAAAAAAACTTGTATGTGGCTTTCATTGATTTCAAGTTTTTTATAAGCCAGGATTGTAGTAAAAATAATTTGTTTAGTTAAATAGTCAGGGATTTTGCTGAATATTTTTTCGTGTATATAGTACAGGTATTTCAAGGTTTCTTATTTATATACTATATACTATTTATAAGTCACAGCATTCACCCGATACGATAATAACAAAAAGCCACTATATGTCATACAATAACGAACATTGTGGTTAGTAAAGCAATTCCATACAGAAGAAAAATGAGTAAAAATAACTAAAAAAAGTCATATTAGCCATAGTAAAATTTATTACAGTGAATCTTTGTTATTTCATTTTTCAAGGGAACCTAAAAAAACGTAGGTAAAAAAGTGTAGGTAACAAAACAATCGAGAATCCTTCAAATACGTAATAATAATAAAAAACTTTAAATAACTGGTGGTCCCCATACCTGAAAAGATAAGGGAAAACCTCCTAAGATGGTATGGGCATGTGACACGGAGAGATGAGGACCACATGGTGAAGAGAGCTCTCAACATGCCCACGCTGAGAAGAAGACCTGGAAGACTACAGGCAACCTGGACTGCAACTGTAAACAAGGATCTGAAAACTGTGGGTTTGAGCGAGTGTGCAGCGGCAGGACAGGCAGACATGGCGAATGTTCACAAGGAGAGCCGACACCATATGATGGGAAATGGTGAAGCTAAAGAATGATCGCATGCAGGAGAGCACGCCTAATGGCGTTCGCCATAACGGGCGGACGAAATAAAAAGCAAGTGTTTGAGAAATAAACGCGAATTGTGAAACGAAAACAAGTTCTTTTGCTTGGGAACCAGCTCCTGCATCCTGCCACCCATTAACTCGATACCTAATTCCGAGAGGAGCATATCAGTATTTTGTGTCCCAACACATAAGTGAAACAATAGCAACATACATTAATGTTTTGAATGCCAGTGCACTCTATGACACTCTGCCAGGGAGGCTGGACGCTGCATGCGAGAAACGTGTGTTGTTTGTGTGTGGGTTGGGGAGATTGCAAGTGTATATTGATCTGTTTCTTGAAGAGATCCAGATTGTAGGAAGGAGGAAAATCGCAGATGCTGGAAGAGCTTACCGGTGGCATTAAGGAAAGAACTTTGGAAACTGCTAGTTCTTGATCGACACACATTAACCGTGTATGGATGTTCAGCAAGTGTAAGACGAGTTTATCGGTTGTGGGTGGGTGCAGGAGGAATTAGTTCGTTAAGTTCCAAAGAGCAGCGACCGTGGTAATAACGGTAGAAAAGACTAAGTGAACGAATCATACGCCCGTGATCCATTGATCGCAGGTTAGACGTAAGAGTGTCATTGTTTATCAAACGAATTGCTCTTATTTGAACTGAGTCAATTAAGTTTAGAAGGTATTTAGTGTCTCAACACATAAGTGACTGCCGTATTCAAGGATAGGTCGGTTTTGTCCTTCATGTAGAAGAAGTTGTTTATCGTTGAAATATCTCAGTGATCTATATAATACACCATTTACACTATAAGAAGGATCCACTGCACTTGACATGTAAAATAATGGTAACAAAAATATATATAAATCTGTATGAAACTTACCTTATGTATTGTAATGTAAATATATTTAATATTATTATTGTATATAGCTTTTTTCTTTAACATTATTTATTTATCTTTTATATATGGCATTCACAATATGGCTCTATTTAATACTAAAAGTATCAAAGGTTACTTTGCGACAAAGTATCAAGTCAAAATAAGCTACCATTCATCAAAAATAAATGGGATTTTCGACAGTTTTGAAACTGTAGAATGCGATACAATTTTTTTGACTTACGACAGTTTTGAAACTGCGAAATTCTATGCATTTTTTTTACTTACGTCAGTTGTTTACATGACGGCTTACGACCTTTTAAACATAAGTCATCTGAGTCAGCAAAAGATACAAATTTCGACTTGACACATTGTTGCCCAACACCTTTACAACGACATTAAATTTCTCTGCATTTTTTAAATCGATTCAACAACTAATCAACATTAACATTAACAATAATGATAATATATTACAAACATTGTATAAAAATTCATTTGAAAAAGGGTTCCAATACAAAAAATATTGCATTTCTTCTCAGCTTTTAAAAATACATATAAAAATGCTCTCCATTATTACAAATACATCTCTTTTTAAACTCTATTGACTGGACTGTAGGCACCAACAATACCTACCGACAATACCTACCGACAATACCTAATGACAAACTTTTTATTTTAATTAACAAATGGCAACACTGTACATGACCTAACATTTTTTTATATTTACATACTAATATAAACATTTGAAAAAGAGATCTGCTTCTATGCACGTATATATATATTTAACAATGACGCTTGCCATTCTATATAAATTTAGCACGATACTTGAGTATTTACCAAAATAATTGATATTTATTAACCCTTTCGCATCTGTTGTCGGCATATGTCGTCAAAGATTCCCCGACCGTTGACGTAATATATCGTTTTGCTACTTTCAGTACTCATTGTGACATCTACAGTAGGAAACTGGAAGTGCAGTCATTCCCTTTATCAACCTATACGTATTCTTTACAGGAATCTGTAAAGCACGTGAATAAATATCGTTAAGTTTCGTCACAGAAGCATTTTTCTGTAAGCCACGTGTTTCAATGCCACCCCACATGTATGGAGTTACATAATGAACGTTTTTTAAATATAATGCTTTTTTATGCATCATCCGATAGCTAAAGGATACAAAAACCAATGTGATATATGAAAATAGGTCAGATAAGTACATTTATGCTTCAAATACTAGTTTTAAGCAACAAAAAATGGTTTGAAAAATTCACGCCGTATTGACAGTACAATTTGTATTCCACAGAGCCGTAACAAAAGGGTTAAAAAAATCAATGTTTCCCATGTTTGCCACAAATAACTAATAGCTTGTATCTACTTTCAGTGATTACAAGTATTTTAACTTTTATATAAGCGAGGATTCTAGTCAATATATAATATATAATTTAGTTAAATATTCAGGGATCGTGCTAAATTTTCTATATGTATATAGTACCATAAGTGGTAGACTATGATAGGTATTTTACAGATTTTGGTAGGTATTCAAGGTTCCTAGAGGACTAACGTCGCACGAAAACGCAATCGACCCACAAAAAAAAAATGGTAATATTTCACATTTGCCAATCGAGCTTAAAAAAATGCTTATTAAAGAGTTGGAAAAACGCAATTATCAACTGGACTGGACTTTACCCGCCTCACACCCGCATCACACCGGAGGACAGTTAAGTCTCCTTGATGATGCGTTCATTCAGATTATGATCAGTTAGCAACTGATAAGTGCTAAGAGAAAGAACCCGTGAAGGAGATTCGAATCGCATTCAAGGGTTGTAAAGAGAAGATGAAAGATAGATTCTTTCACAGAAAATACGAGCAAAAATTGTAAATGCGTGGAAAATTATTTCAGTAGCCACAAAGTCTGCATGCCCGATAGGGACGAGGCGATTCCCTTAAACCGCATCGAAAAAGACTCCTCTTTCTAACAAGAGGAACTGACAGTCCCAGAGAATGTGCTCTGAGGTTTGAAAGGAGGCGCCACAGACGCAACTAGGGGCAGAAACTAAATTAAATGAGTATAATCTGTCATTAAAAGCGCCGTGCCCGGTCATCAGTTGGGTAGATCAGTGATCAGAGCTTATCCATTAAGCAGTTAGTCTGAAGTAAATATCCGGAAAGAACAGAAAGGTAGTTCTACCTTTGGTGGAAGATAACCAACGTTTTTGCCATTCGGCCGTAAGGGCATCAGTAAAATGGTATATTTGATAACAAAGAACGCTCCTATCATCTATAACGCACTATTGATTCGTTATAAAGCTCGATATGCCAAAGTGAAGAATTACCAAAATCTATATACATCGGCATATTTTATGATCCATATATATATATGTTAAATTTACGAGGTAACTTTGTTTTTAAATCACATGTGAGTATATATATATTAATTATTGCGTGTCTTGTATGAAGCTTGCCATTTATCAACGGCTAAACGCCGGCTAAATACGCCAATATCGTAAGCGAAAATTAATGCAAACAAAACGCATCCCCAGAAGAATACTGTCGTATACATATATATATATAAGAAACATGTATTATTGCGGCTTTTGGGTTTAGCCGTGTGTGACGAATTATTTTCTTCCAATATTTCAACCGCCATTGTAGGGGTCTTCTTCAGGGTTGATGACTAAAGACCCCTGTAATGGCGGTCAAAATATTGGAAAGAAGTAATTCGCCACACACGGCTAAACCTAAAATCCACAATATCAAATCTGGCAAAGTTAAAGGTTACCGAATTTAAAAAATAATAATTAAGGTATACTTCATTATTTTTCTGGTAAAGAGTGAAAATAATGCATTTTTTTAACCATTTTCCTTACAACTCAAAAATGTCTGAATTCACACTTACGACATTGCGGTACCGAAGGTGCGCCGATTGATAGGCTAAGACAGCCGTTGCGGGTCGATCGTTGCGCGATCAAAAGGTCGTAACAACACACATACATATGTTTTGGCACATCACTTGATTTAACATGTTAAATTCTATAACGTTTATAACATTATTTGTATTACACAGCGTTAAGCGCGAGCCGATCAATTCCAAAGAGGCGTAACTCAAAATAAATAATTACAATTTCACGTCTAGAGCATATGGCATGTATATGGCTGTCGGGTATAGCTCAATGGTCGAAGCGTTTGCTTTGCAAGCCGAAGATCGTGAGTTTGATCCCCGACGTATATTAAAAAAAAAGATTTTTTAATCGATTTCTGAGCTCTAAAATACCCCCGGTCGGTGTGAATTTGATCACTCACCCGTAAAATGCCTGTCATAGCTTATTAATGAAAATTTGTAGTAGACCAAAGTCGTCCCGCGAAGACCGCCCGTTCATAGTGAAATTCTGTAATAATAAGGATGATGCGGGAATGTCGACACTTTGGTTTTGAGCGGCTCTCGCAAATTTATTAATAATAATAATAATATATAATCTTTCTGTAGGTAACGAACTAAATAAAAATAAAACATATGGTAAATGAAAGCGGCGACGAGTTTTTATATGGCAACTCGAAAAGGTAATAATTTGGTAAATAATCGGTATTCGGCACAAATCTACACCTAACCTCCAATCCTCAAAACGTAGACGTAAGATCGGTTCGCTTAGTCATTTCTATTACTATTATCACGGCTGATGATCTTTAGAACTTGAAAAATCATTAGATTCTCCATTATACCTTCCCCTAACTGGAGGTTGTCACGAAATGCTACCATTAACACGTTTCACGCCACGTAGGTCACCGGTGACCTACGCTGTTGTTGAAAAGTGTGCCATGTAGGTCACCGGTGACCTACAATAGTGTTAAAAAGGGCGCCGCATAGGTCACCGGTGACCTACGCTGTTGTTGAAAAGGGCACCGCGTAGGTCACCGGTGACCTACGTTTATTTTTCTCGAACAAACAGTCCCTGTGCGCCAGCGGTTACAATTCAATGTAATTTTAACATTGCATGTGACCTATATGGCGCCTCCGAGTAGAATGCATTAAAAACATTACGTGGCGTTAAGCGTGTTAAGCTCAGCTGCCATGGTTTTCGCCTCATCCTATGTCGGCTCTGCCTTCCGCAGGTACATTCTATATATAGTTCCTGATGGAGGCAAAAGATGGCTTGTAGAAAAGGCAGCTGTACTTAAAGCTCTCATTTCAGCCGTCGCTCACAATCGACGCATCGCACACTAGTCACGATTAATGTATGTCGACTAAGAATAATTATTTTTCGCACGTTTACGCGATCATGCCGCCATAGCGTATTAATATACAAAATGCAAAAATTTGGTAATCTCGCCGCCGCATATTTATAAAAATATATTTTTTCAAAATACAAAAATCTTGACCGAAAAAAATTAACGAAAAAAATAATATGACTGTTTTGTGTTTTATCTCGGACATACTTCGGTGATTGTCGACGGCCCCTGACGCAATTTTTTTGAAACCATTTTGACTCTATGACGCTCAGTAATGATACTGTACAAAAAAAAAGTATCATCAATAGACTGGTGTACAGTTCCGTCGCATTTCGCTCCCAGACAATTCGTTCAACGACTCATCGGTAACGACGTGTGGGGCGCACTGGACGTCTGGTGCACAGGATGTCTCGCTAATCTAACCTAAGTTATTTTGTTAACGAGACCTATGGATCTCTGGACTCTACAATTACTGTAAAAATCGGTTGGGAAGGTTAGGTTAAGTTGTCCCATGCGCCTAATGTCCCATCCACCAGACGTCGAGTGAGCCCTACGTCGTTACCTATGTGTTGTTGAATGAATTGTCTGTGGACAATAGGTCATGACTCCGTAGTGTACAGTAAATAGGTATAATAAAAAAATGAGATTTTTATTATTTTATGAATTAAATTACTAATATTATTATTATTTTGATTTTTTATAACAAATTATTAGCTTATTGTAAAAGCCAGAGGTAGAATTGATGCTACAACATGTTACAAAATGTTTAACTAATTGAAAATAATGTTCACAATTCGTTCAATGATTCATCGGTAACGACGTGGGACGCACTAGACGTCTGGTGCACGGGATACTGAACGCACAGGACAACTGGTGCAGTGGAAGTCTCGCTAACCTAACCTGAGGATTGATTCAGTGGTCGTCAAGTCCAGAGATTCATATTTCTCGTTAGCGAAATGTCGGTGAACTATTTGTACAGTTAGCGAGAGTTAATTTGTTAACAAGACTTATGGATCTCTGAACTCTGCGATCACTGGATGAATCCTTAGTTTAGGTTAGCGATATACCCTGTGCACCATTTATCCCGGTCACCAAATGTCCCGAGCACCAGGCATCCAGAGATCCATAGATCTCGTTAACGATAACTTAGGTTAGGTCATGTTAAGTTGGCGAGACATCCACTGCACCAGTTGTCCCGTGCACCAGATGTCTCGTGAACCAGACATCCAGTGTGCCTAACGTCATTACCAATGAGTTGCTGAACGAAATGTATGCGAACGAAATGCGACTGAACCGTTTTAATCGGGGTCAGTGTCGCCAACAACATAATCCAAACACACCTAACCTAACGTTGAAGAGCAATACGAACGACGGTTCAATCATTGGAAAGAGACACAGCTACACAGGTGCAAACGATGTGGAAAACTTTGCAACATAGATAAAATATAGAATGAAAAGTTTTTTTTTTTTAAACCGGAGCATGCGTGTATCACAGAAAACTAAGAAAATCTTTCTTTATGACACAACTAAGATACTGGACTTTACCCGCATCACATCGCCTCGGATGTTGATATATTTCACGTAAGGGAGGCCCAATTCAGACATGAACTCCACGAATTTCTTTGGAGGAATAATTTGTTGGCGTCGTCTGTTTGATGAGCATTGGGACCTTCTGTTGCTTGTCTTTATTGCTTTGTTCTTAGTACTTAATCATAAGTGCCTATATTTGTATATATTGTATTTTTTTAATTTTATGATTAATTCTTATTGTACTTCAGAAACTAATTGAGTTGTTCAAATTTGTAATGTTTCTGTAAGGGAAGAAAAAATGAAAATGAAATAAATAAATTGAAATCACACAGGAGGAGAGTTAAGTCTCCTTGATGATGCGCTCATTCAGATTATGATCAGTTAGCAACTGATAAATCTAGTGGGAGTCCCCTCTGAACAATTGTGGCCACTGCACACAAGTGCTAAAAAGAAAGAAAGCAGATACGAATCATAAACATCCCAATAATCTATTGTTAAAAAAAAATCGAGATGTGAACACCACAGATTTGCAGTTAGTCCTGGTAAAAATGGATGATTTGTGAATGCCAAGCTGTAATCGACACAGATGGCAGATCAAAAGACTGCACGCAGCGCTCAGCCTACTAAAAAATGGCAAACGACATAGAATCCACAGATGAGATTTCTCTTATCACACCGTCTGTAGGTATTCTCTCATATGTGTTTACATAAGACGATAAAAAACCTGTGTAGCTGTGTCTCATTCAATCGATTTCAATATCGCTCTGTCTCTCAACACACTAAGAATACGTTATATAGAGTTTTGCAAATTTCAACATTACTTATAAAATTTTAATGTAAAAAAAACTATATTTTATATATTTAAGTAAATCCATCAATACAATCCTTAACTTAGTAAATATATATATTTATATTTTTAATAGGTTATTGCGTTTATATTATTTATTTATATATATATCAATATATGCTTATGTATTAGAATTTAAAAAAAGAATAATAAAAACTCTGTCTAGTTCGAAAGGCTAAACGCACTATGCCAAGAACCTACGCTGTATCATCGTAGTTTAGCCGCCTTAACTGGAGCGTACGGCTGCCACAAACTGCTGTACACGTTCATCGCCGAATACATTCTATGCATAGTTTCAGGACTGAAGAAACGAATGAACGAAAAATAGCAAACGATTTAACAAAAAAAAAATTGCAAAAACGATTTTGGAGCTGTTATTTGTGGCGGTAATATGCTTTAGCGTTGGAGCACATATTCTTATAGATGGAATATTCAATTTTGTCATGGCACTTTTGATAATGTACATATAATTTTCCATCTTAAAAATAAATAATTAAAAAAAAAAAAAACTTTAATATCAACAATAAATAAATAAATATGTGAACGAGAACCTAGACAGAGAATGTAACAAAAATTAAAAAAAAAAAAAAATGTCCCTTTAGTCAAATGTATATTTGACCAAATGTCCGTTTGGCCTAATGTCTGTTAAACTGAATGTCCATTAGGCTTGTTGTCTATTTGACCGAGGCGTATAATGTCTATGCAATCAAATGTCCGTCTGGCCAAATATCTATTTGACCAAATGTCAGTTTGGCCAAACATCCTTTTAGCGAATTGAATGTTTCAGCAAATTTTCAATTGGTTAAATGTCTAAGCAAATAAATATCCATTCAATCAAAATTCCGATCGGCCAAATGTCTTTCAATTGTCTATTCGAATAGTCAAATGGCTGTTTGGATAAATATCTATTCAGCTAAACGTCTATTCCGCCAAATATTTATTTTCGAAATGTCAATTCATCCAAGTTTTTTTGGTTAAATATCCTTACTTGGACAAATATAAATTCAAATATATTTTCATTTGGACAAATCTCTTTACAAATCAATGTTCATTTGGACAAAAATGTATTCAACCAAATGTTAGGTTAAGGAAATCAATGTCTATTCAAATCAATGTTCATTTGGACAAATATACGTTCAAATAAATTTTCATTTCGGACAAAAATGTGTTTAATCAAATGTTAAGTTAAGAAAATAAATATGTATCCATATAAATGTTCGATTGAACAAATATCATTCAAACAGCTGTTCATTTGGACAAATATCCATCCAATCAAATGTTAATTTGAATAAATGTAAATTCGATCACATTTTCATTTGGACAAATATGTATTCAAATAAACAAATACATATATTCAAATAAATGTTCAAATGGACAAATATCTATTCCAATAAATGTTCATTTGGACAAATATCCATTCAAATAAATGTTCATATGAACAAATATCTATTCCAATAAATGTTCATTTGGACAAATATGTATTCCAATAAATGTTTAAATGAACAAATACATATTCAAATAAATGTTCAAATGAACAAATATCTATTTCAATAAATGTTTAAATGAACAAATACATATTCAAATAAATGTTCAAATGAACAAATATCTATTTCAATAAATGTTTAAATGAACAAATACATATTCAAATAAATGTTCAAATGAACAAATATATATTCAAATAAATGTTTAAATGAACAAATACATATTCAAATAAATGTTCAAATGAACAAATATCTATTCCAATAAATGTTCATTTGGACAACTATCCATTCAGCCAAATGTCAATTTGAACAAATATCCACTCTAATAAATATTCGACAAATATCCAAATATCTTTTACGGACAAAAATATCCATTCGGCCAAAAGCGTCCACCGGCCAAACAATCTTCACCAAAAAAACGAACAGCAAAACAAAAAAGCATTAAAAAAAACATAATACACGGTAATAATAGTTATTATACATAAAAAAGCTGCTATTTGTTGCAGTTCTTCTCCCAAAAGTCCATCTTGGCCTTGAGTTCAATGAGAAACAGCTGCCTCTGAAGGGAGAAGATCTCTTCCTTCTGCTTCAACTCCATATTGATTATCTTCATCTTTGCTTCGTGCTCCCATATGGCGTGCTGCCTCTTGGCGTTAAAATACAATTTTTCCTCTTCGGTCGGGATCGAGTTCGAACAAAAGAAATTGCTGGGATTGACCGGAATCACAGAATCGGACTGCTTGAGTCCGATTCCCCCCGCGTTGTTGTTGTTGCTCGTGCTGCTGTTGTTATTGTTCGAACAGCATGGGTTCGACGACGCCGCGTTGGGATTCGAGTTGGGGTTGGTGTCCACGTTGTTGATTCTGAACGCGTTCGTCGCGCACTTTCTGTTGTAGAAGGCGTCGTTCACGTAGCGTGGGTTTATGCTGTACGGGTTGGGACACCTGGAAATAGAACAATTATTTAAAACACAAATTTAAAATTACATTTGATGGAGAGTTTCATTAGTAGGTATTCTTCGTGGTATCAATCCGGTGGATTGGTTTGCAGCAACAAAATCTTGCATCTCGATCTCCACTCTTATCGATCTTCTGCAATCCTCTTTAGCTCAGCACAAGAGCTACAATTCATGTCCTCAAACACTTGCTGCAAATACACCCGTCTAGGGCGCCCTCTACAGTTTCTACCCTCAAAGTCATATGCGCCGAAGAAATGCGTAAGGCAATCAACCAACCGTCCCACTGCTTGTATAATCAGACACCCCCAACACCAAGACTGAAGTAGCAAAGCAGCTTTCTGAGATCCACACAACTTCTCACATCCGGCCCTGAAAATGAGAGACTCCAGCTCTGGCAACAAGTTGCATCACAGAATTTCATTACTCCAAAGGAAGGCCTCCCAACTGGCAAGAACCTTGACTGGTGGACCTGGAAATCCCTGAACAGATTAAGAACCGGAGTTGGTAGAACAAAGGACAACCTCGAGCGGTGGGGAATGCTTTGGCTGGGAGAGACACTATTGTGTGACTGTGGAGACCTGCAGACCGCCTCACACCTAAGATCCTGCTCCATGTGCCCAATAAGCTCACAAACACACGGACTATCGATGTTGCCAGATACACAGCAAAAACAATTTGACATCGCTGACATGAAGAAGAAGATACTGACTTCGCAGCGCTTTACACTTCTCTTAGGTCTATTCGACTTCTAACTGATACACCTAGAATCACCATCAGTCAATCTCTAATAAGTAGCTTTTTGCATGCGGCCAGCAATGGATCCCCATCTGGGTCTCCAAAAATAGGACGGGACAGGGAGGGTTTTCACCAAGCGTGATTCATGTTGCGGCAGCCTGTATGGACAGATGAGGCCTGATTGTACGGCTGCCTACCTCGCTTGCTGCAGCAGCGGCGGGGAGGGACTGGTGTGGATGCACACGCGGGGCTCCAGGTGGCTCAGGTTCAGCGGCCCCACAGAGTCGGGCGAGGCTGCTCCACTCATGACTGATCCCCGACCCGAATGGCACTCCGACGGCGCTGCAAATAAAATTTAAAAGTTAAATATATTATATGTATATATTATGGCTTTTGGGTTTAGCCGTGTGTGAATTACTAATTTCCAATATTTCGAACGCCATTTCAAGGGGTCTTCTTCAGGGTTGATGACTTAGTGCCGGCGGGTATAGCTCAATGGCCAAAGTTTTGTTTGTTTGACCTTTGACTTGAAAAGTTTGCTTTGCAAGTCAAGGGTCATGGGTTCGATCTTTGACGGGGATAAAAAAAAGGTTTTCAATCAATTTATGAGCTAGTTGGTAGTAAGTACCCCAGTTGGTGTGAATTTGATCCCTCACCCGTAAAATGTCAGTCATAGCCTATTAATTAAAATTGATGATAGACAAAAGTCGTCCCGTAAAGACCACCCATTCATAGTAAATTCCTGTAATAATAAAGGCGATCTGTGTAATAATAAATTCCACAGATGAGACTTTAGAATCACTATCACCATCTGCCTGTATTCTCCTGTGTGTGCTTGCATAAAAAAAAGCGCTGTATGTGACGATGTACCTGAGATGGCCATGCTTGCAAGCGGGGGACTAGGCGCGGGCGAGGCGGCCAGTCTGTCCAGCGGCAGCTGCAGAAGCCCATCTTTAGACTCTGTATCTGTCAAACCGGATCCGTCAAGACGCTCACTAGACATCTGAAAATATACAACATGAACGTTAACATACGTGATTGCCTTCTGGGGTCGGCTCTCCTTGTGAACATTCGCCATGTCTGTCTGTCTTGCATTGCACTCTCGGTCAAGCCCAGAGTTTTCAGATCCTTATCTACAGTTGCAGTCCAGGTTGCCTGCGGTCTTCCAAGTCTTTTCCTCAGCGTCAGTATGTTGAGGGCTCTCTTCACCATGTGGTCCTCATCTCTCCGTGTCACATGGCCATACCATCTTAGGCGGTTTTCCCTTATCTTTTCAGGTATGGGGGCCACCCGAAATGAACCCCAAATATGCTCATTCCGAACTCTGTCCACTCTAGTCACACCGCCCGCCCGCCTCAGCATCTTCATCTCTGCCACATGAATCGGATCAGGACAGTATTATTATTATTTTTAAACCAGTATTTTTCATACAGAGCTTTTCTTTAAAGACTTTACTAAGAGAAAACGACTTCGCGTCGCCGGGATAGTTATCAAAACGCGAGGTGGAGGAATGAGGAGCAGACGAGCAACACAAAGACTTTTTGTCGAAGCAAATTGACATATATTTTCGATAGAGATTGACAAAATTTCGGTCCGAGGCGGAGCTTATGCCTTCAGGCCCCGGTCGGAGCTTTTTTATATTCCAATGAATCGGTTCCCTCAATCAAAATATACTTTAAAAAGTACAAAGTAGCATGGAGTATAATGCCATTTAAAAAAATGTGTTCTGGGACAAAATATAGACAATCTGACTTTACACGACTGTGAAACGGCAATTTGAGGTGTTCATATGCTCCACTAACGGAGCAGATATAGTAAAAAAAGAGCATTTCTCTCCAGATCACAAGTGTAAGCAACATTTGACGCGGACCAAAACATGGATGGTTAAAAAAAGGTGTTCAAAATATCAAATAGAATACTAAAAAAAATTAAGCAAAGAAGGCGTTGTGTGCAGAATGATGATGCATACAACGCCATCCATTGGAAGCAACGTGAATCTAAAATACAATTTCATATAAAATGTATGAAAAAATTAACTACTTCAGAATAAGTTTGTAAAGTTATTTTTCCGTTTAGTTCGGGAAAAATGAAGAAAAATCGATCCATTCCGTTCTTCTTCCATAAAAGTAAAATTGCATATAAAAGAGGCCTGGGTGTAATGGTTTAGTTCTATCTTACATTGACCGGGAGGTGGTCTTCAGGGTTCAGGATGGCTGTCGAAGGCATCTCTCTCCTTTCATCTGGAATTGATAAATAAACACATCAACATCTACACCGCATTTTACATATATATATATATATATATATAATCGTGTCGGAAACAACAGGGTCAGATCCTGTCTGCCTAGAAGTGAGCGACGTCGATGGCGTAACTCCCGGCCATCATCAGGTCTTCCTGGGTGCAGCTGCTCGGACACAGCGCACACTCCAGAAGGTGTGACAGGGTGTGTTCCATGCAGCAGTCACATTCAGTCGGCTTGCTGTAAAACTGCCAGGCTTTCATTTGTGTCCTCGTCTTGCATACTCCGGTCCCAAGTCTGTTAAGGGACCTCCATATATTCCACCCCTGGTCGTGTCCAGGGGCTAGGGCCTTTTCGGGGCAATCCAAGTATTCCCCTCGGTTGCGCTTCTCCACATGTTCAGCCGTAGGGTAGCCTCAGGTATCACCAATTCCGTTGTCGACTTTAGGAAACTTCTTCTTGATGAATTTGACATGTCGCCGCTGATTACAGGACGGTCGACGTAATGCCGGCGGGTATAGCTTAGTGGTTTAAAGATTTTTACTTGGTAACCCGAAATTTGTGGGCTCGATCCTCAGCGAAAATTGAAAAATTATATTTTTAATCAATTTCTGAGAGCTGAAATACCCCCGGTTGGTGTGAATTTGATCCCTCACCCTTAAAATGCCAGTCATAGCCTATTATGCAAAATTGGTAGAAGACGAAAGTCGTCCTGTGAAGACCACCCGTTCATAGAAAATTATTGTAATAATAAGGATGATGCGTGGACGATGTCGGGCTGCAATGTCTATGACGTCGAGGGATGAACACTCCACACGCAGCGCTTAACCAAATGTAACATGGAAGTGTCATAGAATTCCACAGATGAGACTTCAGCTTTAACTAACACTATCTGTCGGTATTCTCCTGTACGTGTATACATAAAACATATATTTTTTTAAATCATCGTGTCTTTCATTACCTTTGATGGAGATGTTTTCAGCGAGAGGGTTGATGGTCCACAGCATGCCATCTAGCAAGTTAGAGCCACCCTCTTCGGAACCGGGCTGAAAACCAACAAAAATTAACATTATTACTAACCACTTAACAATACTTTTTTGGCAGTATCTAATTCAATTAATGGGGAGTAATTATTTCTGTTACCCGATCAATCACTCGCCGCCCGCCGGATAAAGCACTGTGTTACGTAATGTCCGTGTTAATGTCCGTGTAACTTATTGATATCAGCCTCGAAAAACGATCTTTTGTCTCTTACTTTTGTTCGCTCGCCCGACATGCAAATCTGATGTTAGTTTTAATTTTGTAATGTTAAACGGTGTTTGCATACGCCAAAATATTTCTATGACAGTAGACCCATTTCCTGTTGGTACCACTGTCATCTTGAATTTGATTTTTTTCTGCAGTGACAGTTGGCAGCCGTGAGCTGTCAGTCAAACAACGCTCGCGACCATGATGGGCATGCTTAAATGGCGTGTGCCACAACGCTCTTTTTTGTTGCAAGTGTTTGACAAATAAACGCGGATTGTGAAACTAAAAAACAAGTTATTTATATTGTGAACCTGATCCTGCATCCTGTCGGCAAATAAATCGATATCTAAATATAATAGAGAGGGATATCATTATTTATTAAAACAAAATTTAGTCATTTACCTCCTGGCAGCGCATCTTGCACTTCTTTTTATAGTTTTCGTACCACATCTTGACTTGCGCCGGGGTGCGAGGGCATTCAGCGCGGCAGCGCTTGTTCACCTCGATGCAGATCTGCGACCAAACCAACTGAAACAACACACAACAACTCAATGTTACTCATAGTAATAGTAACGTCGCTGGACACTGGAATCGAGCGGGCGTGTCTTTTTATTCTACCTACAGGATTATTATATTATTATTATATTAGTATTTGTATAGCGCTCTTTTATGACCGAATGATCATTCCAAAAGCGCTTCTTTGCCTCTCTGAGTAAAAAGGTGGGTCTTGAGTCTGCTTCTGAAGGATGCCTCCGCTTTAAGAGAACTTATGCTTTCCGGTAGTGAGTTCCAGGCCATTGGTGCAGCGTAGCTGAAAGCCCGATTGCCAAAGACCGTGCTAGGACTACCTCCCGTCAGCTGCAGGGTGCTTCTATTTGCTCTAGCCGATCTGAGTGCCTCTCCACGCGCGCTTATTTCTGAAGGCTTGATAAGTTCTGTCAGATAGCCCGGTGCAGTTCCGTTGAGTGCCTTGTAAGCTAAGGATGGCTCCCAATTGTGGTTACGACATTGCGCAAGTACATCGGTGCTTAGACAAACACCGATTGCTGCTGGAGTGGCTTTGTCCCACATTTGGAGCATATAGACACCACAAATTTCCAAATTTCCGCCATACAGTTAAGTCAGCAGCCTTTATTCACGGCTTCAACCAAAATATTTTTGTCTGGGAGCATTTATTTGAATATAAAGGTATATCGTTCACGATGGTATATAAAAACGAGATTCCATAGACTGTTTTTTTTATGTAAACACATATAGGAGAATGGTGACAGCTGGTGATAGTAATTCTGAATTCTCATCTGTGGAATTCTATGACGCTTAACATGGTGCATATGACTAAGCGCTGCATGTGGAGTGTTGATCCACCAACATCATAGACTACAGCCTGAGATTCACGCATCATCTTTATTATTACAGGAATTTACTATGAATGGGTGGTATTTACAAGACAACTTTCATCTACCACCAATTTTGATTAATAGGCTATGACCGGCATTTTACAGGTGAGGGATCAAATTCACACAAACGTTTTTCTATCTCCGTCGGGGATCGAACCCACGACCTTTGGCTTGCAAAGCAAACACTTTGACCATTATGCTATACCCACCGGCAAATATTCTTGACTAGCTCATACACAATTTCACCAATACTTGGATAGATGAGCAAGCTGTCTAGTGGTACCTGCTTGTTCTTGTTGGTGGCGTTGTTGGACCGCCCCTGTCGCAGCACCTCGCGGTGCCTGCCTATCAGCTCCAGCACCGTCCTCTTCTCCAGCTCGGTGAAGTTCTTGGACCTCTCCTTGTTCTTGCGCGTGCGCCCTGCGTTCATGGTCGACATCCTCCACGGGCACACCAAACACACTGTAAACATAACGCACAATCAAAACTACACGACACCAAAAAGAAAGCCAATATTAAGTTCTGATTCAGATTGTAGAAAGGAGGAAACAAAGATGCTGGAATTGCATTCCAAAGCTTACCGGTGGCTTTAACACTATCCAATCCGCGCGTACACGATTAAACTTACACGATACCAAAAATAAAGGCAATATTATTGTAACTTTTGGGTTTAGCCGTGTGTGGCGAACTTCCTTCAACCAATATGTCGACTGCCATTGCAGGGGTCTTCTTCAGGATTGATGATTTATTTAGTTTTGAGTTGGTTTATTCAGATTATATTTTTATGAGCATTATTGATTTATATCTCCATGGCAACTACATACTCACGTTTCATTCCGGAGAACGTGGGTATGTTCTAAGAATACGGTAGATAAATCATTAATCCTGAAAAAGACCCCTGCAATGGCGGTCGAAATATTGGTTGAAGGAAGTTTGCCACACACGGCTAAACCCAAAAGACACAATAACAAATCTGGCCGTGAAAACCTAACAAGTTATTTAAGGCAATATTAAATTCTAATTCAAATTGTAGGAAGGAGGAAACACAGATGCTGGAAGTTTTTTTTTTATGTAATCGCATTCAGGAGAGCACATCCGGTCAAGACCAGTGCAATCTATGACGCTCAGACAGGGAGGCTGGACGCTGCATGCGAGAAACGTGTTTTGTATTCGTGTTTGTGTGTGGGTTGGGGAGATTGCAAGTGTATATTGATCTGTTTCTTGAAGAGATCAAGATTGTAGGAAGGAGGAAACAGACGCTGGAAGAGCATTCCAAAGCATACCGGTGGCATTAAGGAAGTAACTTTGGAAACTGCCAATTCTTGGTCCACACACATTAACTGTGTATGGATGTTCGGCAAGTGTAAGACGAGTTTGTTGGTTGTGGGTGGGTGCAGGAGGAATTAGTTGCTTAAGTTCCGAAGAGCAGCGACCGTGGTAATAACCGTAAAAAAGACTAAGTGAACCTATCTTACGCCCGTGTTCCATTGATTGCAGGTTAGACGTAATAATGTTAGTTTATGTATATTCACGCATATTATCCTTATTATTACAGGAATATACTGTGAACGGGTGGTGGTCTGCGCGGGACGACTTTCGTCAACCACCAAATTTCATTAATAGGCTATGACTGGCATTTTATGTGTGAGGGATCAAATTCACACCAACCAGGGGTATTTTAGAGCTCAGATATCGAAAATTTTACATATAACTAAGCGCTTCATATGTAGTATTGATTCGCCACCATCATAGACTACAGCCCTACATTGACGCATCATTCATTTAGTACAAGAATTCACTATGAATGGATGGAGATCACGAAACGACTTTTGTCTACCACCAATTTTGACTGATACTGGCATTTTACGGGTGAGGGATCAAATTCACACCTACCTGGAGTATTTACGAGTTTAGAGCTTAGAAATCGATTGAGAACCATTTTTTTTAATAGCCATCGGGAATTTCAGAGCTCAGAAATCAATTAAAAATCCTTTTTTTATTATTTTTAATCTCTGTCGGCGATCAACCCCACGGCCTTTGGCTTGCAAAGCAAACGCTTTGACCATTAAACTATAGTATCCTCAGGTTGACGACTTAGTGATGATTTAATCCCTTGAGGTCCTATGACTGTGGTTATCCTCTTTTTACAGCGGACCGATTGAATGTGACAGCGGCGTGGAGCAGACCCTGTCACACCTTCTGGAGTGTGCGCTGTGCCCGAATAGCTGCACCCAGAAAGACCTGATGATGGCCAGAAGTAACGCCATTGACGTCGCCCACTTTTGGGCAGACAGGATCTGACCCTGTTGTTTCCGACACGATTATATATACTGACTGGTACCGAAAACCTCGATATACAATCATTCGTCTCTTATTTCTGTTCGCTTGTCGTACATGTATGTGTCGCCATATTGTCATTTTGAACAAGTACGGTCACGGGTGTGACGTTAGTTATATAGATCGCCACTTTCGGCGCCTGGCGACAGCCCAACACGAGCGCGCTCAGTCGTGTGCCGACGTCGGCGATATCATATTCTATTGTGGCCTGGCCTGAATGCTGTGTTAGTTAAGTTATTTATTTATTTATATTTATCTATTTATTTATATATACAGAATCGAAATCCTCTTTTTAGAGTTCAGAAATAATATTTTATTTAATCTCCATCGGGCATAGAACGGACAGCCTTTGGCTTGTATAATTTAATTTTAAAAAACATATAAATAATTCTGATGAAAAAGCAAAACGCTCTATTTTTCATATTACCGAGTAATGCGATACGCGGAATTTTACAAACATAAAAAAGACGGCCATTTCATTGAATGCCGACTCAAAAAAACTTAAGCATTACACAATTTCACTATAAAAGACTTACTCAGCACGTATGACGAGAGCGGATCAATACGCCGGCGGGTATGGCTTAGAGGTGAATAACAATAAAAGCTTTTATTCCAGCAGGACTGGCCGGGTTGTGCAATACCCAATCTGACATATTTTTAGATACTGACATCAGCACGATGTATTATTATTATTATATAAGAATTTGTATAGCGCTCTTTTATGACCTGCTGATCATTCCGGCAGCGCTTTTTTGCCTCTCAGTAAAAAGGTGGGTCTTGAGTCTGCTTCTGAAGGATGCCTCCGCTTTAAGAGAACTTATGCTTTCCGGTAGCGAGTTACAGGCTATTGTTGCCGCGTAGCTGAAAGCCCGATTGCCAAAGACCGTGCTAGGACTACCTCCCGTCAGCTGCAGTGTGCTTCTATTTGCTCTGGCCGATCTGAGTGTCTCTCCACGCGCGCTTATTTCTGAAGGCTTGATAAGTTCTGTCAAATAGTCCGGTGCAGTTCAGTTGAGTGCCTTGTAAGCTAAGAGGCATAATTTGTACTGGATTCTAGCCGAAACTCTCAACCAGTGCAGTCGGTGTAATATTGGAGTAATGTGACAGAATTTAGATGTATACCTTGCCGACTAGTACCGAAAACCTCGATATACAATCTTTCGTCTCTTATTTTCTGTTCGCTTGCCCGCTCACGGGTGTGTTAATTATAGACACCCCCAGAGGAGCGGGTGAGAGCCCGATCACGAGCGCGTCAGTTATGTATTGACGACCGAGAAGGTCGCATTACGGCCAGCGGCATGTCATTTTGCCTGACCGGAAGCGGAGGTCCGTCTGCCGTTTGCCGGCGGGTATAGCTCAATGGGCAAAGTGTTTGCTTTGCAAGCCAAAGGTCATGGGTTCGATCCCCGATGGAGATTTAATTGACTTTTTAGCTGTAAAAATACCCCCGGTTGGTGTGAAATTGATTCCTCACCCATAAAACGCCATTCAAAATTGGTGGTATATAATAAACGATAGTTGTCCCGTGAACGTCGCTCATTCATAGTAAATTCCTGTAATAATAAGGATGATGCGTGAATGTCGGGCTGTAGTCTATGACGTTGGCGGATCAACGCTCCGCATCCAGCGTTTAGCCATATTCAGCATGGTAAGCGTCAATCAAACAGAATTACTATCACCATCTGTGGGTATTCTCCTGTATGTGTTTACATAAAAAAAAAGTTATAGATTCCACAGATTCAATTTTTATATTACCGTACGTCGGTATTCTCCTGTACGTGTTTATATAAATATAAAAAATCAGCGACTTATAAGCGTTTCCTTTTTGAAAGATTCAATTCAAAAAAATAATTAATTTAAAAAATCACTGACTTAATGAAACACCCTTGCAATTCAACATTTGCCGTGTGATCAATTTTTTTTTTTTTAAATTCCTATTACAAATTATAGCAAAATTTAAATTCACAAAAAAACATTGGAATGATTCAATTTCTCAATTAAATAATAAATATTTCAATAAAATATTATTTTCGATTCACCACAAATTGCCGCCTTTCAGTTCTGTCTATTGCCATTGTCCATGCTTTGTCCCAAGACATTCCTGCATTCAGAAGACCATCTGGGAACATTTATGGTTCGCGATGACTTTCAAGCCAAAAGCTCTAGAACTTAAAGATACAGCAGCTATAGTATCCAAGACATATTTTGGATGATTTCTTATACAAAATCTTTAAGGGAATCGGGATAATAATAAGGGATTTGAAGTGGGGGAACCAAGGTACACTACAGAATCGCGGGATCCACCATAACAGCGCTTTTCAGGAATGCAACGCCATGGGAACCTTATATTAGAGATAACCCTCGTAAAAGGCTATATGACTAGTTTATTCGTTTCTCGGAAACAATGTATTAATAGGCTATGATTTTTTTAACCCTCCGTTGGGATATTAATATATTGACTGGACTCACCATAAATGGGTGGTTTTCACGTTATTCTAGGACACTTACCATTCTAGACTCTAGCCGGACATTCACTCATCATCATTTTTTACAGGTTTTCATTATGAAATGGGCGGTGTTCAGGCCACGACTTTGATCTATTATCTACTATCAATTATGATTAATAGGCTATGACTGGCATTTTACGGGTGAGGGATCAAATTCACACCAACCGGGGGAATTATAGAGCTCAGTTGATTAAAAATCCTTTATTTTTAAATCTCTGTTGGGGAATCGAACGCACGACCTTTGGCTTGCAAAGCAAACGCTTTGACCATTGAGCTATACCCGCCTGCAATTAACAATACAACGAAGAAGAATCATATAATTTATGTTACGAAAGTGTTGTTCTCGCTCTTATTTAACCCTTGCTTTCCGTTGATATGCATTTCCTACAACTGGACTCTAATAATGAGAATCTCCATATAACGTATTATAGATACTGAGTGAACAATTTTTGTATTCCTCCGTAATATTATTAAGTATTAAATACAATTTTAATAATGCATAGTTGTTCATTTGTAGCCATGGAAATAAATCATTTGTGGAATAATCGGGCCAAGCACGGGGCAATACAAGCACTGAAGTTGTTGCAGCTATAGCGGCTAATTGGGGGGGGGTTTTTTTCTCATATAGGACAGATATGGAAAAGATTGTGACATCCATTTGGTCCAGTTACAGGAAAGAACATGGAATCATCAAAATGAGATATATAATGTTATCAATACACTGTAGATTTAATCTATACAACAATGGATGATTAATCTTTAAAATATTTATATTATTACGATTATTTATACAATTTAGAGTGAAATAAATGTTTAATTAATTCAGCGGCGGGTATGGCTTAGTGGTAAAATAATTGCTTAATATTTAATTGTAACTTTAATATGAAGATAAACAGCACAAAAACCAAAGTCATGAGAGTAAGCCGCAATGAGCAGCAGAACATTAATATATCAATGCTAGGAGTAACCCTAAAAGATGCAAAAGAGTTTGTATACCTTGGAAGTACGATCACCTGGGATCGCAGAACAAAGAGAGAAGTCAACAGTCGGATACATCAAGCAAGGCTAGCTTTCAATAAAACATTTGTTTGGAGCATCTTGATGTACGGCTGTGAGACATGGTGCTTATCTGAATGTGATAAAAAAGACTAGAGGCCTTTGAGATGTGGTCATACAGAAGAATTGTTGTAATTTCCTGTCACGAACAATGAGGTTCTCAGCATAATCAAGGAAGATAGGCACCTAGTAAGAACCATCTCAGAGAGGCGATCGGTCACATCATGCGCCGCGATGGTCTTCTTCACGACATTGTGGAAGGGACGGTTGAGGGGAGAGACTGCAGAGGGCGCGCTCTAGACACGAGTATTTGTAGCAAGTGTTCGAGGACATTGTAGTTCCTATGCTGAGCTGAAGAGGACTGTAGAGGATCGAGAGGAGTGGAGTTCGAGATGCATGATTATGTTGCTGCAAACCAATCCACCGGATTGATGCTACGAAGAAAATTTGCTTCCAAAAAAAAACCTTCCAAAGCTCATTTGTACCTTTCAGACGCTAAACTTTCCTTCCCTGCGATGTGTATCTTCTGCACATCGCTTCTAATAACCATCAATATCTCTATAAATATAATAAATACAAGGTTAACATTTTAGGTATTCCTCCATAATATATTTACGCATTGATTTAAAAAATAATATTAATAATAATCAGAATTTATCTACAGGGTACATCGGAGGTGTTTTGTGAAATTCATTGAATTTTTAAATTTGAAGTCACTGGGCTCGCGCCTCCGTCTGGAACTATACATAGAATGTAGTCACGGGAGGCAAAGCTGACATGGGATGAGGCAGACTATTGTGGCTGACAGAGCTTTGGGGAGGCAGCTCGTGACAGCCATATGCTCCGGTTAGGGGAGGGGACACGGTAATGATGATGATGATTAAATTTGTAACAAAAATAATCGAAAACCAAAATGATTATAACATCCATACATTGTACTTGTTAAAATTACGTTTTAAATTGAGAAAAAAAATACGAAAAAACAAAAAAGAATTCCAAAATTCAAAAAAAAAAGTATGGCGAGTCGCAAAAAAAATGTCGCCCAAAATTTGCGAGATCGACAAAAAAAAGTGCGATATTAAAAATATGCGAAAAATCGCGTGCAAACGATCGATTGATTCGATAAGTGTAAATGATTTAAAGAGGCTGTGTTTTTTTTTATTATTTTAGTAGTGCGTGACGTTTGTTTTATTGTTATACATTTGATTTTGCGCGCTCACCAGCATTTAACGACGCGACGTGGACTGTCGCTGCTCAGGCGGCTGGGGCCCCGCGGCGGTCACCGGCGAGACATCGCAGCTCTGCTACTGCTCCGGTCGGCGAGGATTTAATGTTTTTTAATGGCTTGATCTTTCTCGCCAAACAATCGCTGTATTGTGGCCTCTGCCACAAATCTGTCAAATGAGAGGGTCGCCATAGACACGCAGCAGGTGGCGCACTGAGGATGATTAATTATCGCTTGTCTATGGCTCTTACCTATTCCGTAGAACTTTTTCTGCTTTTATTTTCACCCCAACTAGCCTAACCTAATAAAAAAAATTGGCCTCTCTTCTTGCGACGCATGTCCATGCGATCCAGGCATGCAACAAACGGTGAGACACTCTCTTGTTGAGTGCATCATCCATGAGAACAGGAGACTCATTCTGTGTTGTCGCCTGGGAGTCTCTACCATTTCTTGGGAAGATTTAGCTGAAATGCTGCTTAGTTCTGACTGTCCCTTGTTGTTAAACTTCATCAGGGAAATCGTCAGGGCTACAAGAGCGGTTAACGAGACTGACATGGAATAGGCTCTTACGTTCTTCAATTATTTCTCAGACGTATATTTTAACTTTGTGTGTAACTTGCAGGGTACAATTCGCAACTTTATATTATTTTATACATTTGTTTTAAGGGAAAAAAAACCTAGCCTAACCTAACCTATTATTACCATTTACAATGCATTAACTTGAGTATATGATTGTCACGAACTGCCGCCAGAAAGCTCTATCAACCGCTTTTTAATTGTAAAATAAGTCTCACCTCATCCAACATCAGCGTTGCCTTCCTCATCTCTGCCGAGTTCATGTTATGTATAGTTCCTTTCAATTAAGCGTGAGCCCGGGGGCTTGAAGAAAAGGCTGCTGTAGTCTTTGCTATTCTACGGCATCCTTATTCCATTTAGGTCTACTTTCGCTTATTGACCAACTGAAATGCTTAGCATCTAATATTCTCAAGTAGAGTTTTCTCATTATTAAGCTGCTTCCCATGCGTTTCAATGGTCAGGGCGAGTCGCTTCTTTGAATTGAATAGACTAGGTCTCAGGAGCATCAGGCTAAGCATTAGATCTACTTAAATATCCAGATAACAATCATGTTAAGCCTTGGACGGGACCTCAATCGGTATGACTTATGTTTCTTTTATATTCAAGAAAATACTATGCTCATTGAGACTTTAATAAATAATATTTATTTGAGTTTAATTTTATAATTTTATAGTTGATTTTCAAAATAATGTAACTTTTTCTACAATATTGTAGTCTGTTGACTCGTTTTTTATTCACCCAAAGCTTAGCGTTATTTTGTACAAAATTATTTGGTAGTATAATACTTTTTTTTTTCAATTTTAACACAAAAATATTTTCATATTTATAAGTGTTATAAATTAAAATTAAAATCAAAATTGAATTTTAATAAACAACCAGTAGCCTAATAAAGATATTAAAATCCACAATTCTGAATTTAATATTATTATTGAATACATAATTATAAGCTATCATTTTAACTTTTATGTCTATTACAAAATGATGATTGTTTAATGTCTATTCCCCGGCGTACTTTGACAGTTGCCGTGAGCAGTTTTCACAGTTAACTCCCAAAAAATAGCAAATAAAAAAACAACATTTAAGCATTGAAGCAGCTGAAAACATTCCCAAGAGGTGAGTCCATCACTAGCAATAATGATATCTTTCATTCTCGCAATAAATGTACCACATTGCGTCATTAATTGTTTTGAGGTTATATTTTCATTTACTACGAAGAAATTATTGTTTTGCGACGATGATGTTATAAATTTATAATGTAATGTGAAATAGACAATTATAGCGTATATATAATTAAAAATTACATATACATTGGTCACGAAG
This sequence comes from Glossosoma conforme, assembly GCA_022606575.1. Taxonomy (NCBI): domain Eukaryota; kingdom Metazoa; phylum Arthropoda; class Insecta; order Trichoptera; family Glossosomatidae; genus Glossosoma; species Glossosoma conforme. The sequence goes on from JAGTXR010000053.1 coordinate 1,652,253, forward strand.
ACAAGATTTTCTCTCTATTTCCGTAAAATGCTTTTAGATTGTTTTGAATACATTTGGTATTTGTAAATTGAGAGGTAGTGTATTTCGCGGTTAGATTACAAAATAAAAGCTTCAGTTTAGTAACGAGTAGTGTTCTTTAAATTACTTCTTAGGTTTTCACATTATAATAAGGTTGTGCATTCGATGTTGAAGAATAAAATAAAAATGTTTCTTAATCAATTTTTAACCGCTATAAATACCTACAGTTGGTGTAAATTTGATCCCTCACCTGTAAAATGCCAGTCATAGCTTATTAATTAAAATTGGTGGTAGACAGAATAACTCCGATTGGTGTGAATTTGATCCCTCACCTGTAAAATGCCAGTCATAGCCTATTAATTGATATTGGTAGCAGACGAAAGTCATCCCGTGAAGACCACCCATTCATAGTAAATTCCTGTAATAATAAAGTATGATGCGTGAATCTCGGGCTGTAGTTTATGATCTTGGCGGATCAACACTCCACATGCAGCGCTTAGTCATATGCAGCATGATGAGTGTCATAGAAGACCCAGTAAAAATAGATGATTGCGTGAATGCAGGGCAAGTAGTATATGACGTTGGCGGATAGACAATCCATATACAGAGCTTAGCCATATGTTATATGCTAAGCGTTACAGAATCTACAGATGAAATTTCATCATCGTCATCTATCAGCATTCTACTGTATGTGTTGACGTAAAAAAATAAATTTGATGTTTATAATTCCAATGTGAATGTTTTTCTCACCACATTGAAGATTGTGCATTCAATGATAAATGCTCTACGAATACTCTACTATATACGCTCTTTAAATACCCCCGGTCGGAATAAGTTCTTCATCTTATACGTAAAATGCCAATCATTATTAATTAGTTATTAATAGAAATTGGTGTTAGACGAAAGTCGTCCCGTGAACACCAAGCATTCATAGTGAGTCCCTGTAAAACTGGATGATTGTGTGAACGCAGGGCTGTTTTCTATGACTTTGGCGGATTTAACCATATGTAATATGGTAAGCATCATAGAATATACAGATGAGATTTATCTACCAACATTATGTGTTGGTACTCTCCTGTAAAAAAGTAATGAAATTGTGATGTTTACAAATATCAATGAAATAATTAAAACACGCCATTTTGCTTTTTTTGTTTCAGACACTGAAAACAAAAACAATCGAAAATGTTGCGCTGTCTATGCCGCAACGGCAATGCAAAATGGCGTCCCGGAAACATGACAATGCAAAGAAACTCCTTGCAAAATCACAGTCGAGTTCAACATCTATCTGCTCAGCCATCGTTGAAGAAAGAAAGAAAATCGGACGAAGCAAAAGGAATTTTCAACACGGGCAACGTTTACAGCGGATTTCTATGCACAGACGTTCAAGAGATCAAAGAGTTCAATATGACAGCCATTTCATTGAAACACCAAAAGTCTAACACGGAATATTTGCATTTGCAAAGAGACGATCCGAACAACGTTTTCTCTGTGAATTTTAGAACGACCCCGTTCAATTCAACTGGGCTGCCGCATATATTAGAACACACTGTGTTATGCGGCTCGCAAAGATTCCCCGTTAGAGATCCGTTCTTTAAGATGTTAAACCGATCTTTAGCTACATTCATGAACGCCATGACAGGCCCCGACTATACGCTGTATCCGTTTTCTTCGCAAAACGAAGTCGATTACCGTAATCTTCAATCTATATATTTAGATGCGGTTTTCAAACCGAATCTAAACGCTCAAGATTTCTTGCAAGAAGGATGGAGGTTAGAATACGCCGATATAAAAAATCAAGCTTCCGATATCGGATTCAAAGGAGTTGTGTTTAATGAGATGAAAGGCGCATTTTCGGAGAATTCTTCTGTTTTCGGACAAAAGTTTTTAAATAAGATTCTTCCGGATCACACGTACGGCTACGTGAGCGGTGGAGACCCTTTAGATATACCCAATTTGACGCTAAAAGAATTAAAAGACTTTCACAGTATGTATTATCATCCGAGCAATGCAAGGATATACTCTTACGGAAATTTTCCGTTGGAATGTAACTTAGAAATTTGTGATAATTTGTATTTAAACGGTTTCGAAGGGATCGATTCTTCGTATAGCAAAGTGCCCCCGCAGCCGCGTTGGGGGGCTCCTAAAGAAGAATTAATAACGAGTAGGTTTGATAAGATGGGGGCGCCTTTAGAAAAACAAAATCAAATCGCAATTGGATATTTGATGAACGATATAACGGACGTTTACGAAACGTTTGTTTTACAAGTTTTAAGCATGTTAATGGTTTCTGGACCAAATTCTCCGTTTTATAAAAGCTTAATAGAACCAAACATTTCAGGTGGATACAGTTCCATGATAGGCTACGATAACCAAATGAAAGATACAATGTTTGTTGTCGGTTTGCAAGATCTAGAAGTTGCCAATTTCGATCGTGTTAAAAGCTTGGTGAACGCGACGTTTAGCGAGATTATCGATAAAGGTTTCGCTAAGAGTCACGTCGATAGCGTCTTGCATCTGATAGAGCTTTCGTTGAAGCATCAGCACACTCGGTTCGGACTCAACACCCTCTTCAACATCACCGCATTGTGGAATCATGACGGAAGAATTTGCGACATGCTGCAAGTTACTAAAAATCTGAATCGTTTTAAAGATAATTTAAAGAATCCTCGGTATCTGTCGGAGAGAGTAGAGTTTTATTTTATGCGCAATAATCACAAGCTCACGCTGACGATGATGCCCGATGAGGCGTACGAAGCCAAAGCGGAACAGATGGAGAACGCTTTGTTACTTAAAAAAATTGCCGCTTTGAGCGACGAAGATAAAAACAAAGTATTTAATGATGGCTTAAAATTGGCAGAGACTCAAAAAAAGAAAGAAAATGTTGATATTTTACCGTGCTTACAGTTGAAAGACATTCCGAAAGAGCTCGGAAAGATTAATTTAAAAAATATTAATATTGCTTCGGTTCCGGTACAGATTTGTGAAGCTAATACAAACGAAGTGACTTATTTTAAAGGTGTGTTAAACATGTCAGATTTGAGCGACAATTTGAAGATGCTAGTGCCTTTGTTCAACGCCACTGTCGCTAAAATGGATACTAAAAAGCACGGCTATAGAGATTTCGATCAAAATGTTAATATGAAAACGGGAGGGCTAGGTTTTTCTTGTCATGTGGTTGAAAAAATCGATGATGCGACTAAATTCGAGCAGGGTGTCGTCATATCGAGTCATTCACTTGACGGGAATGTTGAAGCGATGTTTGACATTTGGGCGGATGTTTTTGACAAGCCTGTCTATAAAGACGTCGAACGTTTCACGATGTTGCTCGAAAACTACATGTCGAATTTGACAAACGGAATTGCCGACAGCGGCCACGTTTACGCAATGTTAAGTTCCAGTTCGCTCGTAAAAGAGAGCAGCAATTTTAGAGAACGTTTGACCGGATTGAAGCATATCGAATACATGAAGAATTTATTGAAGAATGAAACTCCTGAAGAGATCATGAAGAGAGTTTCAAAGATTGCTGATTTCATATTAGACGGAGACCGATTACGAACCGCTTTGAATGTTACTGATACTAAAACGGATAAAGTAGTCGATATATTTGATAAGTTTATTAAAAAAATCAATAAAAACCATGATAAAAAATCAATTTGTGTTAAATATACGCAATCTGAAGATTTACTATCGACTAAGCAGTGCGTGCATCACGTGATGAATATTCCAATCAATTTTTGCGGCAAAGCCGTTGTGGCGGTGCCGTTTACGCATAAAGATTACGCAAAGCTTAAAGTTCTGGCGAAGTTCTTGAGTTCAAAGTATTTGCATCCGGTTGTTAGAGAGCAGAACGGAGCGTACGGTGGAGGCTGCAAAATAAGCGGGGATGGCATTTTTAATTTTTACTCTTATAGAGATCCCAATTCGAAAGTCACTTTAGATGTTTTCGATGCTTCTGCGGATTGGTTTAAAACGAATCATGGGGATATTTTGAATGAACAGTCGCTGTTCGAAGCTAAATTGGGTGTTCTGCAGCAGTTGGATGCTCCCGTGGCGGAGTTTTACAAAGGAATTGATCAATTTTTGGCCGGTTTGAGTTTGGATCATTTGCAGAGACATAGAAATGATGTTTTGAATGTTTCAAAGCAGGATTTGATTGAGGTTTGTGAAAGGTATCTCAGTGAAAACGCTGAAAAGAAAACTAATGTTGGGAAGTGCGTTATAGGTCCGGAAAGTGACGGAAATGTTTTGAAAAAAGAAGGCGAAGTATGGGAAGTCTTTCGACCCACTAACGAAGGCTAGAGTGCCTCTCTTTTAATGACATTGGTCAATACAGATTAAGAGCATAAGGACATTATAACCAAACAAAAACGTTATATAAAATTGTATTAACACATTCGCATCGGGCGACATTCTCGCTCGGCTGATACTCTAATACGGGCGATAAATTCATGTCGCGCGCAAAAAATATGTTTCTACATAAACTGACATAACTTTTAAAACATCCAACATAACTACATATTTTTTTCAATATGATTCTCGCCAATTACATCATCACCAGTAAAATCATTGAAAACGTATAGAATTTCTTACACTTATTTTTAATTATGTCCACAACTTGAAAATACACATTAAAACTTTCAAGGGTACGTTTTTAGAGTTATAAATATTTTTTTAGATTTAGAGTATGATATTCATGGTAATAATAACCCTTATAAAGGGTTTTATCACAAAAAGTATACATAAAATACTAGCGATTATGTAATAAAATTAAAAATATATGTTGATTTTACAAAATAAACAAACATTATTTATTCTAAAAATTTAAACAAATTTGTAGTGAAATTCATAGTTTTAGTGTGTCTTAAATATGTGTTTACTTGTGTAAAACTGATAATGTCGAACCGTATAAGTAAGAAAAAGTCAAATGCTTGTAGAAATAAACTAGTATAAATACCCTACCCGACTTTAAAGATCAGAGTGCGTAAAACGTAAAAATACCCTTCCCGTAATTAACCGTCAGTCGAGGTAACGGGTGTTAATATCTTTCCGATGCGAATATGTTAAGTAGTAAAAATATGCATTAATTTTTGCGTTACAACCAAAACTGCTTCGCTGTCCTCTATTGAACCGCGGACTCCAGATTATGCGTTCCTGCTTTAAAAGTTAGGTTATGTCATTTACATCTATACTCAAGAAAATTTGAGGGTTATCCGTAACTAACCTAACCTACCCCAAGGATTTGACCAGTGATCGTAGAGTCCAGAGATCCAAAGATCTCTTCAACGACATAACTAAGGCTGGGTTAGTTTACGTTAGGTTAACGAAAACTAACCTATGTTATTTCGTTAATGAGACCTATGAAACTCTGGGCTCTGCGATCACTGGACAAATCGTTACGTTAGGTTAGCGACACATCCAGTGCGTCAGTTTTCCGTGCGCCAAATATCGCCCCACGCCGTTACTGATGACAAGAAATGTGGCGGAACCGTTAATAGTATATAAGAAATGAATAACTTCTTAGGTGTTCACGGCCAGATTTGGTATTGTAGCTTTTGGGTTTAGCCGTGTGTGGCGAATTGACTCGTTTCAATATTTCGACCGCCATTGCAGGGGTCTTCATCTGACTTTCACAAAGCCATCAACCCTGAAGAAGACCCCTGCAATAGTGGTCGAAATATTGGAAAAAACTCATATGTTGGGGCACTGGTATGTCAAGGTACCACTGTATATGTAATTCTTAAATAGTTGTATTTGTTAGGGATATATTTAAAATTAAATTAAATTGTAATCTAGGTCATATTGTACATATAATACATATTGTTGAAAATATTAAAATATAAAAAATATATTTAAAAAATTGTTTTTATTGCTTTAAATGCCCTTTCACTCTACAAATTGTAAGATTACAGAACCTTTAACCTTTTGGTTACGAAGAATTTTCTTAGCAAACTTGCGGAAAAGACTAAGCGATTTTAGAGCATTTTTTAGTACTTTAAAAATTTAACATATTTTTATCTTTTTTTACGCTAGATTGTAAAAAAAAATACTGTCCATTTCAAACAACAGTTCATACTTCACATTAAGCAAATAACAAATTTAATCAATAATAATTAATTATATTTGCCAATAAAAAAATATAAGCATCAAAAAATAAAATATCCAAGCTCAGATTTAGATTTTGAGATCATATATGATGTAAATAATAAATGTTTATTATTGTCAAATTGATGAAAATTGATAGTAAAAATCATATACATACTAGATAAATATAGAAAAAAAAAACAAACTCAAAAAACTAAATAAATCTGTTGTAATCTGTAAAAATGTTGTGGAGGAGTATATTTATAAACACATTTTAAAAGCTTGAAGTATGAATACGTATGATATGTTATGAACTAATATTATTCAAATATCAAAGGTCCAAACCTTTTTAATGGAATACCAAAAAAAAAACATAGATGGTTGATATATAAACCTTAAAAAAAATAGATGAGCGTCGAATATTCGACGCTTAATATCCAAAAATTTCGGTGGTGGGTAGACAGTACACAATCAAAAATCAGCGATTTTAAATCGGAAAAATAAGAACATTCATAGCTAATCCTCTTAATTAATTATAATTGAAGTCAAAAATTATAATAATTGAGATTTATTGGCTGAAAACATGTTTCAAGCTCGAGAGCTACTGCCGCTAGTCGTGGTAATGGCCGGAGTGGCCCACTCCCACTCTCTTTCCTCTTTCTTCACAGTGAAGTATGAAAGAGTGAGATGCTAATATAGTGTCGCGCTTTCCGCACATCGTCGAGACCCAAGGTCAAGGATGTTCACAAAACGCCTCCGATGTACCCTGTAGATAAATTCTGATTATTATTTATATTATTTTTTAAATCAATATAATATGGAGGAATAACTAAAATCTTAACCTTGTATTTATTATGTTTATAGAGATATTGATGGTTATTAGAAGCAATGTGTAGAAGATACACATCACAGAGAAGGAAAGGTTAATACACGTTTCATAATTTTATATCAAATTATAAAATATATATCATCTGGCAGGTATAGCTCAATGGTCAAAGCGTTTGCTTTGCAAGCCAAAGGTCGTGGATTCCATCCCTGACTAAGATTTAAAAAAAAAAAAGGTTGTTCAATCGATTCCTGAGCTCTGAAATTACCCCCCGTTGGTGTAAATTTGATCCCTCATCCGTAAAATGCCAGTCATAGCCTATTCATCAAAATCGGTAGTAGACGAAACTCGTCCCGTGAAGACCACCCATTCATAGGAAATTCCTGTAATAATAAAGGATGGTGCGTGAATCTCTGGCTGTAGTCTATGACGTTGGCGGATCGATACTCCACATGCAGCGCTTAGTCATATGCATCATGGTAAGCGTCATAGAATTCCACTGATGAGACTTCAGAATTATTATCACCATCTGTCGGTGTTCTCCTGTATGTGTTTACATAAAAAAAAAAAACATTTTATTGTTCTTAAAAAATACATAATTTCTTATGATAGTTTCTCAACAAAACTAATGCCAATAAATTAACTTTATTTTTTTAAAATTAATGATATATCATCATTTGGCAAATATGGCTTAGAGGTAAAGCGTTTACTTACCATTCCAAAGCTTGTAATTTCGATGCTCGACAATAATTAAAAAAATATATATTTTTAAACAATTTTATGCCATAAATCTCTGCTAGGTGTGAACTTTATCACTCACCTATGTAAAATGCCAGTTTTTCTTCTTCGTAGTATCAATCAGGTGGATTGGTTTGTAGCAAACAGAATCTTGCATCTCGATCTCAATTCCTCTCGGTCCTTCGCAACCCTCTTCAGCTCAGCATAAGAGCTACAATTCATGTCCTCGAACACTTGCTGCAAATACTCTTTCTAGGGCGCCCTCTTCAGTTTCTACCCTCAACCATCCCCTCCACAATGTCTTGAAGAAGACCATCGTGGCGCATGATGTGACCGATCGCCTCTCTGAGATGGTTCTTACTAGGTGCCTATCGTCCTTGATTAGTAATAGCTTATTAATAAAAATTCGTAGAACAAAAAACAATTTATCAAATAAATGATAATCTGAATTCCTTCTAAATGTTGAATTTATTATTTTTAAATTGTATTTGGTAGGTATATAGATATTATTTTTACATTGTACACGGTAGGTATCTATAACTTTTCATATAACATTTTGAGCATTAGCAATTAGTTATTTAATCAGTTATTAATTATTCAATCAGTAAATTTTGATACAATATTCGTTTTTTGTATTTTTTTTATTATTTTTTATTTTAACACATACAGGAGAATACCGACAGATGGTGATAGTAATTTTTTGAAGTCTCATCTGTGGAATTCTATGACGCTTACCATACTGCATATGGCTAAGCGCTGCATGTGGACTGTTGATCTGTCAACGTCATAGACTACAGCTATTCATGCATCATCTTTATTATTACAGGAATTTACTATGAATGGGTGGTCTTCACGGGACGACTTTCGTCTACTAACAATTTTAATTAATATGCTATGACTGGCATTTTACGGGCGAGGATCAAATTCACGCCAACCGGAGTATTTTAGAGCTCAGATATCGATTAAAAATATATTTTTTTAATCTCCATCGGGGATCGAACCCACGACCTGTGGCTTGCAAAGCAAACGCTTTGACCATTGAGCTATACCCGCCGGCTATAGTGTTGTGTTTTACTGAAGATTATTCACACATTGCATGAATGTACAAATCTCATTTGATTATTGATTGTTCCACACCGCGGTGTCCGTTGGCTCGTTTTTTAACCCTTTTTATAAAAATGCAATAAAGCAAACAAAATAGTTAAGACTAAATGATTCAGGCTTCAATAGCATCGAGCTAGTCATCAGATCATTTTAAAACGTTATAGTAGGGTTGATAGTAACTAATTTTTAGTAGTTTCAAGTATTGTAACTTTAAACGAGTCTAGAATCTAATACCTCAATACAATATATTAAGTGTAAGAAACTGGGATCATTCCTATTAACATCTTCCTTTCTACGGGAGAAACGACTTCACGTCACCGGGATAGTTATCGGATAGCGTGGTGGATGTATGAGGAGTAGATTAACAACACGCAGACTTTTTCCGGAGCACATTGACATATATTTTCGATAAAGACTTGGTTTCCCCGATCGACCGTAACATGGTGTTACTTTCGCCTCGGTAGTAGCGTCTATTCCTTCTAACGGCATTAAAAAATGATGACACATACATGTAGGACAAGCGAACAGAAATAAGAGACGGAAGATTGTATATCGAGGTTTTCGGTACCAGTCAGCAAGGGTTATACCCCGCTGATATCATTATTTTTCTTAATAATAACAGATTTATTTAAAATTTACTATGTTAAAATGAGTTGAAATATTATATTTTAATGGAGATTGTTTTTTACGATTTTTTACAGCTAAAATGGCCCTCCCCGAAGGATTTTCTTCACACCAAGAATATTTCAGTCGAGCCCTGCACTTTTTAAAAAGCCACGAGTTTATTTTCAACTACGCCAACACCGAAATACTCTCGGCGGGAATTTTGAATCGAATTCCAAAAGAGTGGAGGCGCCATCTTGAAACAACAGCGGCCGGCTGTCAAAAATACGACGAGAATTGCGACTTTTTGAATGACTTTTACGGCGAATTAAAACGACTAACGCCCATTTTTAAAGACGCAGATCTTTCTAGTGATGATCGAATTGATGATAAATCTAATAAAAGACGTGGAAAGATGTCGTTTCAAACGCTTTTGAGAGGCTGCAGCGTCAAGAAACAGCACGAAATTGATAGATTGTCTGAATTAATTCATAGGCAATGCGAACGTAAAGGAATTCGTTTGGTCGTCGATTTGGGTTGCGGTTTGGTGAGTATTTTATTTATTTCTTATTTTTCTCACATCCGTTCCATAAGTAGAACACATGGTCACCAAAAAATCGCTGCTATCTACGCCGGCAGTTATAGATTAGTGGTTAAATATTTTAATTATCAAACAGAAGCGGTTGTGGGTTCGATCCCCAAAGGATACTTAAAAAATGTTTTTTAATCGATTTCTGAGCTCTAAAATACCCCCGGTCGGTGTGAATTTGATCCCTAACCTGTAAAATGCCAGTCATACCCTATTAATCAAAATTGGTGGCATACGAAAGTCGTCCCGTGAAAACCACCCATTCATAGTAAATTCCTGTAATAATAAGGATGATGCGTGAATCTCGGGCTGTAGTCTATGACGTTGGCGGATCAACACTCCACATGCAGCGCTTAGCACCGTGGTAAGCGTCATAGAATTCCACAGACGAGCCTTCAGAATTACTATCACCATCTGTCGATATTCTCCTGTATGTGCTTACATAAAAAAAGTCCTCTTTCGGGACAATCCAAGTATTCCCCTCAGTTGCGCCACTCCACATGTTCAGCCGCAGGGTGGCCTCAGGTATCACCAGTTCCGTTGTCGACTGTAGGAAACTTCTTCTTGAATTGAGTCGTCTGGTTATCTTTTGATACCCAAACAGGGTGGAGTGCGTCGTGGGTTGCTTTGGTGAGCTCCTTCTTGGTAGTGTCCAGGGACTAGGTCCTCTTTCGGGGCAATCCAAGTATTCCCCTCAGTTGCGCTTCTCCACATGCTCAGCCGCAGGGTGGCCTCAGTTATCACCAGTTCCGTTGTCGACTGTCAACAATCAGTCAGTAAGGGCTACATCATGCTGATGTCAGTATGTTTGTAATCTGCAGCTGTCTAGTTCACAAATATAAAATATTATTGACGTACAACGCTATTTTCAAAAATTACAACATCTTCCGTTAGGGTGCTTCCTTTTGCGTCGCTGTGCTTTGATTAAAAAATATATAAGTCTTAAATAATAAGAAGATTCCGCGGAATGGACCATTCGATTCTAAGGGGCGCTTCCACTTCAAAAGTTTTTAATGACACTGAATCCGCAAAAGGGTTAAAATTAATTAAACAATGCGAACAAAGGACTGACATTATATCAAATGCTTTAGTTTTTCTTAGTAGGTATATTTAATTAATTAGGTTTTTTATTCACTTGTAATTACCTACCGAGGAAGGCTGTCCGTTAATTATTAATTTAACACCTGGCAACACAATGAAATAATGCGAAACGTGCTTACGATTGTTGGGAAATTGAACAAAGGTTGCATAAAAGAATATACTTTACTTAAAAACGTATTGGTCCAGTGGAAGATGCTCTTGACTGCCTGTAACTCTGCTTATTCGTAGTAGTATCAATCCGGTGGATTGGTTTGCAGCAACAAAATCTTGCATCTCGATCTGCACTCTTATCAATCTTCTGCAATCCTCTTTAGCTCAGCATAAGAGCTACAACCCATGTTCTCGAAACACTTGCTGCAAATACTCCCGTATAGGGTGTCCTCTGCAGTCTCTCCCCTCAACATCCCTTCCACAATGTCGTCAAGAACTGAGCTCCGCGACCTTTTCTCATCTACGGCACACCGAAGTACTTCTTTGGATTCTGCGGCACACCAAAGTCCTCACCTTGAATACCGCGGCACACCAAAAGCCAAAAATAGATATTAATCTGATCAATTTCACTTTTTTTAAATTAGTACGTCGTTGTATGTCTACATAAATAGGCGATAGGCGCTGGGAGCTTGAGGACTGTTGTTAAATTATTTATTTATAATATTGCCTTATTTGATCGCGGCACACCTGTATCGGCTTACGGCACACCGGTTGCGGAGCACTGGTCAAGAAGACCATCGTGGCGCATGATGTGACCGATTGCCTCCCTGGGACGAAAGTCGTCCCGTGAAGACCACTCCTTCATAGTAAATTCCTTGTAATAATAAAGGATGATGCGTGAACCTCGGGCTGTAGTCTATAACGTTGGCGGATCAACACTCCACGTGCAGCGCTTAGCCATATGCACCATGCAAAGCGTCGTAGAATTCAGAATTACTATTACCATCTGTCGGTATTCTTCTGTATGTGCTTACATAAAAATAAATGTTTACGTAAATAAATAACAATAATATATTATATATATATAATGAAAATAATTTAAAGGATTTTCATCATTTTTATTTAAATTAACACTAACAAGATCACGTACGCTTCAATTAAAAAATAAAATTAATTGTTCAATCCCAAAGGAATGATAAAAAAAATTCAAAATTCGAGAATGTACAAAATGCAATGCACCATTCTTGTTTATTACCTTTTTTAATACGCTCTGTAAAGCTGAAGCATTCGGTCGTCACAAAATTTCGACACAAAATTCTCGAGTATATCTATTTCTTCTTCGTAGTTATCAATCCGGTGGATTGGTTTGCAGCAACAAAATCTTGCGTCTCGATCTCCACTCTTTTCGATCCTCTGCAATCCCCTTTAGCTCAGCATAAGAGCTACAACTCATGTCCTCGAACACTTGCTGCAAACACTTACGTCTAGGGCACCATCTGCAGTTTCTACTCTCAACCGTCGTTTCCACAATGTCGTGAAGAAGACCATCGTGGCGCATGATGTGACCGATCGCCTCTCTGAGATGGTTCTCACTAGGTGCCTCTATCCTCCTTGATTATGCTGAGAATTCTTCTGTAAGACCACATCTCAAAGGCCTCTAGTCTTTTTTATCATTTTCACATAAGCACCATGTCTCACGGCCGTACATCAAGATGCTTCCAAACAAATGTTTTGGCAAGTTGCTTGCGGACCTTTAAATATATTTTAATATAATAAAATAACTCAAAGAAAATTTAGTATGATCCCAGACTATTTAACTAAATACATGATATTTACATGAATCCTGTCTTATATGCATTGAAAATGAGCGTTTTGTATTGAGACTCATAATTCGGCAGGTGTACATCCGATCGGGCTGAAATAAATTTTACCTGAAAGCTAAAACCCTAAGCTACAAACCCAGGTCAATGAAGAAAGAGCAAGGTACCACTCTCAACGTGGCCCATTTAGTTTGCCATCTACAATGGTTGATAGCGGGTCAAGGTTGAATCGTTTCCTGATTCTGGATTCTTCGAGCCCGTAGCACAGATTCATTAACGCATGTAATAGTTTTAAGTTCAATTCCTGTATTTTTTTGTGTAAATTTTCATATATTAAATAATAAATTTTGGGTGTTCAATAATAAGCGTTTTTTTGCGGAAATTGCATGATGAGCTCGACGCTCCCGAGGCTTGCACATTTTTTGTCCTTAAGGGGTGCCTCAACTCTATATTATACGGAGTGTCTAATTTTATGTTTTTATTTTTTGTCTATTTTAGGGATACCTAAGTCAGCTGCTGCACGACAGATACGGATACAAAGTTTTGGGAATTGAATCCGCGGAAGATCGTTGGATCAACGCCCAAAAACGGCAGAGAAAACACTTTGGATCATCGCTGAGCGATGTCAAATACGTCCGCCATTTCGTGACCCAAAATAGCGGCGAAACTATTCGAAATTGTATTCGAGATTCGTTCGGAAAGTTCGAAATTTTTTGTTTGGTTGGATTGCACGCCTGCGCAGATTTGGTTATCAGTTCTATGAGTTTGTTTTTAGGTATTAACGATTGTAAAAGTATCGTGACGATGCCCTGTTGTTATCACAAAATGAACGTAAATTGTTTATACGCAATTGATTATACATCAATTGGCAAGTGTAATGCTTTGAAAATTTTTCATTCAAAAAGTGTGAAAAGAAATACATAAATGACGGTTTTTTATGTAAGATTGCTTGCAAGTGTGATGCTAATGAATTTATTACGAATAAAAATGAAAATTATGTGTATTTTAGTATAAATACTGATGGTACAAATGTTCGATTTGGATGTAGAATTTCAAAAAAATCGTAGAGAAAATTTGGAAGATTTGGAAATTTTATGCAATTGTACAAAATTTTCTAGTAAAAATTGTGTTGAAAATGTAAATAATGTTGAAAATCATGCAGACAAATCGAATATTGATTTTAAAAACGAATTTACAAACTCGAATTGTGTAAATTTTTGTAGTAAAGTTGATGAATTAGAAAGTGTTAGCAATTGTACAATTTTTGGGAAATCGGATTTTGAATCAGTTCGCTGTATGGAAAGTGCTGTTTTGGATGATAAATCTTTTAAAAATTGTAATTTTATTGATGAAATTCCTAGTGAAAATCGTTTTTCTGCATTAACTGATAAATTTGATGTGCATTTAATGAAAAAAGCCAAGGAATTGGACTGCGGAAAGTTTTTTGATAAAGTTTCCGATTTGAAAAGTTCAATTTTCGATGGTTTTGGTTGTTCGAGTCAGTATTTTTTAAATTTTCCTTTGAGCGCTTCTTTGAGGGTTTGCTATGAAGACTTGGAAGGGGGTTCGTTCTTAAGGGAGCCGTTTCTTCGCTTGGGTTGTCAACGAGCGCAGACTGGATGGAAAGTGGAAGAGAAATTTGAAGAAAACGGAAGATTATTCAATTTGATGAGCAGAGCTGTTTTGGAGCTGTACGCAAGTAGAGGTGAGTTATTGATTTAATTGATTAATTTAAAAATATTTTTTCTTCATGTTCATATTCATCCGAAGGCGGGTATAGCTCAATGATCAAAGCGTTTGCTTTGCAAGCGTGAGTTCGATCCCCGACGTAGATTTCAAAAATATGTATTTTTAATCAATTTATGAGCTCTAAAATACCCCCGGTTGGTGTGAATTTGATCTATCACCCGTAAAATGACAGTCTGCCGGCAGTCATAGCTCAATGGTAAAGCGTTTGCTTTGCAAGCCAAAGGTCGTGGGTTCGATCCGCGATGGAGATTAAAAAAAAAAGGGATTTTTAATCAATTTCTTAGCTCTAAAATACCCCCGGTTGGTGTGAATTTGATCCATCACCCGTAAAATGACAGTCATAGCCTATTAATCAAAATTGGTGGTAGACGAAAGTCGTCCCGTGAAGACCACCCATTCATAGTGAATTCCTGTAATAATAAAGATGATGCGTGAATCTCGGGCTGTAGTCTATGACGTTGGCGGTTCAACACTCCACATGCAGCGTTTAGCCATATACACCATGGTAAGCGTAATAGAATTCCACAGATGAGACTTCAGAATCACTATCACCATCTGTCGGTATTCTCCTGTATGTGTTTACGTAAAAAAAAAAAAAGTCTTAGCCTAGACGTAAGTCGTCCCGTGAAGACCACCCATTCATAGTAAATTCCTGTAATAATAAAGGATGATGCGTGAATCTCGGGCTGTAGTCTATGACGTTGGCGCATCAACACTCCACATGCGGCGCTTAGCCATGTGCGCCATGGTAAGCGTCATAGAATTCCTCAGATGAGACATCAGAATTACTATCACCATCTGTCGGTATTCTCCTGTATGTGCTTAAATAAAAAAGACATATTTTGTGTGAAGTTGGATATCGAAACTCTGATAATATTCAAAGTAACATTAATATTCAAATTTGGAACAAACTTTGAATAGTTTTTTAATTTGGGTTTGTCTTTGATTTTTTCCAGTTGTGTTCAGTTGTTTTCGAATATTTTTCAAATTTCTTAAACCGCCCATTTCGTAGTTTTCAGATTATTTTTATTTTCTCTTTTATTTCAAATTAGCTGACCTTGCTTACTTACTAACGCCTCAGAATCAATAAATACTTTGTTGAATTGAATTCTGTTTTATAATCAACCACTTCTGTGGTCAACCTCTTGGAAAATGTTGGTCCAAAAAAGCCACCCTTTAATTTTGTTATTTTTTGCCACTGGCGTCCTTCCAATGCGTTCTCTCTAGACTGGTAGGGGAATGACCCGAACTGGATTCGGGCAAATTATTATAAAAAGTTTCGTGTACGATGTGCCCGAATCCAGTTCGGCAAATCACCGTGTCAGCAAAATGCCTGACCGAATTGCATTCGGGCAAATCACACGAGGTTAACCCCTTTCAGGGTTCAAACAAATACTAAAAATTGTGATTAGGAAGGATCTTTGGAAACATCAAGCTCTTGGTCAACACACATTTACCGTGTATTGATATTCGACAGCTGTTAAACGAGTCTTTCGTTTGTGGGTAGGTGCAGTAGGAACTAATTCTTAAAGTTCACAAGAACAACTACATTGGTAATGACGATGAAAAAACATTAAGCGAACCTTCTTACGTCCGTGATCCAGCGATTTTTTTTTTATATTTAAAAAAAAAATGCTGCGCGTGGAATCCCTGCAGTTACACACAAGGTTGCATTATGCTTAATTGACAAACAATTAAAAAACCATAGAAGTCTATTCCTTTGTTTATAGAAATATTGTTAGTGCTATCATGGAGCTGGACCATCATTGTTGCAGATTTGTAAAGAGATTTTATTATCTCTATATACCGATAGTCTATTTTGCAGCGTTGTAGTGAATCTAGCACTGCCCAAGTCTCGATTGAGTCAAATGCCTTTTCATAGTCTACAAAGGCGAGGCAGAGTGGCTGATTATATTCTTCGGTTTTCTGAATGATTTGTCTTAGCGTGTGGATATGATCAATTGTACTAAAGCCTTTCCTAAACCCAGCTTGCTCTCGAGGTTGAAATTCATCAAATCGACCCGTCAGCCTGTTTGTTAAAATTCTGGAGAATACTTTATACACATGGGAAAGATTGGAAATGGGTCGGTAGTTTTTGAGCAGTGATTTATCCCCTTTTTTGTGGAACAATATCACAATACTCGTACTCCATGTCGCCGGGGTTTCTCCATGTTCTATTACCTTGTTGAATAGTTTTTAAGCTTTTCAACAGAGGGTTCCTCCTACTTTCAGAAGCTCAGATGTAATTCCGTCTTCTCCAGGGGCTTTGTTGTTCTTAAGTTGTTTTAGGGCCGATTTAATTTCGAATATACTTATATCTGGGATGTCTTCAGACCAGTGCTTTGTGAGAGTAGCCCTCTTGTCGTCCGCAGATCTGTCATTAGGACCTGGCATCGTAGATGAATACAATAACCCGTAGAAATGTTCTATTTCCTTCAGTATATCATTAAGATTTGTTGTTATCTTCCCATCGTGTGTCTTTAATTTGGAAAGTTGGGCCTGTCCTATAGAGGTGTGTCTGCTAAATGCATTTGACCCTCGGCCTTGTGCAACAATCTCCATGATATACTCGGTGTTTGAACGACGAATGTCAAATCTCATGGATTTTTTCACTTTTTGTTCAGGGTATTGTAATCTTGGATGCTTCTGCTTTTACGACGTTCGTCCATAAGAGCTATCGTTTTGTCTGAGAATTTTGACCCTTTTTTCTTTTTGCACTGCTTTATGACTTTTTTGGCAGTTTCTTTAATGCTATTAATGATTCTTTCGTTAAGTTTGTTGACGTTGTCGGTGTCATCACTATCTTCCAGACAAGGAGATGTTATATCTCCAAAACTCTTCACAAACGCCCTAGAAGATATTTTTAAACTGCTATCCTGGACAAAATGTGGAATAAATATTAACGGAGAGTACATTTCTCACCTCCGATTTGCAGATGACATAGTGCTAATAGCCGAATCACCTAACAAGCTCCAAGACATGCTCTACGACCTCAATGAAGCGTCGAACAAAATTGGTCTGAAAATGAACATGGATAAAACAAAAGCCATGATTAATAGTCATATTTCACAGACCTTTGATCCTATTTCCATTGGAGGAACAGAAATAGAGGTTGTAAACGACTATACCTATCTGGGACAAGTAATACAACTAGGGCGAAATAACTTCTCAAAAGAAATCGACAGGCGCATACAACTGGGATGGGCAGCATTTGGAAAACTAAAGTACATTTTTAAAGCGAAAATTCCGCAATGCCTTAAAACTAAGGCGTTTAACCAATGCGTCCTCCTGTATTAACTTATGGCGCAGAGACGTGGAATCTGACAGCAAGTCTTACCCATAAAATAAAAGTCACCCAGCGTGCTATGGAGAGATCCATGCTCGGAGTGTCGCTAAAGATAGAATCCGAAACGAGGAAATACGCAGAAGAACTCAAGTAGTGGATGCTACCCAACGAATAGGCACACTCAAGTGGCAATGGGCAGGTCATATCTGTCGAAGAGACGACGGTCGATGGGGAAGAAAAGTATTGGAATGGCGCCCAAGAACTGGCAAACGAAGCATTGGCCGACCCCCTACAAGATGGACTGACGATATAAGAAGAATAGCGGGAGTGACCTGGATGCGGAAGGCGGAGGATCGAAGAGGATGGAGACTCATGCGGGAGGCCTACGTTCAACAGTGGACGGACACAGGCTGATGATGAATGAATGATGAGAAGTCTATTCCATGG
Organism: Glossosoma conforme; assembly: GCA_022606575.1. Taxonomy (NCBI): domain Eukaryota; kingdom Metazoa; phylum Arthropoda; class Insecta; order Trichoptera; family Glossosomatidae; genus Glossosoma; species Glossosoma conforme. The sequence continues at coordinate 1,670,546 of JAGTXR010000053.1, forward strand.
CGGCCTCGTTAACCGCGCGCGTAATTCCAAGGATATTCTTCATGTAATTTAACAGCAAAGGACCGCCAGAATTAAGCAGCAGTTCAGGAAGGTCCCCCCAAGAAACGGCAGAGCCTCCCAGGCGACAACACTAAATATGTACGTCTATTCTCATGGATGATGCACTCCATCAGAGAATGTCTCACTGTCTGTTGTGTGCTTTTTTAAAATGTAATCGCATGCAGGAGAGCACAGCCGGTCAAGACCAGTGCACTCTATGAGGCTGGACGCTGCATGCGGGAAACGTGTGCTGTATTCGTGCTTGTGTGTGGGTTGGGAAGATTACAAGTGTATATTTATCTGTTTCTTGAAAAGATCCAGATTGTAGGAAGGAGGAAACACAGACGCTAGAAGAGCATTCCAAGTGGCTTTAAAGAAGAAACTTAGGAAACTGCCAGTTCTTGGTCGACACACATTAACCGTGTATGCATGTTCGGCAAATGTAAGACGAGTTTGTCGGCTGTGGGTGGATGCAGGAGGAATTAGTTTTTTAAGTTCTGAAGAGCAGCGACCGTGGTAATAACGGTAGAAAAGACTTAAGTGAACCAATCTTACGCCTGTGTTCCATTAATTTGCAGGTTAGACGTAAGAGTGACATTGTTTATCAAACGAATCGCTCTTCTTTGAACTGAGTCAATTAACTTTAGAAGGTATTTTGTGTCTCAACACATAAGTGACTGCCGTATTCAAGGATAGGTCGGATTTGTCCTTTATATAGAAGAACAAGTTGTTTATCGTTGAAATACCTCAGTGATCTATATAATACACTTAGCTTTTTTGGAAGCAAGGACCGGTTTTATACTTAAAATCATATGGAGAAGCGTCGCAAGAAGAGAGGACAAACCTTTTTAGGAACTCTCTAAATATTCCAGTAAACGACTACGTGAGATGAAAGTCTACGTAATACGTTTCTTTTCACGTCGATAAATGATCCATGGATTGAAAGAAAGACTTGGCTATTCGTCTGGAAGTTGATTCCGAATTTGTGGCGTTTCCATTGGTTACAGGTTACACGTAAGTGTGCCATTACTTATTACACAAATGACGAAATTTGGTACATTTTTTTTTATGTAAGCACATACAGGATAATACCGACAGATGGTGATAGTGATGCTGAAGTCTCATCTGTGGAATTTTATGTCGCTTACAACGGTGCACATGGCTAAGCGCTGCATGTGAAGTGTTGATCCGCCAACGTCGTAGATTACAGTTCGAGATTGACGCATCATCCTTATTATTACAGGAATTTACTATGAATGGGTGGTCTTCACGGGACGACTTTCGTCGACCACCAATTTTAATTTATAGGCTATGACTGACATTTTACGGGTGATGGATCAAATTCACACCAACCGGGGTGTTTTAGAGCCCAGAAATCGATTAAAAATATTTTTTTTTTGTAAAGACATACAGGAGAATACCGACAAATGGTGATAGTGATGCTGAAGTCTCATCTGTGGAATTCTATGTCGCTTACTACGGTGCGCATGGCTAAGCGCTGCATGTGGAGTGTTGATCCGCCAACGTCGTAGATTACAGTTCGAGATTCACGCATCATCGTTATTATGAAAGGAATTTACTATGAATGGGTGGTCTTCACGGGACGACTTTTGTCGACCACCAATTTTGATTAATAGGCTATGACTGGAATTTTACGGGTGACGGATCAAATTCACACCAACTAGGGGTAATTTTAGAGCTCAAAAATCGATTAAAAAACCTTTTTTTTTAATCTCCGTCGGGGATCGAACCCACGACCTTTGGGTTGCAAAGCAAATACTTTGACCATTGAGCTACGCCCACCGGAAAAAGTTCTACGCATTATTGCCAAATTTTTTTTCATAGTTCACTACATTCACATAGTTTCGAAATATGCAATTATTTTCATAATGATCATAGAAAAAACACATTAAATAATTCTTAGAACAGATGTACACAAGCGTGTACGGTGGGCGGTAATAGGTTAACCCTTTCGTTACGGCTCTGTGGATTACAAATTATACTGTCAATACGGCGTGAATTTTTCAAACCATTTTATTGCTTAAAACTAGTATTTGAAGCATAAATGTACTTATCTGGTCTATTTTCATATATCACATTGGTTCTTGTATCCTTTAGCTATCAGATGATGCATAAAAACTATCATATTTAATAAACGTTCATTATGTAACTCCATACATGTGGTGGCATTGACACATGTGGTTTACAGAAAAATTGCTGCTGTGACGAAACCTAACGATATTTATTTACATGCTTTACAGATTTCTGTAAAGAATACATGTATCGTCTTACACTTACATTCGTCTTACACTTGCCGAACATTCATACACGGTTAATATATGTCGACCAAGAACTGGCAGTTTCCAAAGCTCCTTCTTTAATGCCACCGGTAAGCTATTAAATGCTCTTCCAGCGTCTGTGTTTCCTCCTTCACACAATCTGGATCTCTTCAAGAAACAGATAAATATACACTTGCAATCTAATCTCCCCAACCCACACACAAACACGAATACAAAACACGTTTCTCGCATGCAGCATCCAGCCTCCCTGGCTGAGCGTCATAGAGTGCACTGGTCTTGACCGGGTGTGCTCTCTTGCATGCGTTTTCGTAAAATAAAATAAAAACATGCAGTTTGATAAAGGGAATGACTGCACTTTCAATTTCGTACCGTAGATGTCACAATGAGTACGGAAAGTAGCGAAACGATATATCGCGTTAACCGATGTCAACGGTCGTGGAATCTTTGACGGCATATCCCGACAACCGATGCGAAAGGGTTAAGGCGCCGGTGTGAAATTTTCCCATCAAATTTTATATGAGCGAGTATAATACAATAAAGTGATATAATGGAACTGAGAAAATGTCGTAAAGTAACACTTTGATACTTCATCTAGAAATGTGAAGCTTTTTATATGACATGTAGGGTGGTTCATTTATTGTATTGAGCCGCCACTTAGTACCAAATACCGGGGTGTATGACTTAGTTGTATAAGCGTTTGATTATCAAAACGAAGGTCGTGATTCCGATACAAAAGCAAGCTGCATCAACATTCTTGGATTAACAATCTCGAATAATTTCAAATATTACGAGTCAATCAAGTATATATAAAGCCGGTCTCGCTTCCAAAGTACTAGGTGTATTATATAGATCACTGAGGTATTTCAACGATAAACAACTTGTTCTTCTGTATAAAGGACAAATCCGACCTATCCTTGAATACGGCAGTCACTTATGTGTTGAGACACTAAATACCTTCTAAACTTAATTTACTCAGTTCAAAGAAGAGCAATACGTTTGATAAACAATGACACTCTTACGTCTAACCTGCAATCAATGGAACACAGGCGTAAGATTGGTTCTCTTAGTCTTTTCTACCGTTATTACCACGATCGCTGCTCTTCGGAACTTAAAGAACCAATTAATAATAATAAACAATGAGGTTCTCAGCATAATCGAGGAAGATATGCACCTAGTAAGAACCATCTCATAGAGGCGATCGGTCACATCATGCGCCACGATGGTCTTCTTCACGACATTATGGAAGGTATGGTTGAGGGTAGAAACTGTAGAGGGCGCTCTAGACGGAAGTATTTGCAGCAAGTGTTCGAGGACATGAGTTGTAGCTCTTATGCTGAGCTAAAGAAGGTTGCAGAAGATCGATAAGAGTCGAGATCGAGATGCAAGATTTTGTTGCTGCAAACCAATCCACCGGATTGATACTACGAAGAAAGAAGAGGTGGTTCAAACTTAAGTTTTACCTTTCGGAAAATATAATGGAATTATTGTAACACCCTCGAAGAAAGTACTTAACACCATAATTTTACAATTAAATTATCTTTGTAGGAAGAGTTCCGTCTCTAAATTTTATTACCTTGTGTAACAACTCTGTTATATCACTTCTTTGGATTGATCCGCTCTTTAGGACCAAGTGGTTCATGCCTAGAGTGTGCTCGACTAACCATCTATATTCTTTGCGAGCTTTGGGACTTTATATATTATTTTTTGTAAATAGTTGTATTATAAATGTGATAATTGTTTTAAAAACGTTAACATCCTCCTCTCTCTCAAAAAGGTGTTAATACGTCGCGTGAGGGCAGGAAGAGGAGCAGGTCAGCAAACAAAGACTTTTTCAGAAGCACATTGACATATATTTACGTGAAAACTTTATAAGCTTCCGGTCGGACGGAATGACATGCCGCCGGCCGTAATGCGACCTTGTTAAAGGCTGGGGACCGACTAGCGTGATGGGCTTGCCGGCGCTGTGGCTCTCGCCCAGTGCTCGAGTGGCCATGTCTATAACTAACACACCCGTGAGTGGACCTGTCCAAAATGACAATATGAAAACAAATGTATGACAAGCGATCAGAAATACGAGACGAAAGATTGTGTATCGAGATTTTCGGTACCAATTGTAATGCTAAGGTCTCATTAATGGATTTGATGACGCTTACCATGTTCAATTTGGCTATACGCTGCTTGAGGAGTGTTGATCCGGCAACGTCATAGACTGCAGCCTGACAATCGCGCATCATCCATTTATTACAGAAATTCACTACGAATGGGTGGTTTTCACGGGATGACTTTTGTCTACCACGAATTTGGATTGATATGCCATGACTGTCATTTTACTTGTGACGGATCAAATTCAAACCAACCGGGGGTATTTTAGAGCTCATAAATCGATTAAAAAATCTTTTTTTTTAATCTCCGTCGGGGATCGAACCCACGACTTTGGCTTGCAAAGCAAACGCTTTGAACATCACCAAAGGGCTTACGACATAAGGAGAATAGCGGGAGTGACCTGGATGCGGGAGGCGGAGGATCGAAGAGGATGGAGACTCATGCGGGAAGCTTACGTTCAAAACAGTGGACGGATACAGGCTGATGATGATGATGACTATAGAATTCAATTAAATTGATTTTATTTAACTCTTAAAAACATTACAATTTTTTAAAACAATTATCAACTCTATAATAAAACTATTTACAATAAATATTATAAAGTCCCAAAGCTCGCTAAAGTCCCAAAGCTCGCTTAAGTCCCAAAGCTCGCTAAAGTCTCCAAAGCTCGCAAAGAATATAGATGGTTAGTCGAGCACACTCTAGGCATGAACCATTTGGTCCTAGAGAGCGGATCGATCCAAAGAAGTGATATAACCGAGTTATTAAACAAGGTAATACAATTTAGAGACGGAACTTCCTATAGAAAGATAAATTAATTTGCCGAAAATGCTGCTTTTCACTGTCAACGTTTGAAAGATTACCAATCTTAAACTACTGCGTAGAATCATATGAAATTTTTCACAAGTAAGCCTTGCTATATCAGCTGTCAAAATATGTAATCAACATAAGGGCTTAGTGTAGAATTGGCTGTGAAAAAATTACAATAAGTCCTGTGTTTTTTGTGATTTTTTTTTTTCACTTAAAAATATTTAGGTAAAAATATATAGTTGCGTATTGTACCCTGCAAGTTACACACAAGTTTAGAGTATACGTCTGAGCAGTAGTTAAAGAACGTTGGAGCCTATTCCATGTCAGCCTCGTTAACCGCTCTTGTAGCCCCGACGATTTCCCTGATGAAGTTTAACAGCAAGGGACCGTCAGAACTAAGCAGCAATTCAGGTAAATCCTTCCAAGAAATTGTAGAGACTTTCTAGGCGACAACACAGAACGCGTCTCTTGTTATCATGGATGATGCACTCCACAAAGAAGTGTTTCACTCTCTGTTGCATGCCTGGATCGCATGGACATGCGTCGCAAGAAGAGAGGCCAAATTTTTTTAGGAATTCTCTGAAAATTCCGTGTCCGGTAAACGCTTGAGTGAGATAAAAGTCCACGGAGTTGGTCATTTTCCACGTCAATAAGTGTTTGATGGGTGGAAAGAAAGACTTGTTTATTCCTCCCGAAGTTGATTCTTGATATGATGTGTACCAGGTAGTTAGCGAATCAATAAGTTTACTGTATTTTAATATATTTTTTATGAACTGAAATTCAAATTTGTTTAACTTAAAAACGTGTATAATTCCGTGATATTAGACAGTTCGCTGTCGTCGCTCCTTAATCCCTGGATTTGCCGCGTTTCAACGCGGAGTAACAAACGATGTAACTTTAATATTGAATATTCATTTCTTGTTGTTCATAAGACCATTAATATTGCTTAAGGCATTTAAACCAAACAATTTTAAGCTACTTTAGTATGAAAACCAAGCAAAATACACGACATTATATTTAGCATATGTTAAGTCATCTCAGCAAACTTTTATTAAGTTTTTCGGAATGTGGGAGTGTAATGGAAGTTTACTAGGATCGAGAGGAGAGGAGATCGAGATGTTTGATTTTGTTGCTGCAAACCAATCCACCGGATGATACTACGAAGAAGAATGGAAGTGTTTGTGATCTGTGGATTGCTAAAAAGGAATTGTTGTGCGTGTTAGGAAGAGAATCACTGGAAATACACGGACATTCCGAACAAGAATGAAAGGAAATAATAACACGGTATAATGCCACAGGGGATTTAACAACTATTTGTTTGAACCTCTAAAGTAATTGTTATAATCAAACTCTTTATCTGTCAATTCACACAGTCAAAGACCAAAGTCCAAAACAACAAGTATAGAGGAATTTGCGGTGTACGAAATTCTATGTATTAGTAGTATTGATAAGGAATGCTTACGCATCGATACGGAGCATCCCAATAATCTGCCACTCTATGCGGATTGAAGGGATGAAGGTCCAGAAACCGTATCGAGGAATGTGCAGTGTATGACATTCAAATGTATAAATATTATTTGTAACTGCTAGCTCGTGTTGTAAATTAAGGTATACAAGGGGGACTCGCATTAAATAAATCAGTATCAACTTATCTCCGGTGTTTGGTATTATCCTCGGTGCCGGATACTTGGTATTCCGGCATCACCGTATAAGCTGATGCTGTAATTTCGGGACCGCGACCTCGGCTCCGGAACATATGTGTCTGCATGTTTTTGCACGTATTGAGCGCGCCGGTTGTGTTCGTCTGCGTGAGCTTATTAAAAAAATAATTTAAAAAAATGATTTTATGTTTTATTTGGATTGATTTAATATTTTATTAAAGAAAATATTTTTATTTTTATTTATGACGTATTATTATTTTAAAATAGCTATGCAAAGTTCCACGAATTCACGGTCTTGCGAATCGTCACAATCCTTTTTCAGAATTATATAAATAAAAGAAAATTCTCAGAAGGGATTTCCAAATGGCGCCCATGGTACCTTCTCCTTCGTAGTATCAATCCGGTGGATTGGTTGCAGCAACAGAATCTTGCATCTCGATCTCCATTCCTCTCGGTCCTCCGCAATCCTTTTCAGCTCAGCATAAGCACTACAATTCATGTCCTCGAATACTTGCTGCAAATACTAGGGCGCCCTCTACAGTTTCTACCCTCAACCATCCCCTCCACAATATCGTGAAGAAGACCATCGTGGCGCATGATGTGACCGATCCATCGGGCTTGCCTCTCTGAGATGGTTCTTATTAGTTGCCTATCTTCCTTGATTATTCTGAGAACCTCATTGTTCGTGACGTGGTCTCTCCAGGAAATTCCGAGAATTATTCTGTACGACCACATATCAAAGGCCTCTAGTCTTTTTTTATCACTTTCAGATAAGCACCATGTCTCACAGCCGTACATTAAGATGCTCCAAACATGTTACCTATACGACCTAATAAATCATCAAAAAATATTTATTTATCTTTCTTTTATATTCATATATAGGGGTCGCCAGGAAACTCGTCATCATAAATGGGGTCGTGAATAAAAAAAGTTTAAGAAGCCCTGGTATAAATACATGAAGTTTCGCGTATCTGTCCAGGCGGAGAATGGTCGTGTGGACAACGTATTGTATAGGACGGAGCCAAGGTGCGACGCTCGACGTTCGAATCCCGCGTCTGCCGATATTTTTATTGAATGAATTGATGCGTAGAATTTGATGAGGAATTATATGTGTGTATTTAATTATTTATTTTTCATGTTTTTTTTTTCAGAAAACGCGAAACTAGTAAAAATAAAGCGGCGAGCAGTGAGAAGAGTTGAATCGAAAAAATGTAATTTTGAATCGTTCTTAGACGACGCAATATCAAGAGGATACGTTCTACAAAGAAATGATCTAAATAAATGTTATAAAAATTTGCCTGGATGCGGAAGGCAGACGATCGAAGAGGATGGAGACTCATTCGGTAGGCTTACGTTCGAAAGTGGACGGATACAGGCCGATGATGATGATAAAAATTGCTCTAAAGACTTTGTAAATGAAGATATTCTTATGCGTAAATTGGATAGGAAAATTGGCACCGCAGATGAAATTTTTACTGACAATTTGTCGGTTATAAAATGCATAACATTTCATAAGGAAAATGCAATCGATAGAAGGAATTGTACGTCTTCGTTTTGTTATGGCAATTGTGAGGGTGGATTGAAGACGTCTGCGGAATTGAAAACCGGACATTGTACGGTTTCCTGTGTCGGAAGCGACAAGGAAAAAAGAAAATGTGCGGGCGTGAAGACAGCAAAAGCAGACGATTTTTTAAACGTTAAAGGTGATGTTGAAGACAACGAAATTCGCGATGTTTGCCTTAAAAATGAATGTGATTTTTTGGCAAGTAATGTTGGTAGAAAATTTAATGTTTTTTGTGATATTAAACATGTTAAAAATAGTGAAAATGGTGAATGTTTGTGGGTGAATAATTTGGTGGAACAAAGCTCAGTTTTACGTGAAAATTTTGATGAAAATTTGGATGTAAATGACGCCAAAAATACTAGTAGCTTAAAAAGTTATGATAAAATGGGTAAACTATTAGAAAATGCTTCTTTTAGTGGTGATACATCGAAAGATTTGAGTGTTTTAGTATGTGGTGGAAGTAATGATGTTATAATTGATGAATTAGTTGAAAAATGTGTGAAAAATAATGAAAATAATGTTGATTTGGTTTGTAAATTTGATGATATTTCAATGACAAAAATAGTAGAGTGTAATGATTTAAAAATAGACGAAAGTTGTTCCAAAAAGATGGCGATGTGATATTTGAATTTGGGAATATTTCTAAAACTAAAGATAAAGAGAGTGAAGATTCAAATATTGAAAATAGTTGTTTCAAACAAGATGATAATTTGAATTTTGAATTTGGAAATGTTGAAATAATGAGAGATAGAGTGTGTGAAGATTCAAATATGTATGAAAGTTGTTCTAAACAATGTGGCGATTTGATATTTGAATTTGAGAATGTTTCAAAAACAAAAGATAAAGAGTGGAGATTTGAAAATTGATGGAAGATGTTCGAAAAAATATGGCGATTTAAAATGTGAAAATGTAACGATAGATAGAAATAGCAAAGATTCAAAAGTTCATGGAAATTGTTCCAAGCAAGATGGCGATTTAAAATGTGAACATTCAAATATTTATGGAAGTTGTTCTATACAAGATGGCGATTCAAAATTTGAAAATGTGAAAATAACAAAAATAGACAGTTCAAAAATTTTTAAAACTTATGGAAGTTGTTCTAAACAAGATGGCGATTCGAAATTTGAATGTAGGAATATTATAAAAACAAAAGAAAACGAGTGTGGAGATTCAAAAATTGATGAAAGTTTTTCTAAAGAAGATGACGATTTTAAATTTAAATTTGGAAATGTTATAAAAATGAAAGAAAGATACTGTGAAGATTCAAAATCTTATGAAAGTTGTTCTAAACAAAATAGAGATTTGAAATTTGAATATAGGAATGTTACAAAAACAAAAGATAACGAGGGTGAAGATTCAAAAATTGATGAAAGTTGTTCTAAGCAAGATGGCGATGTTTTGGAATTTGACAGAGCTAAGATTGTCGCTTTGTGGAATAGTTTGGAGGCCGTGGATTTTAGATTGGGAGTGTTGTTGATGACGCTGCAGGATGCGATGCAGAGATTGTGTGAGAACATTATTCTGTTGGATAAGCTGGCTTTTTTGAAAGAAAGAATGGAATCGAATGGCGTTTTCGATGGACGCTTCGTCAAAGTGACAGATGACACTATATCTCCGAGATGTTTTGCTTTAGTGTGCGGGAAATATGAAGAAAAATCGTCAACTTGATAAAATTAAATTTTATCTAAACAAATTGTAGGTGTGTATGGTTTAGTGATAAAGCGTTTGCTTACCATACTTTGATCGCGTGTTCAATGTCAGACGGATATTAAAATATAATATATTTTTAATCGATTTCTAAGCTCTACAAAACACCCCCGCTACGAATTTGCTTCCCCACCTATAAATTGCGAGTCATAGCTTATTAATCATAATTTTTGATAGAAATAGATGGAAGTTGTCTTGTGAACACCACCTATTCATAGTGAGACACCTTAAAATTGATGAATGCTGGGCTGTAGTGCATGACGTTAGCGGATCAACACTGCATACAGAGCTTAGCCATACTTAAAAATGGCAATAAGCATGGAATACACTAATAAGATTTATCCATCACAATGTATCGGTATTCTCCTGGGCGTTTTTTACTATATCTGATCCATATTTGGAGCATATGGACATCCTTAAGCTCAGATTGCTTAATACTTTTCTCAAGAACACTTTTATAAACCTAGGTCCTCTTGGGAACATATATGGTTCCCGCGATTCCCCAACCCTTATTTAACTATTAATTAAATATACATATAATATACATGAAATTCTTTTTTCAACGCGTCAATCCAAGCACAAAAATAACGGCAGAAGCGGGATGCGAACCGCGGACCTTGGAAACCAACTATGCCCAGTTATTCATACCGCTCAGCCAACTGGGCCATTGCTATGCCTAGACCGACTCGCGTTGAAACTAGTATTTATATAATTGTTATCATCGTACGGTAGATGTCGCTACAGTATACATTCAAAGTATGTATATTTTTATTTTTATTTTTTATTATTCAATCAGTCATCATTTATTCACAAGCTTAATATTATTACTTTCCGACAGTCTATTTATTTTAGTAAGTACCACTCGGGTCTCGAACCAAACTATAGACTGAATGGATGAGAAACGACTACTTATAGTTCCGACTCGGACTATATAACCAATCATTTACCTGTGTTACTGATGGATAATTTTACCTTCTTGATATTGTCTCAAGGAGACATTATTATATGATTTTTTTAATTTTTACTTCTTTAACCCTCGTCTTACGATGCTAAAAACTTCCGCGCGTTCCGATGGTGTCAACTCATTACACATTCTGATTTAAAGTGAATAAAATGAGTAGAAATTCGAAAAAATTTAAATATTCAAAGATATCGCTTAATTTTACAATAGTTGATGTCAATAAGCAGTAATAATTGACATTTAATAGCTAAAAACATGAAAAACATCAGACGAATACCTCAAACGGCCAGACGCACCTTCTCGCGTGAACTTCCGAGAGCTACTAACATTACTTGGCCTGTCGACATATGGATGAGCCGACGCGCATAGATATAATTTCGAACTAGGCGACCAACTGAGGTATCCCGTCTCGCTCACTCATATTAGTACGTCAGCGAGAGTGAGCAGTATAGATGCCGCCGCATCTGTGTATTTTTAATTTTATTTTCGCACACACTTCCGGCAGGTGCAATGATTCATAACAGTTGACGCGTCTTGATTGTAGTGGTGAATTTATTCCGGATTTTAGAAAAATATTTCCTGCTCCCGATGAGTGCCTATTATTATAATATTTTTTTTTTCAATACGTAAATTTATTAAGGAGGAATACCTAAAATCTGAACCCTGTAGGTATTATATTTACAGAGATATTTAAGTTATTACAAGCAATGTGTAGTCGATACACATCACCGGGGAGGAGAGGTTAACTAGACGGTATAGAAGTGTTGACTGTTTATTGATATGTTTCTTAAATCTATCTAGATTTTAAGAAAGAGTTAACACATGTGGTGTTCTTATTTTTTTTTGTTTTATATTAAATATTGTCTTTGAATGTTATGTAATTTGTGAAAGATTTTTAGTTGTAAAGTATAATATTATAGAATAAACTTTATGTTATTTAAAAGCATTTTTCCTTATTCATTTTTCCGAAGTCCGCAAGTCTTAACCTTTTGGGGTCCAATGTTTTTTTTTACAAGTTTCCACCAACTCCAAGCTATTTTGAGTGGATTTGTTTAATAATAATATTTATGCTACAGAATGAGAGAATCGGGATTTCAGAAATAAAAAAAGTAGAGGTTCGTTATTTGAGGTCTTTATTGTTATATGCACTATGATAATTTTTATATTAATTCAATGTATGGTATTTTTGAAAGCAATCTCCAAGATGAAGTCCGGGTTTCCTTTCGCAAGTGCTGCAAAAAAATGTCGTTAGTTGTCTTGCTCCTTTAATTTCTCAATTGGAACATACCATTATTCTTATCCTCAAGTCCGCACATCTATCATCCGCGGATATATCCACACGGTCAAATCCTTCGCCAGCGGTCATAGCTCAATGGTCAAAGCGTTTGCTTTGCAAGCCAAAGGTTCGATCCCCGACGGAGATTAAAAAAAAAAAGGATTTTTAATCGATTTATGAGCTCTAAAATACCTCCGATTGGTGTGAATTTGATCCATCACCCATAAAATGCCAGTCATTGCCTATTAATTAGAATTGTTGGTAGATGAAAGTCGTCCCGTGAAGACCACCCGTTCATAGTAAATTCCTGTAATAATAAAGAAATGATGCATGAATCTCGGGCTGTAGTGTATGACGTTGACGGATCAACACCTCACGTGCAGCGTTTAGCCATATACACCATAGTAAGCGTCATAGAATTCCACAGACGAGACTTCAGAATTACTATCACCACATCCTGTATGTGCTTACATAAAAAAAAACCTCGCATCTAAAGGTTTTAACCTCTCGATTGGAACATATCATTGTTCTTATCCTCAAGTTCGTACTTCTCTTTGTTATTGTTTCAAGGTGTGTTGGCCAGAAAATTTGGAAAAATCGCTTGCGGCTGAATATTTGACTGAAAAAGAGTATTCTTGAACGAAAATCGTGCGACCGATAGTCTTCTATCTTCGGTACATTTATAATTCCTATATTTATTATTACACCCAGGAATGCTCTTATTTCAGTTTCGGTTACATCTTTCCAATCATTCCAAAAAAGAATTTAAAAAAAAATACTAGGACAGCTATTTACACTTAAAAAAACTGCCTGTGAAAAAATTTCAAGACATACTTAACAAAGGAGCTGGTGGAAAAAAACAAATGTCAAGTACGTCTTGACAAAGGAGTTCAAAGGGTTAAGATTAAGGCGTTTAACCAATGCATCATCCCTGTATTAACTTATGGCGCAGAGACGTGGAATCTAAAAGTAGGTCTTACACATAAAATAAATGTCGCCCAGCGTGCTATGGAGAGATCCATGAGAGAAGTGTCGCTAAAAGATATAATCCGAAACGAGGAAACACGCAGAAGAACTCAAGTAGTGGATGCTACACAACGAATAGGCACACTCAAGTGGCAATGGGCAGGACATGTCTGTCGAAGAGACGACGGTCGATGGGGAAGAAAAGGGTTGGTGTAGACGACAGCTTCCAGTTCCGCTGACGATCCGCTCTACGGGCGTGTATCGGTTTTCCGCTCTTCACTAGACCATCTTCTCCCAGTTACTTGTAAGGTAACTAGTTACGCCATCAATCTGAAGTGGGCGGACAGCCTCATTTCTCCAGATTTCAGGCAGCCGGCGCGGCTTGACAGGAGGGTGGGAGATAGAAATGAAACGCAAGAGATTCAAGTCTAAACTGATTTATTTAACGTTCAAGTCGGTGCTTTTATACATTCATTTTCTGGTACCTACTTTTGCGGCCGTGGGAACAGTTTCGGTCGCACGGGTCTGTATTCCTTTCTTAGGGTTTTATTACTATACGAAGCGTTCCTGGAGATCTGTAATCCTAGCCATAACATCGGTTTATGTTTTTATGGCTAAAACTGACACGTATCCTAGGCTCGTTCGCACGCTTTACTAAACAAAGGAACACTTTCTGAATATTTAATATTTATGACATTTTCCCGAGAATAGACGCATCTCACGCTGGCCAACAAAGGAACACTTTTTGGCTTATTTAATATTTATGACATCTTCTCGAGAATAGACGCATCTCACGCTGGCCAACAAAGGGCGACGTTTTTGGCTTATTTAATATTTATGGCCCCCTTTCTAACAATCGGTCGGGGCTCACGGACTGTTTCTTTATTGAAGGTCCGCCCGATAATACTCGTGGGATGCAAAGTATAATAAACCATCGAATTCCTATATCATTACAAATAACACATTTACAAATAACATAACTATCAACAGCTGTCGTTTTCAGCGTGAGACGTACGTAACACTCCCACCGTGCAGTCTCTGCTGTACTCTGCCTCGGACGTCTCGACTCGTTCTGTGTTGAAAACCGCCAGCTTCGCCGCTGGCCGCGTATAAGTCCCTGTTGCAGTCTTTATCTGAACCACGCGAACCTGCCCGTCGGCTGCTGGAGTCGCTCGCGTTACTCGTCCCCGTGGCCATGTGTTGCGCGGCAACTTCGGATCCGCAACGAGTACCAGGTCTCCTTCCTGAATCGGCTCCGTCGGGGTCCTCCACTTCGGGCGCCGCGCCAACGTTGGTAAGTACTCCCGTACCCACCGACGCCAGAAAGCATCTGCCATCTGTTGTGACGCCCGCCATTGTTTCTTGAGACACATCTTCTCCTCCTCCGTGTCGTACTGTACCAGGGTCGTCATGCCACCAGCTGATCCTGTGTAGTCTCTGCTGTGCACCGCACCGGATGTCCCACGTGAATGTCGGCGCGAATGCCCGCATGCGCCCGCCGGGCGGTGGCGGCTCCCCCGTAGCAGAACCTTCATCGTCGCCGGAGGAGCGCCTCTGGGAAGAACGCACACGTATCGCCTCGTCGTCGACGATCTTCTCTGCCCGGAGCTCACACTCTCCTTCGGGCTTCAGGCGTTGGGGATTCTGGCAGCGATCGACAAATCCCGTAGTCCGAGCGGTTGTCCTTGGCGGTCTCGTCCTCGATGAAAACCGCGGCACGCTCGGCGGTCCCTCCATTACGCTGCAGTGCCCCACGAAGTGTCCAGCTTCATCGCCGCCTTTCGGTTGAGCGCACGTGCCGAACGCAACGTGGCCCAGCGGCGTATCACTCACAATTACGCCATCACGCCGGAATTGCGCAATCCTTCGCGGCACTATTAGCTCGGCACTGTCTAGACCTATGATAATTTCAGGCCTCACTTTCACACTGGTGACACAATTGTCGTTTAAACTGTCCTTTAAGTCAATCCACCTCCATTGGAGGTAGCCGGGAAGCTTCGACGCCATCTCCGCGAGCAGCGCCGTCGAGACGAGATGCTGCGCGCCGTAACTCTCGAGTGACGGCACGGTATTTCTGATTAGAGTTGTGTAATCTACAACAGCAATCACACTTCTATCCGGGAGCTGCGGGACCCTGCTCACCCGATTAGTCAGCATGTTGGCGATGACTCGAGGATTCCCGAACTCTTTGTCCAGGATCTGCATCACTTCCGGAACGTTTTCCGGATCTGACAGCATCTCGCTCACCATGTCAAAGGCTCGTCCGCTCAAGGCCTTTTTGTAGCCGGAGTCCATTTTCGACATTTTTCAGCTTGCACAATTTCGTCGATTGGATGAATTGTGTTTCAAAATTGCGCCACTCTAGCGGTTCCCCCGAGAAGGGTGGTAGGTCTTGGACCCCTGTCCGCCTTGCCATCATCGACTGTATTTCGGCATCATCCAGCGTCCTAGGCTTCTGCATGTCTCTCAACCATTCGTGAGTATGACGGTCGAGGTCGGCAGCCATTCCCCTCGATGCCGAGTTCTCGTACGCCGCGAATTCATCTCGATAGACGCCCGCGTCCCACTCGTGGGTTCGGTAGTTCAGCATCCTTGGTGCTGGCGGCTCCCGCCTCACCCACTGGTGAGCAGGATGACCAGCCTCAGCGTCCGCCCTCCATGGCGCTGGGTGCTCTCGAGCCGCGGCGACCGTATGCTCCGCGCACTCTTCACGAGCAGTCTCGCAGTTCAGCTGCTGCCGTGCGGCTGGCTCCCGCCTCGCCCACTGGTGAGTAGGATGACCGGCCTCAGCGTCCGCCCTCCATGGCGGCGCTGGGCGCTCTCGAGCCGCGGCGACCGTATGCCCCGCGCGCTCTTCACGAGCAGTCTCGCAGTTCAGCTGCTGCCGTGCGGCTGGCTCCCGCCTCGCCCACTGGTGAGTAGGATGACCGGCCTCAGCGTCCGCCCTCCATGGCGGCGCTGGGCGCTCTCGAGCCGCGGCGACCGTATGCCCCGCGCGCTCTTCACGACCAGTCATGGAGCTCAGCTGTTCTTGCGCGGCTGGCTCCTGCCTCACCCACTCGTAAGCGGGCTGCTCGGCCTCGGCTTCCGCGCCCGACCGACACGGCGCTGGGCGCTCTCGAACCGCGGCAGCCATATGCCCCGCGCGCTCTTCACGACCAGTCATGGAGCTCAGCTGTTCTTGCGCGGCTGGCTCCTGCCTCACCCACTCGTAAGCGGGCTGCTCGGCCTCGGCTTCCGCGCCCGACCGACACGGCGCTGGGCGCTCTCGAACCGCGGCAGCCATATGCCCCGCGCGCTCTTCACGACCAGTCATGGAGCTCAGCTGTTCTTGCGCGGCTGGCTCCTGCCTCACCCACTCGTAAGCGGGCTGCTCGGCCTCGGCTTCCGCGCCCGACCGACACGGCGCTGGGCGCTCTCGAACCGCGGCAGCCATATGCCCCGCGCGCTCTTCACGACCAGTCATGGAGCTCAGCTGTTCTTGCGCGGCTGGCTCCTGCCTCACCCACTCGTAAGCGGGCTGCTCGGCCTCGGCTTCCGCGCCCGACCGACACGGCGCTGGGCGCTCTCGAACCGCGGCAGCCATATGCCCCGCGCGCTCTTCACGACCAGTCATGGAGCTCAGCTGTTCTTGCGCGGCTGGCTCCTGCCTCACCCACTCGTAAGCGGGCTGCTGCATCGGGGCGTGAGTTGCTTCGCCCGTACTGCGGGCCGCACGGCGGTCCGCTTCATGTGCGGGCGGGACTGACTCACCGGCGCTGCAGGCTGCACGGTAGTGGTCCTCCTCAGGCTCCCGTATGACTTGCACAGACCTCGGCGTGGCGGGCTGCTGCATGGGGGCGTGAGTTGCTTCGCCCGTACTGCGGGCCGCACGGCGGTCCGCTTCATGTGCGGGCGGGAGCTCCGTGGTCCGCTGAACTTGTAGGCTGGCGGCCAAGCTTGCGATGGCTGCGTTGGTTGTCGTCACGGCTGCGACGAGCTGGGCCATCATGTCGGTGAGAGCGTTCAGCGACTTGCGGCGCGCCTCTCTGGAGTCCACGGACCTCATTGACTCCCCCCGATTCTGATCGGGCGTCGTCCTCCTCCATGTTAGTTCCACGGTTGCTTCCTGATCGCGTTGCAATCGGTGATCGATTGGCAGGCATGATCAGGTCAGGAGATGATCTTCTTCACGAAGGCAGGATCCGGCTCGAAGGACCAAATGTAGACGACAGCTTCCAGTTCCGCTGACGATCCGCTCTACGGGCGTGTATCGGTTTTCCGCTCTTCACTAGACCATCTTCTCCCAGTTACTTGTAAGGTAACTAGTTACGCCATCAATCTGAAGTGGGCGGACAGCCTCATTTCTCCAGATTTCAGGCAGCCGGCGCGGCTTGACAGGAGGGTGGGAGATAGAAATGAAACGCAAGAGATTCAAGTCTAAACTGATTTATTTAACGTTCAAGTCGGTGCTTTTATACATTCATTTTCTGGTACCTACTTTTGCGGCCGTGGGAACAGTTTCGGTCGCACGGGTCTGTATTCCTTTCTTAGGGTTTTATTACTATACGAAGCGTTCCTGGAGATCTGTAATCCTAGCCATAACATCGGTTTATGTTTTTATGGCTAAAACTGAAACGTATCCTAGGCTCGTTCGCACGCTTTACTAAACAAAGGAACACTTTCTGAATATTTAATATTTATGACATTTTCCCGAGAATAGACGCATCTCACGCTGGCCAACAAAGGAACACTTTTTGGCTTATTTAATATTTATGATATCTTCTCGAGAATAGACGCATCTCACGCTGGCCAACAAAGGGCGACGTTTTTGGCTTATTTAATATTTATGGCCCCCTTTCTAACAATCGGTCGGGGCTCACGGACTGTTTCTTTATTGAAGGTCCGCCCGATAATACTCGTGGGATGCAAAGTATAATAAACCATCGAATTCCTATATCATTACAAATAACACATTTACAAATAACACATAACTATCAACAGCTGTCGTTTTCAGCGTGAGACGTACGTAACAGTTGGAGTGGCGCCTTAAAGCTTGCAAACGAAGCGTTGATCAACCTCCTGCAAGATGGACTGACAACACAACTTTTAAAAGCAGGAGCAGCCTGGATGCGGATGGTGGAGGATTCAGAAGAATGTAGACTCATGCGGGAGGCCTTAGTCCAACAGTGGACGGACACAGTCAGACGATGATTTTTTATATATACTCATTGACTACTTGTTTTAACTTACCTTAGTACTAAGAGAGTTGAAACACCTGTAGTTTTTGTTTCAGGTTTTGTCGATTTTATTATTGAAGCAATTTTACTTTTACTGGTTTTTATGCTTAGGTAACATGTCACTCCATACATGTAGTGGCATTGACACATTTGGTTTACAGAAAATACGCTCCTGTGACGAAACCTACCGATATGTATTTTCATGCTTCACAGATTGCTATAAAGAATACATGTAGGTTGATAAAGGGAATGACTGCAGTTCCAATTTCCTACCGTAGATATTAAAATTAACTATAACTAGTGTACAAAATTATAAAGAGATGTTATCGGCTTAGATATACCGAGTAATGTGAGAATCTAGGTAATGTAAATGTCCATGTCTCTGGAGCGTCTTTTAAAAAAATATATTAAAATAATTCTAAAAATGTCGGCGGGTATAGCTCAATGGTCAAAGCGTTTTCTTTGCAAGCCAAAGGTCGTGGGTTCTCGATCCCCGACGGAGATTAAAAAAAAAAGGGTTTTCAATCGATTTATGAGCTCTAAAATATTGTTTGGTGTGAATTTGATCCCTCACCCGCAAAATGTCAGTCATAACCAAATCAACACTCCACATTCAGCGCTTAGCCATATGCACCATGATGAACGTCATAGAATTCCAGAGATTTGACTTCAGAATCACTATCACCATCTGCATATTGTCAGTCGCATGGATTACCGTTGGGTGATCGCAATTTTCATTTCGCAAATGAAATAATATATATATTTTTTTAAATAATTCCAGTTTTAAAATTGGTCAAATAATTAAATTATTCGCTCATTCGATTTTGATTGTTAGACACTATAAATAATGAAATTGTCTGTTATCATAAGTATGCCGCGGATACTACAGTGGCCGTCTCTTCAAATCGTTGGGCTCATGCTCTGAAGTTCATCGAAAATCATACACCTCACCAAGTGAACCTTTTGGTGCAGAGATATCTTGGGAAAATGACTACTTACACAACAAGTGGCGGTAATACGTGGTGACCATATGTTACAGACATGTATTTTTGTATACATTGACATCACCATGATATAGCCCTTGCCGACTGGTACCGAAAACCTCGATGTACAATCTTTCGTCTATTTATTTCTGTTCGCTTGCCATACATTTATGTGTCCGCAATATTGGGACTATTTATATAGACCGCCGCTTACGGCGCTGGTGACCGACCACACGGGTCAGTTGTGGGCCGACGGCCGACGAGGTCGCATTACGGCCGGCGGCATGTCATTCCGCCTGGCCGGAAACTTGTAAAGTTTCAAAGTAAATATATTGTCGATGGTAATGTTCTCCTAGATCTTTAGACATTGATCTTTAGACATCTTCTTCTTCTTTTATGTTATTTTTATCTGCTTATTATATTTTGTGTGTATATGTACTGTATATTCTATGCTCTGTAACTTTTTTCTTGGAACTTCTGTTCTGCAATAAATAAATAAGAAGTCTTTGTTTGCTGACCTGCTCCTCATCCTGCATCACGCGACGGAATAACACTCTTTTGAGAGAGGAGGATGCTTACATAAATGAAAATATTTGAATGAAACACTGTGGTGCGGTTTTAAGAAATTGAAATTTATTTCACAAATTTCGTCATTAAATTTTCAAAAACACACTTTGATAAAACTATAGACATTTTTTTACACATAAACTATATATATATAAATATATATAATTTTTAGAGTTTACAATATCCCTTACTACATATAAAGATAATCATAATTTAATAAACTTATCCATACATTTTAAAATGCCCAAAATACACCTTCAAAAATTGTACGAAAATTGGACGAAAAAGAAACGAAAAACATTTTTTTTTTATATTCTGAATTTGTTCTTTGTGAAATTATACAATACAAAATTGTCAAATTAAAAACACAATAGAAAAACAATTTTTCATACAAAATTCGTTCATTGGAAATCTTTACAATACATAATACACATTAAATAAAAAAAATGGGTATTCAGTTCCAAACTAATGTTGATCTTTAGCAATTTACTCGTATAAGAAATTATTTTTTTAGCTTAAAACTGTAGTTTCTTCGAGCAACTGCCCATCACATTTCTCATAATAAAAAATATTACATCTACGTTCCAGATAGGTACACCCGTGCTCGCAGCCGTCCATTTTTTTTTTATCCCAGTTGATACTTGCGGAGCTTCGAGCACTCAGTTTAGCACAACGGCAATGGCGCTCCTGAATGGCCTACCACCAGCACACCTCGATCCTTTTCTTACATCCTTTTCCTCTTTTGTCGATGGTATTGATCTCCTTGATCTCTGCGATCTTTCACACGTGTCGTCCTCTTCTTCTTTTGTGATTTTTTTTCGCATGTATTGTATGTTCATGTATACTCTATGCTTCTTATACTTTGAATAATCAAATATAAAAATAAATAAATAAAGAATTACATAAAATAAGATATAAAAGATTTTTTTTTATACAATTTTTGAAAGCACACTTACAAAATATTTAATTACATTTTTTTTACAATGGGATCTAAAATTATACATAGTTTTTATTTAAATATTTCAATGATTTAATGTATATTTTATATTATTTTGACATCTTTAGGAATGATTCAGTGATGACGTGATTGGTTTGTGAATACGCATTTCATTTTTCAAGGACTAAAATTTTCCAGCCAAAAAATTTTGGCCCGAAAAATAAAATTCAACAGTTTTTTTTTTTGAGACACAACATTTAAAAAAAATAACTAAAAAATACGTAATACGTTAAATAATTGTTGCGTATATTGTTGACGTTAGTTACGTTATAACGTTGAATACTTAGAAGTTTGAAAAATAACAAATTTAAAAAAAACTCTGTATTTGGAAGACCATATGCTCTTTTTTAAGTAAGCACATACAGGAGAATACTGACAGATGGCGATGAGCAATTCTGAAGTCTCATCTGTGGAATTCTACGAAGCTTACCAAAGTGCATATTGCTAAGCGCTGCATGTAGAGTGTTGATCCGCCAACGGCATAGACTACAGCCCGAGATTCACGCATCATCCTTATTATTACAGGAATTTACAATGAATGGGTGGTCTTCACGGGACGACTTTTGTCTGCCACCAATTTTAATTAATAGGCTACGACTGGCATTTTACGGGTGAGGGATTGAATTCACACCAACCGGGGTATTTTAGAGCTCAGAAGTCGATTGAAAATCATTTTTTTTTAATATCCGTCGGGGATCGAACCCATGACTTTTGACTTGCAAAGCAAACGCATTGACCATTGAGCTATACCTGCTCCATTTAAAGAACTATTATTATAAAAGACTCATTGTTTCATAGTTATTTCCTATTAGAGACATATAAGCGCCACATATAAGTGACACATAGTTCTATTAAATGCCAATATCTTCGTATTGTCAAAAGCCATTTCTTCTTAGTGTATATATGAACTAAAAAAAAATTAAAGAAGTTTTTTTTTTCAAAAATGATGATTAGCACGACGAGCTCTCGAGGTGAAGACCATATAGTATTAAGCGACTTCAAAAACAACGGCGCTTATATAAAACATTCTTTATAAATAATGAAAAATATTTTTATATTGATTTTAAATTAATAATCATTGAAGTTAAGCAGCATTCGGCGCAGACCAAAATTTGGATGGGTCACCGCTTAATGCTTAAATGAAATCTCAAAACAACGGCGCTTATGGAAAATATTCTTTATAAATAATTAAAAATAATTATTTATTGATTTGAAATTAATAAACATCGAAGTAAAGCAACATTTGAAGCTGAGCAAAATTTGGATGGGTCACCGCTTACTGCTTAAATGAAATCTTAAAACAACGGCGCTTATGGAAAATATTCTTTATAAATAATTAATAACATTTTTATATTGATTTGAAATTGATAATCATCGAAGTAAAGCAGCATTTGAAGAATACCGAAGTTTGGATGGGTCACCGCTTACTGCTTAAATGAAATCTCATAACAACGGCGCTTATTGAAAATATTCTTTATAAATAATTAAAAATATTTTTATATTGATTTGAAATTAATAATCATCGAAGTAAAGCAACGTTCGACGCAGATCAAAATTTGGATGGGTCACCGCTTACTGCTTAAATTAAATCTCATAACAGCGGCGCTTATGGAAAATATTCTTTATAAATAATTAATAACATTTTTATATTGATTTGAAATTGATAATCATCGAAGTAAAGCAGCATTTGAAGAATACCGAAGTTTGGATGGGTCACCGCTTACTGCTTAAATGAAATCTCATAACAACGGCGCTTATTGAAAATATTCTTTATAAATAATTAAAAATATTTTTATATTGATTTTAAATTAATAATCATTGAAGTTAAGCAGCATTCGGCGCAGACCAAAATTTGGATGGGTCACCGCTTAATGCTTAAATGAAATCTCAAAACAACGGCGCTTATGGAAAATATTCTTTATAAATAATTGAAAATAATTATTTATTGATTTGAAATTAATAAACATCGAAGTAAAGCAACATTTGAAGCTGAGCAAAATTTGGATAAAGCTTAAATGAATTCAAAACAAAGCTGAGCATTTGAATGAGCTTGGATGGGTCACCGAAATTGATAATCACTGCATTTAAATGAAATCTCTTACTGGTTAAAAAACAACGGCGCTTATGGAAAATATTCTTTATAAATAATTAATAACATTTTTATATTGATTTGAAATTAATAAACATCGAAGTAAAGCAACATTTGAAGCAGACCGAAATTTGGATGGGTCACCGCTTACTGCTTAAATTAAATCTCATAACAACGGCGCTTATGGAAAATATTCTTTATAAATAATTAATAACATTTTTATATTGATTTGAAATTGATAATCATCGAAGTAAAGCAGCATTTGAAGCAGACCGAAATTTGGATGAGTCACCGCTTACTGCTTAAATGAAATCTCATAACAACGGCGCTTATGGAAAATATTCTTTAGAAATAATGAAAAATATTTTTACATTGATTTGAAATTAATAAACATCGAAGTAAAGCAACATTTGAAGCTGAGCAAAATTTGGATGGGTCACCGCTTACTGCTTAAATGAAATCTCATAACAACGGCGCTTATGGAAAATATTCTATAAAAATAATTAATAGCATTTTTATATTGATTTGAAATTGATAAACATCGAAGTAAAGCAACATTTGAAGCTGAGCAAAATTTGGATGGGTCACCGCTTACTGCTTAAATGAAATCTCATAACAACGGAGCTCATGGAAAATATTCTATATAAATAATTAAAAATATTTTGAAATTGATAATCATCGAAGTAAAGCATCATTCGACGCGGTCCAAAGTTTGGATGGGTCACCGCTTACTGCTTACCGCATGTCGATGGTTGCTTAATCCACCTCTCAGGACTATAAATGAACAGACTAATCATCTTTAAAAAAATCGGTTAAGAAGTCGTTCAAAATGAGCTTAGGTTTTTTTTTCTTCAAAATTGATGATTAACCCGACGAGCTCTCGAAGCTTGGACCATATGGTCCTTAGCGACATCTCAAAACAACGTCACTAGTATTAAAACATTTAATATGAATAATAATAAAAAATATATATTGTTGAGAACAGCACATTTTGAAAGAGGTTCTTGTTAGATCACCGAAGTAAAGCAACATTTAAAGTGGACAAAAACTTGGATGGGTCACCGCTTATTGCTTTTCACATGATGGTTATTTAATCCATCTCTTAGGACTAAATGAACGGACTAATCCTCTGATCTTCTTTAACCCTTTCGGATCGGTTGTCGGCATAAGCCGTCTTAAGATTCCCCGACCGTTGACATCGATTGACGTAATATATCGTTTTGCTACTTTCAGTACTCATTGTGACATCTACGGTAGGAAATTGAAACTGCAGTCATTCCCTTTATCAACCTACATGTATTCTTTACAGGAATCTGTAAAGCATGTAAATAGATATCATTAGGTTACGAAAGTGGTTCTCGTTAGATCACCGAAGTTGAGCAACATTTAAAGCAGACTGAAATTTGGATGGGTCACCGCTTACTGCTTACTGTATTTCGATGGTTGTTTAATCCATCTCTTAGCTAAATGAATGGACTAAACTTTCGCATCGGTTGTCGGCATATGCCGTCATAAGATTCCCCGACCGTTGACATCGATTGACGTGATATATCGTTTTGCTACTTTCTTAAAAAAGTTTTTTACGCATCATCTGATAGCTAAAGGATACAAGAACCAATGTGATATATGAAAATGGACCAGACAAGTACATTTATGCTTCAAATACTAGTTTTATAATTGACAGTATAATTTGTATTCAAACCGAGCCGTAATGAAAGGGTTAAAAAAATATTGATTAACACATCATTCAAAATGTGCTCCGGATACTATACGTATATCGGCGAGGACCATATGGTCCTAACTGACATCGCTAGTATAAAACATTTTAAATATTTTTATTCATGAAAACTGCACATTTGTGAAAGCGGTTCTACTTCGAAGTTAAGCAACATTCGACGCAGATCAAAATTTGAATGGGTCACAGTTTGGTTGTTACTGCATGTCGTTGATTGTTTAATACGCCCTTTATGATCATTTGGTCCTAAATGGTGTTAATGAACGAACAAATTACCCGATATTCTTTAAAAAATCCGATTAACAGATGGTTCAAAATGTGCTTCGGATACTACAGCAGCCGTCTCATCAATCAACGTTTGAAGTAGACATGTCTAGTGATAAAAGCGTAGATAGTGGCAACTTTAGAACGTAATGGCAGCTATTTGTAGCGACCATATATTTCACACATGAAATGCACATGGAAAGCAAAAAAAAAAAATTACAAAAAATCTTTCGTCTCAAAAAAAAAGTATTATTTTATGTTTGTTTTAATGAATATGTTTTTTTTTAAACACACTATTTTGTATAATAATAATAAAATAAAAAATCAACCCTCGTATAGCGTTTTTAATACTTTGAATGATTAGCCCGATGCTTTTGATGGCTCGGAACATTTGGTAGTAAGATGCGGCTTAACCCAAAATGTTCACTATAGAAGGAAGCGTTATGTTATATAAGAAACCGCCGCAATCTTTGTAGGAAGAAATCTATATAGAAGTATACGCTGTAGAAGAGTTGCTGTAGACTATTACCTTGTATTATTTTTAAATTTTTTTACTATGTGAAAAAAATATATGTAGAAACTACGCATTTAATGATATTAAATTTAAATAATAAAAAAAAAATTGGACAAATCTTTGAAAAAATAAAATTTAGTTCCACATAAATCTTTAGTGACCAGTAATTATTTAGGCAATTACCGAAGCGCTGAAATCCATGCAAAACATATTTAATTGTAACTTCAATATGAAGATAAACAGCGCAAAAACCAAAGTCATGAGAGTAAGCCGCAATGAGCAGCAGAACATTAATATATCAATGCTAGGAGTAACACTAAATGATGCAAAAGAGTTTGTATACCTTGGAAGTACGATCACCTGGGATGGCAGAACAAAAAGAGAAGTCAACAGTCGCGTACATCAAGCAAGGCTAGCTTTAATAAAACATTTGTATGGAGCATCTTGATGTACGGCTGTGAGACATGGTGCTTATCTGAATGTGATAAGAAAAGACTAGAGGCCTTTGAGATGTGGTCTTACAAAAGAGTTGTCGGAATTTGCTGGAGAGACCACGTCACGAACAATGAGGCTCTCAGCATGATCAAGGAGGATAGGCACCTAGTGAGAGCCATCTCAGAGAGGCGATCGGTCACATCATGCGCCGCGATGCTCTTCTTCACGACATTGTGGAGGGGACGGTTGAGGGGAGAGACTGTATAGGGTGGCCTAGACGGGAGTGTTTGCAGCAAGTGTTTGAGGACATGAGTTGCAGCTCTTATGCTGAGCTGAAGAGGGTTGCAGAGGATAGATAAGAGTGGAGATCGAGATGCAAGATTTTGTTGCTGCAAACCAATACACCGGATTGATACTACGAAGAAGAATGAGAGTTACAGGCAGTCAAGAGCATTTTCCACTGAACCAATATTTTTTAAAGTAAAATATTTTCTTTTATGCAACTTTTGATTAATTTCCCAACAATTGTAAACACTTTTCGCATTATTTGATTGTGTTGCCAGGTGTTAAATTGATAATTAACGGACAGCTTTCCTCGGTAGGTAATTACAAGTGAAAAAAAACATAAGTAACCTTTAAACGCCCAGTGGTTTCCTTACGGGAGCGCAGATTAGCTATGTTCAATGCCCTACGGTCCCATACAGGAGTGCTTATGGTTCATTTCACAATCGGATTACATTAATTTGTAATAATAGTATTAAAGTGAGTTCATGGAAGAATCTATTGTGCGACGAAACATTACAAACATTGGCCTGCTAGGGCATTGAACATAGCAAATCTGCGGTCCCGTACGGGACCACTGGGCGGGTAAAGGATAATAAAGTACTGTAAAATACAACAAATTCAAATGCGTAATTTGAGCATGTCTAAACACCAATTCAATAACACAAGAAAATAATTTAAGTGATACTAAATATATATATATATAACAGTGAATTAAGTTGACAATATATATAAGACTAAAAAAGAATATTAAAAAATAATGCCGATATTCACGTATATGCGTAATTTCCATTTACGGTGTCTCGATTAAAGAAAATCACGTAATTTTTTAATTTAACGTTATCTAGCGCCTGAAACGTTAATCTGAATTTAACCCTTTCGCATCGGTTGTCGGTATATGCCGTCAAAGATTCGGTTGACGTGATATATCGTTTTGCTACTTTCAGTACTCATTGTGACATCTACGGTAGGAAATCGGAATGCAGTCATTCCCTTTATCAACCTACATGTATTATTTACAGGATCTGTAAAGCATGTAAATAAATATCGTAAGGTTTCGTCACAGGAGTGATTTTTCTGTAAACCACATGTGTCAATGCCACCACATGTATGGAGTTGCATAATTAATGTTTGTTAAATATAATAGTTTTTAATGCATCATCTGATAGCTAAAGAATACAAGAACCAATGTGATGTATGAAATAGGTCAAATAAGTACATTTATGCTTCAAATACTAGTTTTATAATTGACAGCATAATTTGTATTCAAACCGAACCGTAATGAAAGGGTTAAAATTATTCACAAAAAAGTAGAAAACTGAAAAAAACATATATATGTAACATTTTTTTTTTGTAAAATTGCATTAATTATGGTATTGTGGCTTTTGAGTTTAGCCGTGTGTAGCGAATTACTCTTTTACAATATTTCTACCGCCATTGGAGGGGTCTTCTTTAGGGTTGATGACTTATGGTTAGTTGGTGTCTGCAGGTAGTTTAGCCGGCAGCCTAACGTATCTCCACGAGGTCATATCGGAGAGTAGTGTACAGTGGGTATGTTCCAAGAAGCGTACCTCCACGAGCGTCATGTCGGACTGTGATTGTCCTTGCTTGTCTGTACAGGTTTTTGAGTATGCGCCAGAGGTGGAAGCCATGCTGTTTAGAAAGAATCAAACCGTCATCCCTGTTGATGTTGATGGGATGTCTTTTGATTTCAATGGCTTCCCTTACTAGGCGCGTATGTTTTCCTTGCGTTCGAGCCACGATTTCCGTTTAGAATGAAAAGTATTGCATATTTTTTTATTTCATTTTTCAGTTTTTCACCAAAAAAAGTACAAATTTATAATTTCACAAAAAATTGATCTATTCCAAAAATATAGATCATTAAATTGTCTACGTTTTATTTTCGGGGAATTTTATTATTAGATTAACGGTTTAGGCGCTAGAAAACTTTTATATATAAAAAAAAAAAAAACTTCACTCGAAAAAATTACTTGTAAGTGGGTATGATTGGTTTTTTTGTATGATAATAGTGTGTTTTATGATTTGCTCTGTTTTTTTTAAATTAAGATTAATAATTTTTGCTTCTGATCTAATTGCTGTAAGTCTGATGTTGCTGCGTCTCTTAGCCTCTATTTTTCCTTTAGCGCACGGTCGCCATGTTCAAATTCCTGTAAACAGAAATAACAAAAAAAAACATATTATTAAAAATATACGCCTTTTGGGATTCAAAAAAATATATTATTATAAGTAATTAAATATACACATACTATAATGCAACAAATTATTTTAATACGCATCAATTCGTTCAGAAAAAATATCGGCAGAGGAGGGATACGAACCAGCGAACCTTGGAACCAACCATTTGTTCAAGTTCATTACACTGGTGTGCCGTGAGCCGATACAGGTGTGCCGCGATCAAATAAGGCAATATTATTAATAAATAATTGTACAACGGTCCTCAAACTCATAGCGCCTATCGCCTATTTATGTAGACATACAACGAGGTACTTGCTTTTAAAGTTCTAAAAGAACTTAAGAAAAAGTGAAATTGATCAAATTAATATCTATTTTTGGCTTTTGGTGTGCCGCGGTATTCAAGGTGAGAACTTTGGTGTGCCGTAGATGAGAAAAGGTTGTGGAGCTCTCGACCATCATCTGCCCGAACTGCTGTATGGAATAAGTTACATTTATACCATTGCTTATCATATAACGGTAGATGTCTCTATGGTATATATTTAGAGTGTGTATATTATTACTTTTTATTATACACTCAGTCAATATGTTATTACAAGTAATGCATCATCATCATCATCGTACCAAGTTCACTCCCTTAATTGGAGTACGCATCATCAAGGAGACTAAACTGTCCTTCAGTGTGATGCGGGTGTGAGGCGGGTGAAGTCCAGTCACACCATTTATAACTCAAGAACTGCTGAACCGATTTCCACGATTATTTATATTGATTAAATAAACTTTATATAGAAAAATCTAAGGTTACATATAAGTCAAAAGAAATAAAGTCAATTAAAGTAGGTGCAAGCTTTAAGTTATACAACTACCTACAAGTGACCTTTAAATATTATTGCTTTCAATATTCCTGTCATAAAATCAACTCGTGAGTTCCACAGGGCTCTGTGCTGTCGCCCACTCTTTTCCTTCTGTATGTGAATGATTTGCTTCATTGCGCAAACATTCACTGTTATGCCGACGACAGCACTGTCTATGAGAGTATAATCTTCCACAAACCTCCGAAACATTCGGAACTATCTGCTGCTAGGGAATCTCTGGTGGAGAAGATGAACATGTCTGTTGAAAGGGTTTCACGATGGGGTGACCTCAACCTCGTCAGTTTCAACATTTCACAAAACCCAATCATGCACTTTCTCCACCAAGAAGACTGCAATGGATCCTGTATCTTTCAACGGTTGTTCTCTTCCAAAAGCAAGCTCCATCAACATGCTTGGATTATCGATCTCGAATAATGTCAAATATTACGAGTCAATTAAGTATAAAGCTCTCGCTTCCAAAAAACTAGGCGTATTATATAGATCACTGAGGTATTTCGACGATAAACAACTTCTTCTTATATATAAAGGATAAATCCGACCTATGCTTGAATACGGCAGTCACTTGTGTGTTGAGACACAAAATACCTTCTTAACTTAATTGACTCAGTTCAAATAAGAGCAATTCGTTTGATAAACAATAACACACTTACGTCTAACCTGCAATCAATGGAACACAGGCGTAAGATTGATTCGCTTAGTCTTTTCTACCGTTATTATCACGGTCGCTGCTCTTCGGAACTTAAAGAAAAAAATTTCTCCTGCACCCACCCACAACCGAAAATTTCGTCTTACACTTGCTGAACATCCATACACGATTAACGTGCGTTGACCAAGAACTGGCAGTTTCCAAAGCTCCTTCTTTAATGCCACCGGTAAGCTTTGGAATGCTCTTCCATCGTCAATGTTTCTTCCTTCCAACAATCTGGATCTCTTCAGCTCCACTCGATCAGAACAAAGTGTCGACTCTTCAGCGCCTGTATCGTCCGCTATTTTAAAATACAAAAATAAAATACCTCACACGTGTAGAGAAAAAATCCTTTCTCACTTTTATGTGGGTTGGCAACTTATCGGGATTTCATTGCGCTTTCCCCGAAAGCAGGGGATAATCCCCCAGGTGTCGGGATTTTCGGGAATCACCTTTCCTTTCAAAATATTCGCTAAACTGACCGTCGATACATTTTCACACTTTAACTCAGAATATATAAAAATATTTCTTTGGGTTAGGTTTGGCCCATTGAACTAATAATAGGAAATATGACATTTACCTCTGATTCATATTTCAAAAAAGGTTTTATTTCTTTATATTTTTTGGAGCTAGATATATATTTAATAATTTATAAGATCTTCTGCTTCTTCGTGTCAGCGACGTCAAATTAGTTTTTGCCCAGTATCTAGCAACATCGATAGCCCGTGTGCTGTCCAGCATAAGGTCCTGCGATGTGCAGCTTAATGGGCACATGGAGCAGGATCTTAGGTGTGAGGCAGTCTGCAGGTCTCCACAGTCACAATAGTGACTCTTCCCTGCCGAAGCATTCCCCACCGCTCGAGGTTGTCCTTTGTTCTACCGACTACAGTTTTTAATCTGTTCAGGGATTTCCAGGTCCGCCAGTCAAGGTTCTTGCCAGTTGGGGAGGTCATGCTTTGGAGTAATGAAATTATAAAATATGGAGTGTTGATCCACTAACGTTACAGCCTGACACGCATTGATCCATTTTTACAAGAACTCACTGTGAATAGGTGGTGTTTACGCGACAACATTTATCTATTGTATATCACCAATTATAATTAATAGGGTAAGACAGCATTTTACGTGCGAGGAATCAAATTCATACCAACCGGGGGTATTTATATTGCTTGGAAAATATTTTTTTAATCTCCGTCGTGGATCGAACTCACGACCTTCGTTTTGATAATCAAATGCTTATACAACTTAGCCCTGCAACATATGGAGAACTCTTCGTAATGCCTTATGGTCACAGGTTCAATGAAAGGAAAATCCTGAAAATCCCTATCTCCTTGTTGTGGTGGGGGGCGAGCGACATCAGTCAGCCAATATAGACAGGGACTGAATGTTGGCCGGAATAAGCCAACACCCAGCTAACCTCATCAGGTCAAGCTGGTTACGGCACTCTATTGTCCCGGAGGTAGTAAATGCTCTCCAAAAGCGGATGAACCTTTTTGGTCAACGGCATTAGGATGTGGAAATAAAGGGGAAAATACCACATTGAAAGTTTAAAAGACATCCCATGTATCATCGATAAGAGTGGAGATCGAGATGCAAGATTTTGTTGCTGCGAACCAATCCACCAGATTGATACTACTACAAAGAAGATACAACTAAGCCATACACGCCGGTATTTGGTCCTAAGTGGCGGCTCAATACAATAAATGAACCACCTTACATGCCATTCCAATAATTTTCTTCCCCATCGACCACATTGCCACTTGAGTGTGCCTATTCGTTGTGTAGCCTCCACTACTTGAGTTCTTCTGCGTATTTCCTCGTTTCGGATTCTATCTTTTAGCGACACTCCTCCCATGGATCTTCCCATGGCATATTTAATAGACTTGATAAGTTACTTCTTCTTAGTTGTATTACTTGTCCCAGATAGGTATAGTCGTTTACAACCTCTATTTGTGTTCCTCCAATGGAAATAGGGTCAAAGGTCTGGGAAATGTGACTATTTATCATGGCTTTTGTTTTGTCCAAGTTCATTTTTAAACCAATTCTCATGGATCTCTCCATAGCACGCTGGGTGACCTTTGTTTTATGTGTAAGACTTGCTGTTAGATTCCACGTCTCTGCGCCATAAGTTAATACAGGGAGGATGCATTGGTTTTAAGACATTGCGAAATTTTCGATTTAATTAACAGTTATGTTACATGAATATAATGTATGGTTGATCCTTACCAATGGAAGCACCTGTAGAGATTGCCGACGCCGAGGTAGGAGCAGCGCAGCGGGCGCGCGCTCCGCAGGGCGCCCGGCTCCAGCTCGGGCTCGGGCTCCGGCGCCAGGGGGGCTGCGGGCGCCTCGTCGGCCTCGGGGGCGCGCTTGCCGTACCTGCCGCCCATGAAGAACCTTCAAACGGACGGTCGCAACTCGCGGATAAGGCGTTCGGACCGACTAGTTAGGCTGTCTACCGCTAAACACAGTGCTGTACCCACACGCAACTACGTGGAACACCAAGAGATTAAAGAAATAAACAAGAAAAAACTAACAATTTTACGAATTTTCTATGAGAAAGAGCTTTAACACTATCCAGTCCGATTACACAATATGTGCGTAATCACCAGGCCGAACGTTAAAGGCGGGTCACACAACAAATGTGTGCGATCGTTCCACCAACGCTTAGTGGCCGACTATTCTCAACTTGTGTTTTTTCAAACGTTAGTGGCCGTAACACAAAATATGTGTTGCTTTTACTTTCGAACATAATTCAAAGATCTCAAACCTTTTCAGTGAGGGTCATATTTAATTTTATTTGAACACATGTAAAAAAAATAAAAATGTGAGATTAGACTTTTTCTCGCTTGTTATAGTTATTATTTTTAAATTGGGAAAACGTTGATCGTTTTTCTCGATCAATATTTCGATTGTATGCATTTAAATTTAATATGTTTGTAAGCAAATTAAGTATTTCCCAAAACATAACTGTTTTTTTAAATATTTTATTTTATATTGCAATGCGCAATATTTTTGGTTATTCTTAGTCTCCTTATATACGCTGATGCTTTGTCCGATATTCCCTCAGACGCCGAGGAGATCCAAGACAGCGACCATGATGGGGGATGGATATATATAGGGTCTGCCATCTAACGTTTTTTTTTTTCAACTAGTGCTTATTTCGTGAACGGTAACACTTAGCTCATGTCTGATTTGACAAATAATTGGTTTAATCCTTCCGCTAAACGAATATGGTTGTGTATACGCTTGAACAACGCTGGAAAATATTGCGACATTACTTTGAAAATCATGGTAATGTTGCAGAATGTGTGCGAAAATTGCGTACGGATTTTGGAAGAAGAGAATCACCGTCAGCTCCGTATGTTCGTTATCTTGTGAAAAAAGTGAAAGAAACTGGCATCCTCATCGATAAACCAAAGCGCGAAAAGCCAAAAACAGTGCGTACACCCGAGAATATTGCTGCTGTGGCAGAAAGTGTGCGTGAAGCGCCATCAATGGCGCTTCCATGCGGCGCGGCCATGTTGAACGCATTTTTGTTCACAAAAATTGAAGAGGAGGATATTGGCAACATTTGGTTTCAACAGGACGGCGCTACGTGCCTCACAGCCGAAGCTACACTCGATGTTTTGCACCCTGTTTTAAAAAAAAAAGTTATTTGGCGGACCCTTTATAAACAAATAAATGTATGCGAATTTTTTTGTAAGCAATTCTTTAAAAAAACAGTCGGCCTCCGGCGTAAATTTATCGCGTAACCGCGCAGACTGGATAGTGTTAGGAGGAACTACAAGGTAAACTGGTTGCGGGAGGCAAAACTAAGTTTTCAATTTTTACACTAAAGTTTTATATAAGACATATACGTATGAAAAAATGGTGTATGTTCTTAGCCACCAGATTCAATCAATATATACGAAAAAAAACTAACAAAAAATCACGAATTTTCTATAAGTTATTATAGTGACGCTTGCAGCCACCAGGTGGACTGGTTGCTTGGAAGCCATATTGTTCCTGAACCGAGATCGCGGTCCCGAAATTACAGCGTCTGCTAAATGGAGACGCCGGAATACCAAGTACCCGTATTTTCGGGACCGCGATCTCGGTTCCGGAACATTGAAAGACTTTTGGATGCTTAATACAACACAGTTATGTATATACAAAATAACGTTTTGAACACTTACATTTAATAAAATATTTTAATATGTTTTTATATCCAAAAAACATAAGCTTACAGTTAAAAATACACTACTTATATTAACAACTACTTAACATATACTACCTATATTATATTTTTACTGACAAAATTATAAAAAGAACTTTACATTTACAAACTTTTTTGTGGTTGAAAAATGTGCAGTGGAAATTTTGAGGTTGGGTTATGTGGTGCTTTGACCAAGTGTTCTTGGCTTTAAGAACGTTCGGCTTATCATTTGAACTACTTAAAAATCATATTCAATTTAAATAGAGAGTTCTAGCTAGAGATATGTACATTTTGTTGAAGAATTGACATGCAACTGGAAGGAAAAGGAAGGCTAAGTTAGGTTATGCTGATTTAAGTTTAGGTTATGTTCGATTTTTTTTACATGAGGACTTTAAATGGGGACTTTACATGATAATGTATGGATATTACCCGTGGCTGTACCCATCTTGCGGAGGACCGAGAGAGATGCAAGATTCGGTTGCTGCAAACCAATCCACCGGATTGATACTACGAAGAAAGTACCCATCTAACTTTATACGGGGTATGTTGGGATACAACGAATTGCTAAGTGTAGTGTCTTATCGTATACTCGTAATTATAAGATGGTATGCCATAGGTACTGTATGGGTGGTATTGGCGTCCCGCGAGTATCATCCATCAGAGACCTTGGCATACTCTTTGAAAGCAAGCTAACGTTTCATGCTCACATTGAAGCTGTGTGTGGAAGGGCACTGAAGATGTTAAGATTTGTTCTGCGTGGTGCCAGGACTTTCTCGAGCACTAACGTACTGGTCGTACTGTACAGTTCATTGGTTCGTAGCATACTTGAGAGCGGATCTATTATTTGGGCTCCCCACGAGAATAAATATGGCCTCATGTTGGAGAGAGTTCAGAAGAAATTTTTGAGGTTTCTTTACATGAGGATGTATGGATTTATCCGTGGATGCACCCATCTAACTTTATACGGGGTGTGTTGGGATACAATGAGTTGAGAACTAGAAGAGATGTGTGCATGGGTATGCATTTATTTCGCCTAGTGCGTGGCGTGTTCAGAAATCCTGATATTTTGTTGGAAATTTGTTTGTTTGTCCCTGACAATTATTTAATGATAAGGAGGCACAGATTGCTTATTCTTCCTAGGAGAAATACTAGCCAGCCAGAGACTACGCCCATTGGGAGAGTGATCAGACTGTTCAACCATATCGCCTTAAATATTGATATATTCCACTTGAGAGAAGTCCAGTTTCGACATGAGCTCCACGAATTTATTTATCAAAGTAAGTTCAGTGAGCTTCGGGACTTTAAAATAATTGTTTTTAATAAGCGTAAATACCTATATTGATAAACTGTTTTTAATATATCTTATTTCAGGATCGTAGTAAATAAAATTTGTAATGTTTCTGAAAGAAATAAAATTCATATATAACAACTATAGTGTTAAACTAATGTTTGCTAATTGTTTTGAATGTTTTATATACAACCTAAGTGGGATAAGGGCTGGTTTAGAGTTAGGTTAGGTTATATTAGGTTAGGTTATATTAGGTTAGGTTATATTAGAATAAATATTAGAACTATAAGAGAGTGCTAACTAATGTTTGGCATGTTTGTTGAAGATTATCCAAGAAACTTGAGACAACAAGAATAATGATTTACGTTTGGTTAGGTTAGGTTAGGTTAGGTCAGGTAGGGTTCAACACGACGACTATACAGTGCTATCTAGTGCTCGGCATTCAAAGGTGTTATAAATCTGTTTGAGTGGATCCTGCTCTCTTGCCGCGGTTTCTGTGACGTCCTGTCGGTACCTACTTGTCGGTCCTTGAAGACACAGAGAGGTCGGAACTGTGGTCACTGCGGCCGTAGCGGGAGCCCATGTAGAAGGGGCGGTTGGCTGAAAGGAAATAATAAGAAAAAACATGTTAAATATACACATAAAATTATACATCAAACATTACAAGTTTGTGACCACGCGGTATGAAATCCCGCGCGACCGCGACGTGACCTTGCTTCGCCATAGGGTGGTAACTGACTGCCGTGGGGGTAGCGGCGCTACGGATCTCGCTCAGCGCAGCCGGCGGCAAAAACTATGTGACTGGCTCCAATGTGGCCACATACATAAAAGTATGGCAAGCGACAAAAATACAAGACGAATGATTGTTTATCGAGGTTTTCGGTACCAGTTAGCAAGGGCTAAAAATATGTAAAAAAAGTAGTAATTACAATTCATAAAGAACAAAACAAGTAAAACTTTGCTTAAAGCCACTGAGTTATTACGTTTTTCAAAGCAAGAACGAAATAACGGGATTCTACTGTATTCGATTGCTCTAAAATTATTCGATACACCTAAACCTTTTTTTGTGCGATAGATGCGTTCCGTAGTAAATCGCACAAAAAAAGCTATGATTTACAAAGAAAAAGGGAAGATGCGTTCCATGGATTTTAAAAATCGCATAACTTATGCGCTTAATCGTGTACGGTGTATATGTTCTTCAATGGCTTCCCTTACTAGGCGTGCATGTTCTGCTTGTGTTCGAGCCGCGATTTCGGGTTCGAATGAAAACTTATGTCCCGTGTCAGCCAGATGCTCTGCCAGTGCTGACGCCATTGGACGATTACCCGACATGACGCTCGGGGAGGTACGTGCGGCTGACGGCTAAACTACCTCCTGACACCAACTCACAACAAAGTCATCAACCCTGAAGAAGACCCCTGCAATGGTCGTCGAAATATCGGACTGAAGAAATTCGCCACGCACGGCTAAACCCAAAACCCACAATATCAAATCCGGCCGTGAAAACCTAAGAAGTTATTTAACTTCTTATCGGGATTATTTTTTTGGCTAAATCTTCAATAAAGATTCTGAGCGCTTGTTCAGTTCTTTTATTGATGATGATTATTTCGTACTTATGTTGGTCCCATCAATAATATATTTTCTTATTGCAATTTCACTATTTTTAATTGTTCTTATACACCTAGCTAGCCAACGTTTGACTGTATGCACCGCACAGACGGCCGCCCGGCTGTGTGTGTGTGTGCAGCTGAACCCGTGTCAAATGAATAGTCGGCCTTGTAATACTCGGCGCAAGTTGGGGTATAGGCGGCCGAAATTTCAATCCATCGTGTTATTCGGAGTAGTTTAATAAGGGATTTGACTGTATATTTTTAAGATTATGATCTCAAAAATATATTTTTTTAAAATTGCATTTAAAATCATTGATAATTTGCTATGTTGTACTCACGGTCGTTTCTCTTTTCCTCGTAGTAGAGTTGTTGGGCAGCGCATATTAGAGGTGCTGCTGCCAAATAGAGTAGGAGTAGGCGGAGTCCAACGGAAGAGCTCGGAGGAGCGGTGGAGGTAGTTCTCGCTCTGGTAGACATTTTGATCTGTGAACAATACAAGAAAAACAACATCAATAGTGACGATGGATTGCTAATTATGAAGTCTTTCTTCGTAGTATCAATCCGGTGGATTGGTTTGCAGCAACAAAATCTTGCATCTCGATCTCCACTCTTCAGCTCAGCATAAGAGCTACAACTCATGTCCTCGAACACTTACTGCAAATACTCTCGTCTAGAGCGCCCTTTGCAGTTTCTCCCTCAACCATCTCTTCCGCAAAGTCGTGAAGAAGACTATCGTGGCGCATGATGTGACCGATCGCCTCTCTGAGATGGTTCTTACTAGGTGCCTATCTTCATTGATTATGCTGAGAACCTCATTGTATGTGACGTGGTCTCTCCAGGAAATATCCAAGAAGATTTGAAGAGAAGTGAGAAGGGTGTACGATTAGGAAAATGCATTGATTTTTAATGTTTTTTTTTTTTCAATTCATGTATAGTTAAACCTAACCTAACCTCACCTTTTTGCGTGCGTCCAGTAACGGGTGACCATCTGGGTCTCCAAAACAGGACGGGACAGGGAGGGTTTTCACCAAGCGAGTACAACATTACGTTCGTTGCTTGATTTTTCTTATTTCCTTGCATAAAAATTGAGATTTTTTTTTTTCAAATAATGCGAACACGTGACATGGCGGGAAAGGTTCGCTCGGTGTTGCCCACGCGATAAAAACCCCATCACAATCCGAAATATTGTAAGGTACCTAAAGTGCACCATCAAAGGGAAGTAATTTCTTTTTGCAATTGTTCATTTTAATTGGAATTTAACGTTTTCTGAGAATACTACAATTAATTATTATTTGATTATAAAGACATTTTGTTTTTTGTTTTTGTTTTTTTTTTTCTTCGTTATTGTTACGAGTTATTACTGGTTATTATTTAGCCTCGCCATTTCCCATCATCTGGGGTCGGCTCTCTTTGTGCACATCCGCCATGTCTGTCTGTCTTGCGTTGCATTCTCGGTCAAGCCCAGAGTTTTCAGATCCTTGTCTACAGTTGCAGTCCAGGTTGCCTGTGGTCTTTAAGGTCTTCTTCTCAGCGTGGGCATGTTGAGGCCTTTCTTCACCATGTGGTTTTAATCTCTCCGTGTCACATGCCCATACCATCTTCGATTGAACTCATGACCTTTGTATTGGTAAGGAAAAACTTTTAACACAAAGCTATACCCGCTGTCTATAAAAGAATTTCTGTAAAATGGTCAGAATTTAAATGATATCGGTCATATTTTAAATTCATTTATCTAACTTTACCTGATTCTGACAGTGTGATATTTTTATTCTGACCGTGTGAAAAATTATTCTGACCGTGAATATTTTTAATATGTCCAAATGTTGATTTAAATTCTGATTAGAAATTGTTTAAGATTCTTACATTTTTTTCATTTCAAATTATTAGATCGTCATTTATTTTTCGAACAATTTGAAAATATTTTCCATTGGTTATTAAATAGCGAATGGAATAAAAAGAAATTCTCGTACAGAGCATAATATCTTCACAATAGAGTCTAAATTCCTGTAAAGCTTGCATAAAACATGTGACGTTTTGTTCTTGTATCGCCTGTTTGGCTTGAAAATTTTATTTCCTTGTTATATTTTATAGTTTTTCTTTATCTCAGCGGCTTTAGAAAATTGACCCTTAGCGCGGCGTCAAAGAATTTAAAACATAAAATTTAAAATTCTAAAGCAAAGGATTTACTTCTTCATACAACAAAAAGACTTGAAAATTTTCAGCTTATAGTAAATTAGTGTAAAGCTTGCTGAAATTACGCAGGTGGATTAGACATTTTTGTAAATAGAAGTGCCCATAATTATAAAAGTGGTGTTTATGGTAATTCACATTGTTGTGAATTAATATATTCTTCATTATTCTTTAGCCTAGTCATTTTCCATCGTCTGGGGTCGGCTCTCCTTGTGCAAATTCGCCATGTCAGG
This sequence comes from Glossosoma conforme, assembly GCA_022606575.1. Lineage (NCBI taxonomy): Eukaryota > Metazoa > Arthropoda > Insecta > Trichoptera > Glossosomatidae > Glossosoma > Glossosoma conforme. Next base: position 1,710,290 of record JAGTXR010000053.1, read on the forward strand.
TCAAGCCTAGAGTTTTCATATCCTCGTCTTCAGTTGCAGTCCAGGTTTGCTTGTGGTCTTCCAGGTCTTCTCCTCGGCGTGGGCATGTTGAGAGCTTTCTTCACCATGTGGTCCTCATCTCTCCGTGTCACATGCCCATACCATCTTAGGCATCTTAGGAATGCTTACGCATCGATACGGAGCATGGACCATCCCAATAATCTGCCACTCTATGTGGATTGAAGGGATCAAGGACCAAAAACGGTATCGAGGAATGTGCGGTGTATGACATTCAAATGTATCAATTTATAATTAACTGCTTACTCATGTTGTAAATTAGGGTATGAAAGGGGACTCGTATTAAATAAATTAGTTCCAACTCATCTCCAGTGTTTGGTCTTATCCTCATTTTGCCAGATACTTGTTATTCCGGCATCACCATATATAAGCTGATGCTGTAATTTCGGGACCGCTACCTCGGTTCTGAAATAGCGGCGTTTTCTAAAACAGAGAGAGCCCTGTGTCTGTAAGAACAAGCACTTTATGCATTTGTAAGCGCAGTTGTCGTTCGATCACATTAACCTTAGAGTACGAGAAATTATTTATTTAAACATATACAGAAGAATACTGACAGACGGTGATAGGGAGGCAAAAATACCAACGTATATGACTAAGCGCTGCATGTAGAATTTCAGACCGCCAACATTCACGCATCATCCATTTATTACAATAATTCACCATGAATGGGTGGTGTTGACGAGACGACTTTCGTCTGCCACCACTTTTGATTAATGTGCTATGACTGGAATTTTACGGGTGAGAGAACAAATTCACACCAAACTAGAAATATAACTTAGAAATCGATTTAAAAAGCATTTTTTTTTCGAATCTACAACATTCGGCACGGTATTCACAAGCTTTACCACTGAGCAATACCCGCCGACAATACGACTACAAACAGATACGTTTCAGTATATTATAAATTGATAATTTATTTCACCAAAGGTCCTTTTAAGCGACGCTTCAAACCTTTTTTTGTAATAAACCCGTTATACAAATATACCTTAGGGTGTGGAAAAAAAAGGACCTATCGTACAGAACTTTAACAATGAGAGTGTAAATAGAAAAAAATCGAATTGAAAATAATAATAAAAAAAAAACAATTTGAATTGTTTGTTTTTAATCAATTGGACAATTTAAAACAATTGATTGAAGTGTATTTTTTAGTTTTTTCCAATGTTTTCAGCTTTCACTTTGATATCCATTATAAATAATAAACATTTATTTATTTATATTGTTTTTACATGGATCACGTAAGATATGTTCTCTGTGTAGGAGACTGCAGTTTTGACTGACTTGTAGCTTTTCTCAATCCATCACTTGCCAACAGACAACTGAGCTGTATAATACTTCACAAGTGGTCGATCCCATTTTATGTAGGAGAGGGAGTAGGGGTGTGTCTATGAGGGAATGATAAAAAAGGGAGACAGATAAGGTTGGAAGGATAAAGAAAAAAAAGATTTACGTATTATTATTACAGTCGATTCCGCTTAATTGGGACAGCCGCTTATCTGGGACAAATCTCAAAGGACAGAAACCAAACCAAGAAACCAATAGTAAATTTATATGTTTAATTGGGACAACATTCCGCTTAATTGGGAAAGGAAATTTTAAGCAATGAAGATAATCAGGATATTTTGCAAGTTCCTATTATTAACTATGAAGAATTTTCAAGAATAGATAACAATTGACCATATTACGATGATAATATATACTGTAAGGATTCAATTGTAGTGTTATGTTATGCAGGAAGAAAATGAAGGGAGCCGTACATCCGCACTGAATATCTGTGCTGATTTTGTAGCAGTGAAATGTTACAAAAACAAAAGATAGACTGCACTGTCCCCAAGTCCCGATGTGTCCCAATTAAGCGAAATCGACTGTATATACATTATTTATTTTTTGGATAATGCCGGCGGGTAAAACTCAATGGTCAAAGCGTTTGCTTTGTAAGTCAAAGGTCATGGGTTCGATCCCCGACGGATATTAAAAAAAAAAAAAGATTTTGAATCGATTTCTTCGCTTTCTAAAATACTCCCCGGTTGGTGTGTATTTGATCTCTCACCCGTAAACTGCCAGTCATAGCCTATTAATTAAAATTGGCGGCAGACGAAAGTCATCCCGTGAAGGCCACCCATTCATAATAAAATCCTGTAATATATGTATGATGCGTTAATGTCGGGATGTAATCCGTGACGTTGGCGGATCAACACTCCATATGCAGCGCTAAGCCATATGCACCATTGTAAGCGTCATAGAATTCACACAGATGAGACTTCAGAATTACTGCCGAAATTTGTCGGTATTCTCCTGTATGTGCTTACATTTGAAGAAGATGGACACTCAGAAGCTCAGATTGTCTATGCCTTGTCCAAAAACACTTGTATACACCGGTTCCACTGCATTTCGTTCCCAGACAACCAGACAATTCGTTCAACGGTTACCAAAAAGAAAGCCCCTAGTTTAAAACATTACCGACACGGTATTTACAGAAGAATTAAAATCACACGATTAGCACAATAAAGCCCATTGTAAGTAAAATTGATGTATTAAAGAAATATTATTTTTTTTGTATGAAAATTTGAATATTTTTTCGAATAAAATGTTTCTAACAAAGTTTATTGAAAATCTCATGAACTAAGAAAAGAAACTCCTTCATATAAAAAGACTTTAAGCTATTACGCGTCGAGTTGAGCCACCCCTTAACCCTTTCGCATCGGTTGCCGATATATGCCGTCCAAGATTCCCCTACCGTTGACATAAATCGTTTTGATACTTTCAGTACTCATTGTGACAACTACGGCAGGAACTTGGAAGTGCAGTTATTCCCTTTATCAACCTACATGTATTCTTAACAGGAATCTGTAAAGCATGTAAATAAATATCGTAAGGTTTCGTTACAGGAACGTTTTTTCTCTAAGCCACATGTGTCAATGCCACCACATGTATGGAGTTACATAATGAACGTTTGTTAAATATAATAGTTTTTTATGCATCATGTGATAGGTAAAGAATACAAGAATCAATGTTATATGTATATGAAAATAGGTCAGATAAGTACATTTATGCTTCATATACTAGTGTTTTAAGCAAAAAATAATGGTTTGAAAAATTCACGCCGTATTGAGAGTATAATTTGTATTACACCGAGCCGTAGCGAAAGGGTTAAGGACAATAAAAATGTGGTACGACTGGGTGATCAACGAACATAATACTCGTTTCAATAACATAATATGTGTAGGAGATTGAGCCACACCAAAAGACCATTGGGTCCAAATTCACGAATCGAAATAACAAACGTCGTACAGTAATTGTATACGCGGTAAATATAACACTTTAAATTTCGCGTCGAAACATTTTTTACTGTGTTTTAAAAAATTCTCAAATAAACTTCAAAGTACGTATATTAATTATTTAATAGGAAAGAGTTGAAAAAGAGTGTGTGTCATAAAAAAATTAAATATAAAAATTTCATACATTCACCCTTTTATAAATATTTAATTCGTTTCTAAAACACGAGGGTAGATCAAAATAAATTCAAGTCAACACATCAGTAATTTCCTCCAATCAATTCTGTAGGTTTCCATTGTGCATACCTCCTATTCCAAGACATTTTTATATATCTGAAGGTCCACCAAGGAACATATATATATAGTTCGCAACGATCTGCAATTCAGGAGCCTGGAGACGTAATATATTATAAATAATCGTGTCGGAAACATCAGGGTCAGATCCTGTCTGCCCAGAATGTTGCATGTGAAATGTTTGAATACAGCCCGCTATTAACGCATGATCCATTTTTAACAGGAATTCACTATAAATGGGTGGTGTTTACGGGATGAATACTGTCACCAATTTGAATTAATAGGCTAGGACTGTAATTTTTATATTGAGTGATTAAAATTCACAACAACCGAAGGTATTTTATAGAGCTTAGAAAATTGGACTAAAAATTTTGATTGGAAAATCGAAAAAAAAATTGAATAACATTCATATTTAAATCATTTCGCATCGGTTGTCGGCATTTGCCGTCAAAGATTCCCCGAACGTTGACATCGGTTGACGTGATGTATCGTTTTGCTACTTTCAGTACTCATTGTGACATCTACGGTAAGAAATTGGAAGCGCAGTCATTCCCTTGATCCACCTCATGTATTCTTTACAGGAATCTGTAAAGCATGTAAATAAATATCGTATGGTTTCGTCACAGGGGTGATTTTTCTGTAAACCATGTGTGTCAATGCCACCACATGTATGTAGTTAAATAATGAACGTTTGTTAAATATAATAGTTTTTTATGCATCATCTGATAGCTAAGGGATACAAGAACCAATGTGATGTATGAAAATAGGTCAGATAAGTACATTTATGCTTCATATACTAGTTTTAAACAAAAAAAATGGTTTGAAAAATTCACGCCGTATTGACAGTATAATTTGAATTCCGTCTAGCCGTAGCGAAAGGGTTAGTCTCCATCGGGCATCAAATACACGACTTTTGATATGGTAACCAAACGCTTGACAACTAAGCCATGCTTTGCGGATGTTATATTTTCTTTCATATAATAATCCACCCTCACACAATAAAAAAAACATTTTTTTGTGTTTCCAAAGTTCATTAAGAATTCCCTTTCCATACACAAATGGCTTAAAAATTGAATTACTTTATACATTGGTAGTGTGTTAAAAAAATATAATCGTGTGTTATACCCTGCAAGTTACACACAAGGTTAGAACATACGTCTGAGAAATAGTTGAAGAACGTAGGAGCCTATTCCATGTCAGCCTCGTTAACCGCGCGTGTAGCCCCGACGATTTCCGTGATGAAGTTTAAAAGCAAGGGACCGTCAGAACTAAACAGCAATTCGGGAAAATCCTCCCAAGAAATGGTAGCGACTCCCAGGCGGCAACACAGAATGCGTCTCTTATTCTCATGGATGATGCACTCCACGAGAGAGTGTCTCACCGTCTGTTGCATGCCTGGATCACATGGACATGCGTCGCAAGAAGAGAGGCCAAATCTTTTTATGAATTCACTGAAAATTTCGTGTACGGTAAACGCTTGCGTGAGATGAAAGTCCACGGAGTTGGTCTTTTTTTACGTCAATAAGTGTTCGATGGATGGAAAGAAAGACTTGGTTATTCCTCCCGAAGTTGATTCTTGATATGCTATGTTTCAGACAGTGAGTTGTCCCTTAGAACCGAAAGTTAATATCCCCGAGTGTGTAAGGCTAATCACTAGATATCTTGAGTGAAAAAAATGATTAAGAAAAACTCAAACACGATATTTAACAATTATATTTTATATCAAATATATTCTTATATGACATTTATTTGAACCGATCTTCCCACCTTGTCTTTCCTTACGAAATCCGACCATCGTTCTCCCAGTATAACCACACGGCTCAAATCAAGAAGAAGCTTCCTACAGTCGACAACGAAACTGGCGAGACCTGAGGCCACCCTGCGTCTGAACATGCGGAGAAGCGCAACTGAGGGAAACACTTGCATTGCCCCGAAAGAGGACCTAGCCCGTGGACACGACCAGGGATAGAATAAATGGAGGTCCCTTAACAGACTTGGGACCGGAGTATGCAAGACGAGGACACAAATTAAAGTCTGGCAGTTGTACAGCGGGCCGACTGAATATGACTGCGGCGCGTAGCAGACCATGTCACACCTTGTGGAGTGTGCGCTGTGTCCGAGCAGCTGGAATTAGGAAGACCTGATGATGGCCAGGAGTAACGCCATCGACGTCGCCCACTTCTGGGCAGACAGGATCTGACCCTGATGTTTCCGACACGATTATTTATACTCACAGAAGTCTACGCAGAAATCTGATTTCGAAACCAATTATACGGCTGTATTGGCATATTGAGATTTGGGTGCGATTGGCCATGTATGTGAGCAATTTTTTTTTTTTATGTAAGCACATACATGAGAATACCGATAGATGGTGATAGTAATTCTGATGTCTCGTCAGTGGAATTATATGACACTTACCATGATGCATATGTCTGAGCGCTGCATGTGGAGTGTTGATCCGCCAACGTCATAGACAACAGCCCGAGATTCACGCATCATCCTTATTATTACAGGAATTTACTATGAATGGGTGGTCGTCTTCAAGAGACGACTTTCGTCTACCACCAATTTTAATTAATAGGCTATGACTGACATTTTACGGGTGATGGATCAAATTCACGCCAACCGGAGTATTTTAGAGCTCAGAAATCGATTAAAAATACTTTTTTTTTAATCTCCGTCGGGGATCGAACCCAAGACCTTTGGCTTGCAAAGCAAACGCTTTGACCATTGAGCTATACCCGCCGGCATACTCGCATATATATTTAAACTATTTCTAGCTTGTAGATCGTTTTATTTTCATTGGGATCGAAACCGCGATCTCTCAAGCAAAGTAATCGTAAATAACCCTTCGGTTGATTTGATATTCGCATTTCTATTAGAGGCAATTGCTGACTGAGGATATATAGCGGGCGGGTATAGGATGATGCATGAATGCCTGGCTGTAGTCTATGACGTTGGCGGATCAATACTCCACATGCAGCGCTTAGCCATATGCAACATGCTAAGCATCATAGAATTCCACATATGAGACTTCAGAATCACTATCACCATCTGTCGGTATTCTCTTATATGTGTTAACATAAAAAATCTGCGTTTTTTAAGGAGATGCGATGATGAGCTCGACGCTCCTGATGCCTGCATAATTTCGTTTTGCCTTTTATGGGTGGCTTAACTATATAGAGAACATGTATAGAGCTTAAATTTGATCAAAGAAATTTAAAAAAAATCAAGCTTGGTCGGGATTTGAACCGACAGGGTCTAAATAACAAACAAACGCTTTTCATCATCATCAGCAGCCTGTATCCGTCCACTGTTAAACGTAAGCCTCCCCCATGAGTCTCTATCCTCATCGCATTCAGGCCACTCCCCTATTCTTCTTATATCGTCAGTCCATCTTGCAGATGGTCGGTCAATGCTTCGTTTGCCAGTTCTTGGGCGCTATTAAAATACTTTTCTTCCCCATAGACCTTCATCTCTTCAACAGATATGTCACATTACCACTTGAGTGTGCCTATTCGTTGTGCAGCCTCCACTACTTGAGTTCTTCTGCGTATTTCCTCGTTTCGGATTCAATCTTTTAGCGACACTCCTCTCATGGATCTCTCCATATCATTCTGGGTGACCTTTATTTTATGTGTAAGACCTGCTGTTAGATTCCACGTATCTGCGCTATAAGTTAATACAGCGATGATGCATTGGTTAAACGCCTTAGTTTGAAGAAATTGCGGAATTTTCGCTTTAAAAATGTACTTTATTTTTCCAAATGTTGCCCATCCCAGTTGAATACGCATGTCGAACTAACGCTTTAACCACTAGACTGTGCCGCCTTGCTTCCCATATTGAAATAGTAATATACTAAATTAAAATAAATTATTATTATCCTTTGATAGGTATTACATTCGACTGGCTAGCTATGTCAATTACGAGTAGGCATAGACGTGTAGAGTTTACAATACCTACCAAAATACTCGTTTGATATTATAATCAGTATTTGAACAGACATCTGTATACCTACTCACTTTGTAACTCAATAATTCGTATTGTTTGAGTGTTAGGTAAGTATCTGTCACGCTCGTGTTGAACAGCCATATAATTTATTCCAAATCCTTAATAGAATATTTAAATAAGTAGATATTTCATGCATCTATATTACTTGATATAGAAAATTAAAATGAATTGCTTAAAACGCTTCCGTCGCATTTCGTTTCCAGAAAATTCGTTCAACGACTAATCGATAATGACGTGGGGCGTACGCGATGTCTGGTGTATGGGACATTTGTTGCACCAGACAACTGGTGCACTGTATGTCTCGCTAACCTAACTTTACCTTAGTTATTCACTTACAAGACCTATGGATCTGTGGATTTTATGATCACTGGACAAATCCTTAGCTTAAGTTAGGTTAGGTTAGGTTAGCGAGACAGCCAGTGCAGCTCGCGCGCGCCAAATATCCCATGCACCAGTCGTCCAGTGCGCCCCACGTCGTTTCTGATGAGACGTTGAACCAATTGTCTGGGAACGATAGGTCTTGATACCATATGAAATGGATATTGAAATAAAAAATGGCGTAGAATGCAGACTAAATTTCTCTGGTACACGAGAAATTTGTTTAGAAGGTACTTTGTGTCTCAACACGTAAGTGACTGCCGTATTCAAGGATAGCTCGGATTTGTCCTTTATATAAAGGGTCCGCCAAATTTTTTTTTTTTTTTAAAAGGGGTGCAAAACATCGAGTGTAGCTTCGGCTGTGTGGCACGTAGCGCCGTCCTGTTGAATTAAAATGTTGCCAATATCCTCCTCTTCAATTTTTGTGAACAAAAATGGCCCGATAACGATTGCCATTGACTGCAACGGCCACTCCTTGCTCATTTTCGAAGAAAAATTGCCTGATTTTAAAAGTAATGTCGCAATATTTTCCAGCGTTGTTTAAGCGTATACACAACCATATTCGTTTAGCGGAAGAATAAAACTAATTATCTGTCAAATCAGACATGAGTTAAATGTTACCATTTACGAAATAAACACTAGTTGAAAAAAAAACGTTAGATGGCGGACCCTTTACAAGAAGAAGTTGTTTATCGTTGAAATACCTCAGTGATCAATATAACACACCTAGTTTTTTGAAAGCGAGGCCGGCTTTATACTTAATTGACTCGTAATATTTGATATTATTCGAGATTCATAATCCAAAAATGGTGAAGGAGCTTGCTTTTACGTTTACTTCGAGGAAGAAAAATATGTTTTTACATATTGAAATTACTACTTCAATTCTCATGACTTGTTTAAGACGAAATGAACGACATTTCAATAAAATAAATTAAATAAACAATGAATGTGAAAAATACAATAAATCGACTTTGTACGCGAGTCAAAGGAAATGATGTTTTCGATCAATTTGCCGAAAGATCGAAATAATACACTTTGACGTTAAGAACATTACCGATGAAATGAAAACAACGAATTAATTCCACAAAAGGCGCATTTCGAAGGTGTTTTTTTAAGCTATGACAAAAATACCTAAATTAAAAGTCAATTGACATAAAATTCATCGAGAATGTCATTATTTGAATGTATTTTTTTTTGGAATTATTTCAAAATATTATTGCCGGATTTGAATTTTCAAAAGTAATTGTAAAATACGATTCTTCGTAGTAGAAATTCTGCTTAGTAATTAGGTTATTTTACTAAGTATTAATTTATGACGTAGAGACGTGGAATCTAATAAAGGGTCCGCCATCTAACGTTTTTTTTTTTCAACTAGTGCTTATTTCGTGAATGGTAACACTTAGCTCATGTCTGATTTGACAGATAATTAGTTTTATCCTTCCGCTAAACAAATATAGTTGTGTGTACGCTTGAACAACGCTGGAAAATATTGCGACATTACTTTCAAAATCAGGTAATTTTTCTTCGAAAATGAGCAAGGAGTGGCCGTTACAGTCAATGGCGATCGTTATCGGGCCATTTTTGTTCACGTGAATTGAAGAGGAGGATATTGGCAACATTTGGTTTCAACAGGACGGCGCTACGTGCCACACAGCCGAAGCTACACTCGATGTTTTGCGCCCCATTTTCAAAAAAAAAAAGTTATTTGGCGGACCCTTTAGTGGGTCTTGCACATAAAATAAAGGTCACCCAGCGTGCCATGGAGAGATCCACGAGAGGAGTGTCTCTAATAGATACAAATAAGAAATTATGATACCAGAAGAAGATCTTAAGTAGTGAAGGCTACACAAATAATGGCAAATAACTTTTGAATAGGCAATAACTTTTGAATAGTTGATGGGAAAGAAAAGTGTTGGTGCGAGTGATGAGAACTGGCAAATGAAGCGATGGCCGAACCCCTGCAAGATGGACTGACGACTAGCCATTTATTTAATTACTGGCAATATTGAATATATTACTGAAATTTTAATTTTATAACTGACCACATTCGTACTTACACAGTGGATACTGCAAATTCATTTAATTGTGACTGTCCAAGAGCCGACGGTCGATGGGGAAGAAAAGTGTTGGGTATGGCGTCCAAGAACTGGCAAACAGAGTGTTTGTCGACACAGTGTAAGATGGACTGACAACAACTAACTTCTTAGGTTTTCACGGCCAGATTTGATATTGTGGCTATTGGGTTTAGCCGTGTGTGGCGAATTTATTCTTACCAATTTCGACCGCCATTGCAGGGGTTTTCTTCAGGATTGATGACTTAGTTTGAGTTGTTGTCAGGAGGTTGCTTAGCCGTCAGCCTAACGTACCTCCACGAGCGTCATTGTTATCTCCATGGCAACTAGCATACTCAATTTTCATTGGTTCATTCCAACGTCAACGTTAGGCTAACAGCTAAGCTACCTCTTGAAACCAATTCACATTCTCTCTCGACTCATCATCTTAATTGATCCTGAAGGAGACCCCTGCAATGGCTGTCTAAATATTGGTAAGATAAAATTTGCTACAGACGGCTAAACCCAAAAGCCACAATATGGACTGAAAACATCAGAAGAATAGCGAGAATGGCTTGGATGCGGAGGGCGGAGGATCGAAGAGGATGGAGACATATGCGGGAGGCTTACGTTCAACAGTGGACGGATACAGGCTGATGATGATGATGACGACTTAAGAGAATAAAGCATGATCCTTGAGTATTTACAGAAATAATTGTAATTTCTTATAATTTGTAATATTTTAAATGTTTTCCCCAATAAACTAATAGCTTGTATCTACTTTCAGTGAATAGTGAAGTAGATACAAGAATCAGTGAAGTGTAATATGCATATTAAAATATTCTACACCATATGAAAATGTCATAACCCCTTTAATGAATATTTGATCCAACGATTCGGCTAAGTGCCACCAACGACACGCGGTGACCGATTCAAGTTATGGTCCGCACGCAATGTTACTTAACATCGGAGATCTATCAAGGACTACCTGGACGATAGCACTGAATAATATTATCTTTATATTTCACCGAACGTTTTAAATGCCATTTCTTTCGAGCGTACATTTGACATTACATTTTAACCCTTACGCATCGGTTGTCGGCATAAGCCGTCAAAGATTCCCCGACCGTTGACATCAGTTGACGTGATATATCGTTTTGCTACTTTCAGTACTCATTGTGACATCTATTTAACCAAATCGCCTCGGATGTTGATATATTTCACGTAAGAGAGGCCCAATTCAGACAAGAACTCCAAGAGTTTCTTTGGAGGGATAATTGGTTAGCGTCGTCTGTCTGATAAGCATAGGGACCTTGTGTTGCTTGTCTTTATTGCTTTGTTCATAGTACTTAATAATTTGTAATGTTTCTGGAAGGAAAAAATAAACAAAATTGAAATTGAAATTGAATCTACGGTGGGAACTTGAAACCGCAGTCATTCCCTTTATCAACCTACATGTATTCTTCACAAGAATCTGTCAAGCATGCAAATAAGTATAGTTAAGTTTCGTCACAGGAGCGATATTTCTGTAAACTACGTGTTTCAATGCCACCGCATGTACGCAGTTACATAATGAACGTTTGTTGAATATAATAGTTTTTTATGCATCATCTGATAGCTAAAGGATACAAGAACCAATGCGACATATGATAATAGGTCAGATAAGTACATTTATGCTTCAAATACTAGTTATAAGCAAAAAAAATGGTTTGAAAAATTCACGTCGCATTGACAGTATAATTTGTATTCAAATTATGTAACAATTTTTGTAATGTAATTATTACAAAAAAGAGAAAAAAACATTGCAATTAGCCGCTATAGCTGCAGTTTATGGCGCACATATGCCCCTCTTAAGCGCGCATTCGAAAATGGCAAATTTCCTTATTATTCGCAAGCTTTTCAGCATGTTTTTGTTATTTGAGCAAACAATGCATAATGACAGACAAAAGCCCTTTTTGTATGTAAAGCACCATTGTATCAAGTACTCAGACGGACATATCATGAACTTTTAGAAGTCATACAAGTACTTGGAATAGAGTTATGACTTGAATATGACTTAACAAGGTTCAATTTAACATAAATAAGCATCTCGTTAAAAACAACAGCTAACAACACGTTAAATTACTAAGTTATATGGAAAGTAATTTATATCTTAACCCTTACTTTCCGATGATATGTATTTACTACAACACTAGTCTAATAACGAAAATATCTTTATTTTTTTATGTAAGCACGTACAGGAGAATACCGGCACAGATGGTGATGGTAATTCTGAAGTATCTGTGGAATTCTATGACGCTTACAATGGTGCATAAGGCTAAGCGCTGCATGTGGAGTTTTGATCCGCCAACGTCATAGACGCCCGAGATTTTTACTATGAATGGGTGGTCCTCAAGGGACGACTTTCACCTACCAACAATTTTAATTAATAGGCTACGACTGGCATTTTACGGGTGAGGGATCAAATTCTCACCAACCGAGGGTATTTTAAAGCTCAGAAATTGATTGAATCTTTTTTTTTTTAATAACCGTCGGGGATTGGACCCTTGATCTTTGGCTTGCAAAGCAAACGCTTTGATCGTTGAGCTACACCCGCCGGCGATTTCTTGTCTCGGCAATGCATGCGTTTTTATTTTTAAAAAGTACTTAGTACGTAATTTACGATTTAACATTTAAGCGTAGGTATTGTGAACGCTACCTGCAGAACTTTGCAAGAATGCGCACGCTTTTTAATCAAGCCAAGGTAGCATGAAAACAGTGCTTTTATTTGCTGGGTGAATCTTTCCATCATATAACTCTAATGTATGAAAAACCACTAGAGCAGTGGATCTAAAATGTATTTTTTTTTTGTAAAAATAAAATGGTTAGTATTTATTATATTTTTATTTATTTAACGGGACATGACATAAGAAAAGAATGTGCCATAGAGAGGGGGTTAAAATACACGGCAAAAAGATTGATATGATAAGGTTTGCTGACGACATTGCTCTGATTGCTGAAACTGAAGATGAACTCACTGAAGCGCTGACATCCATGGAAAACATTTAATTGTGACTTCAATATGAAGATAAACAGCGCAAAAACAAAAGTCATGAGAGTAAGCCGCAATGAGCAGCAGAACATTAATATATCAATGCTAGGAGTAACCCTAAAAGATGCAAAAGAGTTTGTATACCTTGGAAGTACCATCACCTGGGATGGAATAATAAAAAGAGAAGTCAACAGTCGCATACATCAAACAAGACTATCATTCAATAAAACATTTGTTTGGAGCATCTAATTGTACGGCTGTGAGACATGGTGCTTATCTGAAAGTGATAAAAAAAGACTAGAGGCCTTTGAGATGTGGTCATACAGAAGAATTGTTGTAATTTCCTGTCACGAACAATGAGGTTCTCAGCATAATCAAGGAAGACAGGCACCTAATAAGAACCATCTCAGAGAGGCGATCGGTCACATCGTGCGCCACGATGGTCTTCTTCACGACATTGCGGAAGGGATGGTTGAGGGGAGAGACTGTAGAGGGCGCCCTAGACGGGAGTGCTTGCAGCAAGTGCTCGAGGACATGAAATGTAGCTCTTATGCTGAGCTGAATAAGGTTGCAGAAGATCGAGATGCAAGATTTTGTTGCTGCAAACCAATCCACAATAATGATACGAAGAAAGACTTCATATTTACCGCTCCATCGTCACTATTGATGTTGTTTTTCTTGAATTGTTGGATTGATAATGTCGGATTGATACTACAAAAAATAAGTAGAAATATTGAATAGCGTAGCGGTAGTGAGCGAAACCCTGCATCGTTAGGAAAATAACTTTTGTTAGTAAATGCATTGAAATGCGTTTCAAACGAGTAATTTCCCATACAAAAGAAAACTTTTTCCTTGCATATAATCACGACTTATGAAATATTAAGTAGCAAAGTAAGAAGTAAGAAACCAATCCGTATTTTTAAAATTTTTAATGATGCATAGATTTTTCCTTCAATTGCATTTTTTAATTTAAAAATATTGATATCCTCCTCTCTAAGTCGGGTATCGAATTACTGGATGACAGGATGCAGGAACAGATCAATAACACAAAGAACTCAAATAACTTCTTAGGTTTTCACGGCCAGATTTGATATTGTGGCTTTAGGGTTTAGCCGTGTTTGGCGAATTTATTCTTGCCAATATTTCGACCGCCATTGCAGGGGTCTTCTTTTGAGTTGATGACTTAGTTGTGAGTTGGTGTCAGGAGGTAGTTAAGCCCCAGATTTCTGAGCTCTAAAATACAGCCGGTTGGTGTGAATTTGATCACTCACCCGTAAAATGCCAGTCATAGCCTGTGTACGTTAGATATTGCGGCTTTTGGGCTTAGACTTGTGTGGCGAATTTATTCTTGCCAATATTTCGACCGATATTGCAGGGGTCTTCTTCAGGGTTGATGACTTAGTTCTGAGTTGGTGTCAGGAGGTAGTTTAGCCCCAGATTTCTGAGCTCTAAAATACAGCCGGTTGGTGTGAATTTGATCACTCACCCGTAAAATGCCAGTCATAGCCTGTGTACGTTAGATATTGCGGCTTTTGGGCTTAGACTTGTGTGGCGAATTTATTCTTGCCAATATTTCGACCGATATTGCAGGGGTCTTCTTCAGGGTTGATGACTTAGTTCTGAGTTGGTGTCAGGAGGTAGTTTAGCCCCAGATTTCTGAGCTCTAAAATACAGCCGGTTGGTGTGAATTTGATCACTCACCCGTAAAATGCCAGTCATAGCCTATGTACGTTAGATATTGCGGCTTTTGGGCTTAGATGTGTGTGGCGAATTTCTTCTTACCAATATTTCGACCGCCATTGCAGGGGTCTTCTTTAGAGTTGATGACTTAGTTGTGAGTTGGTGTCAGGAGGTAGTTAAGCCCCAGATTTTCGAGCTCTAAAATACTGCCGGTTGGTGTGAATTTGATCACTCACCCGTAAAATGCCAGTCATAGCCTATGTACGTTAGATATTGCGGCTTTTGGGCTTAGATGTGTGTGGCGAATTTATTCTTGCCAATATTTCGACCGCCATTGCAGGGGTCTTCTTAAGGGTTGGTGACTTAGTTGTGAGTTGGTGTCAGGAGGTAGCTTAGCCCCAGATTTCTGAGCTCTAAAATACAGCCGGTTGGTGTGAATTTGATCACTCATCGTAAAATGCCAGTGATAACCTATTAATTAAAATTGGTGGTAGATGAAAGTCGTTCTGTGAAGACCACCATTTCAAACTAAATTCCTGTAATAATAAGGACGATGCGTTAATTTCAGGCTGTAGTCTATTACATTGGCGGATCAACACTCTACATGCAGCGCTTAGGCATATGCTGCTTCGTAAGTGTCACAGAATTCCACAGATGAGACTTCAGAATTACTTTCACCATGTGTCAGTATTCTCTTGTATGCGTTTACATAAAAAAAAACTGAGGATCGAACCCGAAACTTTTCGCCAGTAAGTATGGCGCTTTAATCCTTGCAAATACACCTTAGAAAGTGCTTTTAAAAACGTTGACACTACAACTGATGGAATTTATTCGAATTTTTTATTTCTTTTTCATACATTTCCTATGGGATTTGGAAGTGTTAATATTTTTTGCACCTAAAATATGCCACCTTAAGAAGCAGGACAGAACTAGGATTTATTTTTTTAACAGAGAAACGTACCTATTACACTATCACATTTTTTTTATGTAAACATATACAGGAGCATACCGACAGACGGTGATAGTAATTCTGAAGTCTCATCTGTGGAAATCTATGACGCTTACACCTTGCACCGCCTCACACACGCATCACACCGGAAGACAGTTAAGTCACCTCGATGATGCGCTCATTCAGATTATTATCAGTTCTTTCTTCGTAGTATCAATCCGGTGGATTGGTTTGCAGCAACAGAATCTTGCATCTCGATCTCTATTCCTCTCGGTCCTCCGCAACCCTTTTCAGCTCAGCATAAGCGCTACAATTCATGTCCTCGAATACTTGCTGCAAATACTCCCGTCTACAGTTTCTACCCTCAACCATCCCCTCCACAATATCGTGAAGAAGACCATCGTGTCGCATGATGTGACCCTTCCATCGGGCTCGCCTCTCTGAGATGGTTCTTATTAGGTGCCTATCTTCCTTGATTATCCTGAGAACCTCATTGTTCGTGACGTGGTCTCTCCAGGAAATTCCGAGAATTCTTCTGTACGACCACATCTCAAAGGCCTTTAGTCTTTTTTTCTCACTTTCAGATAAGCACCATGTCTCACAGCCGTACATTAAGATGCTCCAAACAAGTGTTTTGACAAGTTGCTTGCGGAGCCTTAAAGTAATATTCTTTGACTCAAGAATTTTGGCTTTTTTATTGAAGCTAGCCTTGCTTGATGTATTCGACTGTTGACTTCTCTTTTTGTTCTGCCATCCCAGGTGATCGTACTTCCAAGGTATACAAATTCTTTTGCATCTTTTAGGGGTTATCAGATAGCAACTGATAAGTGCAGTGTGAGTCCCCTCTAAACTAGCCACTGCACAGAAGCGTTTTTTTTATGTACACATACACTAGAATACCGGCAGGTGGTGATAGTAATTCTGAAGTCTAATCTGTGGAATTCTATGACGCTTACCATGCTGCATATGCCTAAGCGCTGCATGTGGATAGTTGATCCGCCAACGTCATAGACTACACCCCGAGATTCACGCATCATCCTTATTATTACAGGAATTTACTATGAATGGGTGGTCTTCACGGGACGAGTTTCGTCTACCGCCAGTTTTAATAAATAGGCTATGACTGGTATTTCACAGGTGATGAATCAAATTCACACCAACCGGGAGTATTTTAGAGTTCATAAATCGATTAAAAAAATATATTTTTTAATCTCCGTCGGGGATCGAACCCACGACCTGTGGCTTGCAAAGCAAACGCATTGACCATTGAGCTATACCCACCGGCTAAAACATGTGTGGCGAATTTCTTAATAATAATTAATTTCTTATATAGAGAAGTCGAATGCGATAAATTTAACGTACAGCAATCTTGTCGGCGGGTATAGCTCAGTGTTTAGAGCGTTTGCTTGGCAAGCTGAAGGTCATGCGTTTCGATCCTCGACGGAGATTTAAAAATAAATAGTTTTCTGAGCTCTAAAATACCCCCGGTTGTTGTGAATTTGATTCCTCACCCATAAAATGCCAGTCATAGCCTATTAATCAAAATTGGTTGTAGACTTAAGTCGTCTCGTGAAGACCACCCATTCATAGTGAATTCCTGTAACAATAAGGATGATACGTGAATCTCGGGGTGTAGTCTATGACGTTGGCGGATCAACACTCCACATGCAGCGCTTAGCCATATGCAGCATGGTAAGCGTCATAGAATTCCACAGATTAGACTTCAGAATTACTATCACCATCTGCCGGTATTCTACTGTATGTGTTTACATGAAAAAAAAAGGTTTTTGCGTGCGTCAGTAACGGCTCCCCATCTGGGTCTCCAAAATCAGGACGGATCAGGGAGGGTTTCACCAAGCGTTCCGGCCCTGCCTCTGTCACGGCACGTGCCACGCGCCACGTGCGAGAATGATCTATTTTGACTAATCAAATATAAAAAGTTTCGCACTGGCGCCTATGAGTGACTCACCTGTCTATATTCTCAGAATAACTGTCTTTACTCTCAGTACAACTGTCTATATTCTTAGTGCGACTTACTACATAAGAACATATTCTTGATATAACTGTCTTTGAAATTCAAAAATTGATTTCTTCTACGTGTGAACGCTCACTGAATGCTAAAGAATATAGTTTTAAGCTCATATTCAAAACCTGGGCTAGACTTCAACCGCCTCACACCCGCATTAAACGGTAAGAAAGTTAAGTTTCTGCAATCTGATAAGAACAATGAGAGTCCCTCTGAACAATACTGGCCACTGCACAGAAGTAATAAAAAGAAAGAACTCGTAAAAGAGATTACAACCACGCATTGACGGGTTGTAAAGAGATAGATTCTCTCACAGAAAATACGAGCGAAAATGCTAAATGCGTGCATTTTTTTTTTGGTTACCACAAAGTCTGCATGTCCGATAGGACCGAGGCGATTCTTACTCATCGAAAAGGACTCCTCTTTCTTACAAGAGGAACTGACAGTCCCAAAGAATGTGCTCTGAGGTCTGTAAGGGGCCGCCACAGGGGCAACTAGGGGCATAAACTAAATTAAATGAGTATAATCTGTTATTGAAATCGCCGCCAAAATACTTAGGTTTTCACAGCCAGATTTGATATTGTGGCTTTTGGGTTTAGCCGTGTGTGGCGAATTTCTCCTCTCCGATATTTCGACCGCCATTGCAGGGGTCTTCTTCAGGGTTAATGACTTTGTTTGGGAGACTTTGTTGAGACAAAGTCATCAATCCTGAAGAAGACCCCTGCAATGGCCGTCAAAATATCTGAGAAGAGATTCGCCACACACGGCTAAACCCAAAAGCCACAATATCGTTATTTTAAACTTAACTGTTTGCATTAAACCTCTAAAGTAATTGTTATAATCAACTCTCTATATTAGATGGAATCTGTCAATTCATACATTTTAAGGGGATCAAGGTCCAAAACAACAAGTATCGAGGAATTTGCGGTGTACGAAATTATATGTATAAGTAATATTTATATTAATAAGGAATGCTTACGCATCGATACGGAGCATTGACCATCCTAATAATCTGCCACTCTATGTGGATTGAAGGGATCAAGGTCCAAATACCGTATCGAGGAATGTGCGGTGTATGACATTCAACTGTATTAATATTATCTGTAACTGCTTACTCACGTTGTAAATTAGGGTATAAAAAGGGGACTCGCATTAAATAAATTAGTATCAACTCATCTCCGGTCTTTGGTTTTAACCTCAGTGCCGCATACTTGGTATTCCGGCATCACCAGTTAGCTGACGCTGTAATTTTGGGACCGCGACATCGAATCCGGAACAATACTCATAAATCCACCACGAACCTCGTCTAACGTATACATGTCAGATATGCCTCCTAGATCCATGAATTTTTTAACCATATCTGCTCCATATTTCGAGCATATATCTAGAGACTCAGATTGCATATAACTTGTCCCAGAATACCTGTTTGGCCGAATGTCTACATATTAATATAGATGGTTCTCGGGAGCCTCTAAGTTAAGAGCCCACGAAATTGCTTAGACTGCGGCTTTAGTACCAGAGAAATATTTGTGTTTTCAATGATGAGGTTATTTTTTAAGGAGAACGCATGTTCAATCAGACACTCTGCAGTCTTGGATTTTTGTTTTATCCTTAAGGGATGGTTCAACCCTACCGGGGCATGTATAGTGCTAAGATTTAATTGAATATATAAGAAAAATCAAGCTTGGTCGGGTTTTGAACCGACAGCGTCTGAAAGACAAATAAGCGCTCTTATCACTATACTATGCCATCCAGCTTTGCGTAGTGCATAATACATATCCGACGGGTATGGCTTAGTCGTAAAATATTTGATTACCATATCGAAGGTCGTGGGTTCGATCTCCGACGGAGATACAAATAAGTAATACTAAATCGATTTCTAAGCTATAGACTGGGCTTTCCCACCTCACTCCCGCATCACACCGGAAGACAGTTAAGTCTCCTTGATTATGCGCTCATTCAGATTATGATCAGTTAGCAGCTGACAAGTCCAGTGGGAGTCTCGTCTGAACAATTGTGGCCACTGCACAGAAGTGCTAAAAATAATAAACCTGTGAAAGAGATGGAAGAGATAGATTCTCTCACCGAAAATACGAGCGAAAATGGTAAATGCGTGGAAATTATAAATTCGTTCGATAGCACATCGTTAGCGCGTTTCACGTTATATCATCGAAGCTAAGCGAAATTGAGCGCGGACAAAAATTTGGATAGGTCACCGCCTGTTTTTAACCGTATGTATTTGGTCAAGGCCTAGGAAATATGACTCATATACTCCAGCTGCCGTGTCTTTTTGAATGCCGACAGGTATAGCTCAATGGTCAAAGTGTTAGTCAACCAAATGTCGTGGGTTAGATCCCCGACGGAGATTAAAAAAAAAGAGACGACTTCCGTCTACTACAAATTTTAATTAATAGGCTGTGACTGGCCTTTTACGGGTGAGGGATCAAATTCACACCAACCTGAAAATCAGATATCGATTAAAAATCTTATATTAATAAAAAAAATTATGTAAACACATACAGGAGACTACCGAAAGATGGTGATAGTGATGCTGAAGTCTCATCTGCAGAATTATATGACGCTTACCGTGGTGCTCATGGCTAAGCGCTGCAAGAGAAGTGTTGATCCGCCAACGTCATAGACTACAGCCCGACATTCACGCATCATTCAATTATTACAGAAATTTACTTTGAATGGATGGTGTTCACTAGACGACTTTTGTCTACCAATTTTAATTAATAGGCTATGATTAGCATTTTACGGGTGAGTGACCAAATTCACACCAAACTGGTTTTTTTTTAATGCTTACACTTAAAAATGAATTAAATCGAGCATCGAACCTAAGACTTTTGGCTTGGAAAGCAAATGGTTTGACCACTAAGCAACACCCGATAAAAGGTATTACCTAGTACCCTATTTAATTGATGTATTTAACTACAGTTGTGTTTAATCTATAGCAGAAGAAAAATAAGATTTGTTTCTCAAAGTTTTCTTTAGACGTCTATCGGCGGTAAAGTCATTAGTGGGTGTAAAAATAAAGCTTTCCACGATTATTTTTTTAAGAACAGATTGGAAACGATTAGTCGGACGTGATCTTGTACTGAAGTAAATTTAGCTCGATACTTGACTTTGTAAGTAAATACATTTTATATGTATATATTTTTTATGTTATCGCATGCAGGAGAGCACAGCCGGTCAAGACCCAGTGCACTCTATGACGCTCAGCCAGAGAGGCTGGATGTGGGAAACGTGTGTTGTGTTCGTGTTTATGTGTGGGTTGGGGAAATTACAAGTGTATATTTATCTGTTTATTGAAGAAATCCATATTGTTAGAAGGAGGAAACACAGACGCTGGAAGAGCATTCCAAAGCTTACCGATAGCATTATGCAAGGAACTTTGGAAACTGCCAGTTCTTGGGTGACACACATTAACCGTGTATAGATGTTCGGCAAGTGTAAGACGAGTTTGTCGGTTGTGGGTGGGTGCAGGAGGAATTAGTTCTTTAAGTTCCTAAGAGCAGTAAATGTGGTAATAACGGTAGAAAAGACTAAATGAACCGATCTCACGTCTGTGTTCCATTGATTGCAGGTTAGACGTAAGAGTGTCATTGTTTATCAAACGAATTGCTCTTCTTTGAACTGAGTCAATTAAGCTTAGAAGGTATTTTGTGTCTCAACACATAAGTGACTGCCGTATTCAAGGATAGTTCGGATTTGTCCTTTATATAGAAGAAGTTGGTTATCGTTGATATACCTCAGTGATCTATATAATACACCTGGTTTTGTGGAAGCGAGACCGGCTTTATATTCACTAGAATCCTTGCTTATATAAAAGTTAAAATACTTGAAATCACTGAAAGTAGATACAAGCTATTAGTTATTTGTGGCAAACATGTTCATACATTAAACATCAATTATTAAGTTACAGATATGTCCTGTCCATTACCACTAGAGTCTGTATATTTGTTGTGTAGCATCCAGTACTTGAGTTCTTCTGCAGATATCCTCGTTTCGGAATCTATCTTTTAGCGACACTCCTCTCATGGATCTCTCCCCATGGCACGCTGGGTGACCTTTATTTTATGTGTAAGACCTGCTGTTAGATTGCACGTCTCTGCGCCATAAGTTAATACAGGGAGGATGCATTGGTTAAGCATCTTAGGTTTTAAGCAATGCTAAATTTTCGCTTTAAAAATGTATTTCAAGTTATAAACGCTGATATCAGCTTGATATAGCTCCTTAAGCCCGATGCCGTAAAGCCTCGACAAACGATCTTTTGTCTATTATTTTTATTCGCTTGCCTGTTAGTTTAATTGTACAATGTTGAACGGTGTTTGCATACGCCAAAAATAATTGTTATGACAGTTGGCCCATTGTCAGTTGGTACAACTGTCATCTTGGCGGTTGGTACCGCCGAAATGTGAGAGCGGGCAAGTAGTCGCAACTCGCCCGTCCTCGTGGTAGGACCGTCCCTAAGGGCGGCCCTTTAACGGGCGACGCTATTGACAAATAAACATGTATCGTGAAACAGAAACAAGTTGTTTATAATGTGAACCTGATCCTGCATCCTTCGTCCAGTAAATCGATGTCCTAAATGGAAGAGGAGGATATCAACGCCTTTCGATTTATTTTGAGAACTTATTTCTTCCTAGTTGGATTAGAGACTCGGTCGATGCGAAAGAAAGGTTCCAAACGGTTTTTTGCAATCTTGAGCTCTTGGACAATTGAAATAGGCTGTCGGACTTGATAATTTACATGATACTATCGACATTTTCGTCAATTGGCTTTCCAATACGTGGTGCATTATTGACATCGAAATTACCGGATTGTAATCGACAAGAGAGAAAAATTGCGCATGAATAGCTGTTATAAGCAGTTTTCGCCATTATTGAAGAAATACTAAAAACCATTTCGTGAATTTTCACTTTGCTAGTTTTTTAAAAACATTTCCTTTTATGTAGACACACACAGGAGAATACCGACAGATGGTGATAGTTATTCTGAAGTCGCATTTGTGAAATTTTATGACGTTTATCATTGTGCATATGGCTAAGCGCTGCATGTGGAGTGTTGATCCGCCAGCGTCTTAGACTACAGCCCGAGATTCACGCATCATCCTCATTATTACAGGAATTTACTATGAACAGGTGGTCTTCCACGGAACGACTTTCGCCTACCACCAATTTTAATTAATAGGCTATGATTGACATTTTATGAGTGAGGGATAAAAATCACACCATCCGGTGGTATTTTAGAGCTCGGAAATCGATTGAGAGTTTATTTTTCTCCGTCGATCGGGATCGATCCCACGACCTTTGGCTTTCAAAGCAAGCGCTTTGACCATTGAACTATACCCGCCGGCAAACGTATAGAGTTTTCGTTAAAAAAATACAATTGAATTGTGTACACCAACGATTGTCCTGAATTTAAAAAAGGGGTTAAAATCCACCTTTTTAATAGGAATTTAATTTTTTTAATGCATTCGTTTGATATTGTCAAACAATTGTATCGAATTTCATATTTCCCGTTCGCAGGCGCGCGAATTTCAATTTGGGCAAAAGATCATTATTCAAAAACTCAAATTTCCTTTCGAAACCGAATGTCAGACCTTATCGAACCGCAAATTGTTTTTTTTTAATGTTTCAATGTAATATTGTTCCTGGCGAATTTTCAAAAAAAGAAAAGTCTTCATCATCATCAGCCTGGACTGGAATTTACCCGCCTCACACCCGCATCACTCCGGAGGACAGTTAAGTCTCTTTGATGATGCGCTCATTCAAAATTTGTCCAGTGAGAGTGCCCTCTGAACAATTGCGGCCACTGCACACAAGTGCTAAAAGAATGAACCCGTGAAAGAGATTAGAATCGCATTCACGGGTTGTAAAGAGATGGAAGATAGATTATCTCACCGAAAATACTCCCAATAAATGGTAGAGACTCCCAGGCGACAACACAGAATGCGTCTCCTATTCTCATTGATGATGCACTTCACGAGAGAGTGTCTTAGGGTCTGTTGCTTGCCTGGATCGCATGGACATGCGTCGCAAGAAGAGCTTGAGTGAGGTGAAAGTGCGTCCACTGTTGAACGTAAGCCTCCCGCGTGAGTCTCCATCCTCTTCGATCATCTGCCTTCAGATTTTTTTGGAATATATTTCAATACTCTAATATTTATCGCTGGGAGCGTCGAGCGGAAGTTTGCTACAATGCGTACGAAGGCAACGGTTACCTATCATTTTAGAATACACTACATCGTACCTTTTTCGTTTCTGTAACTGAAGTACAACCTAAACTAACCTAACTTAACCTAAGCTAAGCAGATCTAATCCCTAAGGTAAATAGAAATTCATGAAATCTGTTGTAATAAGAAGGGTAGCCTTTTATAATGAAGTTGTTCCAGAGGCTATGGTGGACCTGATTGGGACATGTTTTAAGAATGCCGCTGGGTGAGCATAAACTATAGCTGCCTCTTTAAGCTCCCGGATTCGCGACGAACTTTTTTTATGTAAACGCATACAGGAGAATACCGACAGATGGTGATAGTAATTCTGAAGTCTCATCTGTGGAACTCTATGATGCTTTACCATGGTATAAATAGCTAAGCGCTGCATGTGGTGTGTTGATCCGCCAACGTCATACACTACAGCCCAAGATTCATGCATCATTTCTTTATTATTACAGGAATTTACTATAAATGAGTGATCTTCACGGGACGACGTAAGTCTACCACCAATTTGAATTAATTGGTTATGACTGGCATTTTACGGGTGAGGGATCAAATTCACACCAACTGGCGGTATTTCAAAGCTCAAAAATCTAATAATTTATATATTTTTTTCAATCTCTGTCGGGGATCGAACTTTTGGCTTGCAAAGCAAACGCTTTGACCATTGAGCTATGACCGCTGGCGAAGGCTTTGACCGTGTGGATATATCCGCACCAACTTGCACTGCTCTTAAGTGCGAGGTGTGGATTTATCCCACGCCCTGAAAAAAACACGTAGCTTCAGTGCGAGATGCGGATTTATCTGAATACTATATTGAATATAATTCTGTTTCCTATTCCGACATTCCTTCGTCAATTTTATTTTACGATACGTATTGAGTTGTGGGTCATTCATTCTACACATGCTTCAAATTTACCCTTTTTTAAAAATAATAATGGATTTATTTAATTTAGTTCTGAAGGTGAATATAAATGCAGCACTGACCAATCAAAACACATCAAAAAATCGTCCATGAATATTCAAATTTATTTTTCATCGACTAATTGACTAATTCGGTGACTTTTTATGAAATCTTATTTCGCACGTAAAGTGTTAAAGGAGCAAGGAAACTAACGACATATTTGTGCAACACTTGCGAAAAGAAACCCAGACATCATCCTAGAGAATGCTTTCAAAAACTACCATACATTGAAAGAATATAAAAATCAACATAGTGCATATAACAATAGAGACCTTAAATAACTTCTTAGGTTTTCACGGCCATATTTGATATTGCGGCTTTTGGGTTCAGCCGTGTGTGGCGAACATCTTTCATGTAATATTCGACCTCAATTGCAGGGGTCTTCTTCAGTATAAACTGAATAAACCAACTCAAAACTAAATAAATCATCAATCCTGAAGAAGACGCCTGCAATGACGGTCGAAATATTGGTTGAAGGAAGTTCGCCACACACGGCTAAACCCTAAAGCCACAATATCAAAAGAGACCTTACAAAACGAACCTTTCTGAAAACACGTTTTTTTTTATTCTGTAGCATATATATTTAGCAAAAAATTCACTCTAAGTAGCTAGGAATTGGAGGAAACTTATAATGGAAAAAAAAATGGTGCTTAAAAGGTTAATTTGAAATATTACTTACGTTTTCAGCAGCCGGCGGCAGTAAGCTCGTTCAGTTGATGTTATTTAATTATTTATTTATTAAAAATAAATAAAATATTATTAATAAAGTATTAAAATCAATTTAAAAAAAAAAAAAAAACGAAAAATTTTGCGATTTTCAAAATGTAAAGTGATTTTTTAGATATTTTTTTTGTACTGAATTATTATATGTCAAATATTCTTTAAGGTTTGTGACGTTTTTGCGTGTCGTGCAGCTGCTCTCTCTCCGACCACCTAGTCGTACCGTGCCTTACTGTGTGGATCGCGAGATAGCAGCTCCCTTTTATACACTTCCAGTACCTGCGCCCCGTAGCCGCGGGCGGGAAAAGCATTTGCGCGAAAATTTCGCGGGTTTTTTTTTCTGCTTTATTTTTTAACAGACGTCATTTTTGCGCGCGAAAAATCGTGACGCAATCTTAGAAATTTGCGATCAAGTAAAAAAGCTTCTTGAACGTCCGACTAATCATTAAATTGTCGTAAAAAATGTGAATAATAGACACGGCACTGATTATTGAACGCCGAAATATTTTTTCGTTACTACAGCCGAAGTCTATGCAATTTTGCGAGTTCTTGTCCTGTTGACTCCCGGGAATCATCCGTTCCTGCCACCGGTAAGCTATGGAATGCTCTTACAGCGTCTGTGTTTCCTCTTTCCTACAATCTGGATCTCTTCAAGAAACAGATAAATATACACTTGCAATCTCCCCAACCCACACACAAACACGAACAACACACGTTCCTGCATGTAGCGTCCAGCCTCCCTGGCTGAGCGTCATATAGTGCACTGGTCTTGACCGGGTGTGCTTTCCTGCATGCGTTTACTTAAAAAAAAAATGTTGCCGTACATAGATCTGGATACATAGATGGTCTGGGACAAGGTATACACAATGCTGAGCTTACATAAATGTGAAACGGCAATTTTCGATGTATATATGTTCCAAATATGTAATGGATATTATACAAGAAAAAATACACCAGCATTTTTTTCAAGCCAACGGCCTCTATACATAGAATCTTTTTTATCCTAGCCATTTCCCATCATATGGGGTCGGTTCTCATTGTGCAAATTCGCCATGTCTGTCTGTCCTGCGTTGCATTCTCGGTCAAACCCAGAGTTTTCAGATCCTCGTTTACAGTTGCAGTCCAGGTTGCCTGTGGTCTTCCAGGTCTTCTTCTCAGCGTGGGTATGTTGAGGGCTCTCTTCACCATGTGGTCCTCTTCTCTCCGTGTCACATGCCCATACCATCTTAGGCTGTTTTCCCTTATCTTTTCAGGTATGAAATGAACCCCGAATATGCTCATTTCGAACTCTGTCCACTCTAGTCACACCGCCCGCCCACCTCAGCATCTTCGTCTCTGCCGCATGAATCCTCTATACATAGAATGCACTCTATTTTTATCAATCATGCGTAAAATGCCAATCATAGCACATTAATTTTAATTGGTAATAGGTTGAATACCATAAATTCATGTAATAAATGGATGATGCGTAAATTTCGGGCTGAAGTCTATGTTCTATAACGTTGGCGGATAAGCAGTCCAAATGCAGCACTTAGCCATATATAACAAAACAAGCGTCTTAGACTCCACGGATGAGATCTTAGCATTGAACACCCAAATATTTCTCTGGTGCTATAGCCATAGTTTATGCAAGTATGCGGGCTTTTATCGTGTAAGCTACCAGGAATCGTCAATGTCCCCATATGGAGCTCCGGGTATACAGGTGTTCTGGGACAAGGCATATACAATGTGAGCTTACAGAACTGTGAAACAGCAATTTGCGGTGACCATATTCTCTAAATATGGAGCGAATATGGTAAATAAATATCACCTCGTTAGTCCTCACAAAGTCAGACTATCGTACCCCTAGCTTTGTTCATCTAAGTGATGAGAGACCACGTAAAGAACAATGAGATTCTCAGGATAATCAAGGAAGATAGACACCTAGTAAGAACCATCTCAAAGAGGCAATCGGTCACATCATGCGCCACGATGGTCTTCTTCACGACATTGCGGAAGGGACGATTGAGGGGAGAAACTGCACAGGGCGCTCTAGACGAGAGTATTTGCAGCAAGTGTTCGAGGACGTGAGTTGCAGCTCTTATGCTGAGCTAAAGAGGGTTGCAAAAATATCAAGAAGAGTGGAGATCGAGATGCAAGATTCTGTTGCTGCAAACCAATCCACCGGATTGATACTAAGAAGAAGAATATCTAAGTACAATAATTCTTTACTACTGGAACCTTATTTCGTGTGTTAACAGATTACTTTAGAATACATAAAGGATTGAAGGTATACTTTTCATCTCTTGGGAAAAAAAATGTCAAAAAATCACATTTTTCTTACATATTTTCTTCTTTTCAAAATATGTCATTGCAATTGTTGTTTTTATATAGATTTTTATACTCATGGCACTTTATGTAACTGGTTTCTTAAAAGTTGTCCATGTCAAAAGTATTTTGGTGTGACATTACTAAAAATACACATTATACACGTATTTCTAATACACTTAGATTTAAAATATTATTATTCTATTCTAAAATTACTTTTTTTTTACCATGCCGGCGGGCATAGCTCAATGGTCAAAGCGTTTGCTTTGCAAGCCAAAGGTCGTGGGTCCGATCACGGACGGAGATTAAAAAAAAAAGGATTTTAAATCTGCCGGAAAGTAATAATATTAAGCTTGTGAATAAATGAAGACTGATTGAATAATAATAAAAATATACATACTTTGAATATATACTATAGCGACATCTATCGTACGATGATAACAATGATATAAATACTAGTTTCACCGCAAGTCAGTCTGGGCATAGCAATGGCGCAGTTCGCCGAGCGGTATGAATACCTGGGCATAGTTGGTTTCCAAGGTCCGCGGTTCGCATCCCGCTTCTGCCGTTATTTTTGTGCTTGGATTGACGCGTTGAAAAAAGAATTTTTTGTATAGTATATGTATATTTAAGTAATAAGTATATTTATCTGTTTCTTGAAGAGATCCAGATTGTAAGGAGGAAACACAGACACTGGAAGAGAATTCCATAGCTTACCGGTGGCATTAAGGAAGGAGCTTTGGAAGCTGTCGACATATTTTAATCGTGTATGGATGTTCGGCAAGTGTAAGACGAGTTTGTCGGTTGTGGGTGGGTGCAGGAGGAATTAGTTATTTTGACATATTTTTAGATACATATATATTTATATATAGTACATACAAAATAATAGTTGTATATAAACATAATAAATCATGGTGGTCGCTGCATCCCTTCAGCGAGAGTAGTATTTAATTTTATTAGAACACATGACGATTCTTTTTGCGTAATATCAATCCGGTGGATTGGTTTGCAGCAACAGAATCTTGCATCTCAATCTCCATTCCTCTCGGTCCTCCGCAACCCTTTTCAGCTCAGCATAAGCGCTACAATCCATTTCCTCGAATACTTGCTGCAAATACTAGGGCGCCCTCTACAGTTTCTACCCTCAACCATCCCATCCACAATATCGTGAAGAAGACCATCGCGGCGCATGATGTGACCAATCCATCGGGCTCGCCTCTAAGAGATGGTTCTTATTAGTTGCCTATCTTCCTTTATTATTAACCTCATTGTTCGTGACGTGGTCTTTCCAGGAAATTCCGAGAACTCTTCTGTACGACCACATCTCAAAGGCCTCTAGTCTTTTTTTATCACTTTCAGATAAGCACCATGTCTCACAGCCTTTAAAATGACATGACGATAAAAAATTTAAGCAAGCATTTTTTGTAAAATAAAATAAACAATGTCAGATTAGACTTTATCTCGCTGTTATAATTATTATTTTTAAATTTGGAAAACTTTGCTCGTTTTTCTCGATCAATATTTCAATTGTATGCAATTGAATTTTTTATGTTTGTTAGCAAAATAAGTATTTCCCAAAATATAGACAGTTTATTTAAATTTTATTTTATATTCCAATGCGCAATATTTTTGGTTATTCTTAGTCTCCTTGAGCCGTGTGGTTATCTTTTGGTACCCAAACATAGGGTGGAGTGCGTCGTGGGTTGCTTTGGTGAGTTGCTTCTTGATAGTAACTTCTCGCCGTATGTTTGGTGGGGCAATGCCCGAGAGTTGATATAGCTTTGATACTGGGGTAGGTTTTAGGCATCCCGTAACCACCCGGCACGTTTCATTCAGAGCAATATCCACTTTCTTGGTATGGTCAGATCCGTCCATACTGGCGCTGCATACTCGCCAGTAGAGAAACAGAGAGCTAGAGCACTTGTGCGGATCAGGTTTGGTTGGGCTCCCCACTTCGTACCTGCCACTTTTCGGAGTAGGTTATTTCTGGTGGACACCTTTTGCTTAACAGACTGACAGTGTTTCTGATAAGTGAGGGTCCTATCCAGCTTGACCCCTAGGTATTTAGGTGTGTCGCAGTGCTCTAACACCAAGTCGTTCCAGGTAATGTGCAGCTTTCTCTTGGCAAGTCTGTTATTGAGATGAAAGGCGCAGACTTGGGTCTTGCTTGGGTTAGGCTGTAGTCGGTTTTGGTGGTAGTACGAAGAGAGGGTGGTGAGTGCTTTAGTAAGCTGGGTTTCTACTTCCTCGAAAGAGACCCCTTGTGCTGTGAGCGCCAAGTCATCTGCGTAGATGAAGGACCTGGTATTGTTCAGTATTGGCTGGTCGTTTGTGTAGACATTGAAGAGTAAGGGCGCTTAGTCTCCTTATATACGCTGATGCTTTGTCCGATATTCCCTCAGACGCCGAGGAGATCCAAGACAGCGACGATGATGGGGGATGGAAATATATATTAACTAATAAACATATGCGAATTTTTTTATAAGCAATCCTTTTAAAAAACAGTCGGCCACCGGCGTAAGTTTATTCGCGCAGCACGCGGACTGGATAGTGTTTACATGTCCCAATCGGGTCCTCTTTCGACCATAGTATGGAGGGCTATCTAGTCCGCTCTCTCACATCTCTCACTATTTCTTACAAAGTCAAAATATCATGATCTTATTATTCTACGCAGGCATCTGCTCTCGAATCGCTTTATACGGCTGCTCTTGGTTAGATGCCAAGATTGATGTCGCTTTATCTCTTAGCTGTAACCAATGGCTCCACCGCATTTCTTCCCCAGACAATTCGTTACTAAACTCATCGATAGCGACGTGGGGTGCACTGGACAACTGTTCCACAGGATATCTCGCTAACCTAATCTAACCTAAGTTATATCGTTAACGAGACTATAGATCTCTGAACTCTACGATCACTGAGCAAATCTTTAGGTCATCAAATCACATTTCGTCCACAGACAATTCGTTCAACGAATCATTTCAACATTTGGTCCCCAGACAACTGGTGCACTTGATGTCTCGCTAATCTTACCTAACCTCACATAACCTAAGGATTTTTTCAGCGATTTCAGAGCCAGAGATCTATAAGTCTCGTTGACGAAATAACCTTGGTAAGGTTAGGTTAGGTTAGCGAGACAGCCAGTGAACCAGTTGTCCCGTGCATAAAATATCCCGTGCACCAGACGTCCAGTGCGCCCCACGTCGTTACCGATGATTCGTATAACGAATTGCTATGGAAACGAAATACGGGGTAACCATAGTCGAAATTGTATGACGCAGTACATTTCATTTTATTGCGTTAGAATAAAGTTATATTACGTATAGTTTAAATAAATAAATAAAATGAAATATTCACCAGAATTGTTGGTGATGTGACCTGTTTTATAGATTGGTGATATTTCAATAAAAAAATATAGAAAATTCATACTAGGTTCAATGTCTATGAATTTTAAACGAATAGATTTTTTCAAATTTTTAAATGAATAGTATTTACTATATATTTTAAATTTTTTATTATAAAAACACATACAGGAGAATACTGACAGATGGTGATAGTAATTCTGAAGTCTCATCTGTAGAATTCTATGACGCTTACCATGGTGCATATGGATAAACGCTGCACGTGGAGTGTTGATCCGCCAACGTCATAAACTACAGTTAGAGATTCACGCATCATCCTTTATTATTACAGGAATTTACTATGAATGGGTGGTCTTCTCGGCATTACTTTCGTCTACCACCAATTTTAATGAATAGGCTATGACT
Organism: Glossosoma conforme; assembly: GCA_022606575.1. NCBI lineage: Eukaryota > Metazoa > Arthropoda > Insecta > Trichoptera > Glossosomatidae > Glossosoma > Glossosoma conforme. The sequence goes on from JAGTXR010000053.1 coordinate 1,742,014, forward strand.
GACATTTTGCGGGTGATGGATCAAATTCACACCAACCTTTGGGTATTTTAGAGCTTATAAATCGATTAAAATCCTTTTTTTTTAATCTCCGTCGGGGATCGAACCCGCGACGTTTGGCTTGCAAAGCAAACGTTTTGACCATTGAGCTATGACCGCCGGCGGTCATAGCTTGCCGGCGGTCAGTTGTCTCAGTTGTCTCTTAACAAGTGATGGATTGAGAAAAGCTACGAGTTCGCTGAAACTGCAGTCTCCTTAATAGAGGCTATTTCTAACGTGATCCATGTAAAAACAAGGTAAATAAATAAACATTTATAATGGATCTCAAAGTAAATGCTGAATAAATCAAAATAAATATAAATATCTTCGTCGGAAATCCAACCCACGACCTTTGGCTTGCCAAGCAAACGCTTTAACTACTGAGCTATACCCACCAGCAGATAGCGAAACATGAAAAAGGCACTTGATAATCCACCCTCGAAATATTGCCATACATTGTCTAGCCAATTTGAGTATATTCAATTGCGAGTGAGAAGAATCGAATTTAAAAGTTCAGAGGAGCGATAAATATTTGACTCATAAATTGAAATTTCATTCACATTTACACATAACCCTTTCACATCGGTTGTCGGCATATGCCGTCAAAGATTCCCCTACCGTTGACATCGGTTGACGTGATATATATCGTTTTGATACTTTCAGTACTCATTGTGACATCTACGGTAGAAAATTGGAAGTGCATTAATTCCCGTTATCATACTACATGTATTTTTTACAGGAATCTGTAAAGCATGTAAATAAATATCGTTAGGTTTCGTCACAGGGACGATTTTTCTGTAAACAACATGTGTCAATGCCACCATATAAATGGATTTACATAATGAACGTTTGTTAAATATAATAGTTTTTTATGCATCATCTGATAGCTAAAGGATACAAGAACCTATGTTATATATGAAAATAGACCAGATAAGTACATTTATGCTTCAAATACTAGTTTTAAGCAAAAAAAAAAGGTTTAAAAAATTCACGGCGTATTGATAGTATAATTTGTATTCCACCGAGCCGTAACGAAAGGGTTAAATACAAGTATCATAGTTTTTTTCCAAACAAGTTTTTGGATGCCGCAGGAGAGCATAAACTTAAGTTTTTTTCAAGTCTTCAGGAGTTATGCATAGAATGTACTCAAGGGAGGCAGAGCTAACACCAATTTTGATTTAATTGGCTATGTCTGACATTTCACGAAAGATGGATCATTTTTTACGGCCACAATTTTTATGTAAGCACATATGGGAGAATACCGACAGATGGTGATGGTGACGCGATGTCTCATTTGTGGATTCTATTACGTTGGATGTGGAGTGCTGATCCGCCAACGTTATATACTACAATTCGGCATTCATGGATCATCCAATTATTACAGGATTTCACTATGAATGGGTGGTGTTCGCGGGATGGCGGTCGTTTACCAGCAATTTATAATTTTTCAATTCACTACGATTGATTAATAGTCTATGACTGACATTTTTATGGATGGGGAATCAAATTCACACAAACCGGAAGTATTTTTAGTAATATGCACACTCTCAAGTGGCAATAATTTTTGGAGAGACGAAGGTCGATAGGAAATAAAAGTGTTGGAATAGCATACAAGAACTAGCAAAAAAAAACGATTTTAAATCAATTTCTGAGCTCTAAAATATGCTGGTTGGTGTGAATTTGATTCCTTACCCGTAAAATGCCAGTCATAGCCTATTAATAAAAATTGGTGCTAGAGGACTGAGTCGTCCCGTGAAGATCACCCATTCATAGTAAATTCCTGCAATAATAAGGATGACGCGTAAATCTCGGGCTGTAGTCTATGACGTTGGCAGTTCAGCCATGTGCACCGTGGTAAGCGTCATAGAATTCCACATATGCTACTTTAGAATTACTATCACCATCTGTCGGTGTTCTCCTGTATGTGTTTACATAAAAATAAAAATAAAGAACTGTTGCGTATTGCGTCATGGACTGAATGTATCAGAAGATTAGCGCGAGTAGCCTGGATGTGGAAGGCAGAGTATCGAAGACGATGGAGACTCATGCGGGAGGCCTACGTTCAACAGTGGACGGACACAGACTGATGATGGTGATGGTTCATAGTATTGATCTTTGTAAGGCCCTTCTTACACGTGTCTAGTAGAAAACAAGAAGAACTAAATCCCATATATTTAGAAATAAATCCTAGAGCCTGGGAACATTTTGTAGTCGAAGGGATAGCAAATATTTTTAGAATAATTTTTTTTTTTACAAATATATAGACACTCTTACGTCTAAGCTCCAATTAATGAAACACAAATGTTAGATTGGTTCACTTGGTCTTTTCTACCGTTGTTACCACGGTAGCTGCTCTTCGGAACTTAAACAACTAATTCCTCCTGCACAACATACCACAACCGACAAACTCGTCTTACACTTGCCGAAAATCAATACACGGTTAATGTGTGTAGACCAAGAACTGACAGTTTCCAAAGTTCCTTCCTTAATGCCACCGGTAAGCTTTGGAATGCTCTTACAGCGTCAGTGTTTCCTCCTTCCTGCAATCTATGCCGGCGGTCATATCTGAATGGTAAAACCGTTTGCTTTGCAAGCTAAAGGTCGTGGGTTCGATCCCCGACGGAGATAAAAAAAAAAAAGGATTTTTAATCGATTTCTGAGCTCTAAAATACCCTGTTTGGTGTGAATTTGATCCAACACACGTAAAATGTCAGTCATAGTCTATTAATTAAAATTAGTGGTAGACGAAAGTCGTACCGCGAAGACCACCCATTCACAGTGAATTCCTGTAATAATAAAGAATGATGCGTGATTCTCATGCAGCGTTTAGCCATATACACCATGGTAAGCGTCATAGAATTCCACAGATGAGACTTCAGAATTACAATCACCATCTGTCGGTATTCTCCCGTATGTGCTTACATAAAAAAAAAATCTGGATCTCTTCAAGAAATTGATAAATATACACTTGCAATCTTCCCAACCTGCACACAAATACGAACACAACACACGTTTCCCGCATGCGGCGTCCAGCCTCTCTGACTGAGCGTTATAGAGTGCAAGTAAGTCAGCAAGGGTATATCTTAAATTAAAAATTTGCAATCCTGAACTTGGTCCTGGGCTCACCAAAACTTTTCAGATTGTCCTTTAGATGTGGTGTTGTTCCCCAGGGATGTAAAGAAGCCCTTGTTCACCCAGTTCCAAAAAAAAGGAGACCGAAGTGACCCCACAAACTGTCGCCCAATAGCCATCACATGACTACTTTCACTAAAGTGATGGAACGTTTAATTAACAGCCAACTTCTAAGACTACTTTGAGACCAATGATCTTCTGTGCGATCGGCAATATTACATATATCGGATTGATATAAAAGATATATGGGTTAGTAATCAAATACGCACATACAATTCTATATGAAATTTTTACGCATTAGTTAATTCAGAAAAAATATCGGCAAACGCGGGATTCGAGCCTCGAGCGTTTCACCTTTGCTATATCCTACACACAGCGCTGTGAACACGAGCATTCTCCGCCTACACAGAGACGCAAAACTTGATGTATATATACCATTTTTAACATCTTATAACGACAGATTTCTCTGTAGTATATATTCAGAGTATGTATATTTTTGTCGAGCGTTGCACCTTTGCTTTGTCCTATACACCGCGCTGTCCACACGAGCATTCTCCGCCTACACAGAGACGCAAAACTTGATGTATATATACCATTTTTAACATCTTATAACGACAGATTTCTCTGTAGTATATATTCAGAGTATGTATATTTTTGTCGAGCGTTGCACCTTTGCTTTGTCCTATACACCGCGCTGTGCACACGACCATTCTCCGCCTACACAGAGACGCGAAACTTGATGTATATATACCATTTTTAACATCTTATAACGACAGATTTCTCTGTAGTATATATTCAGAGTATGTATATTTTTGTCGAGCGTTGCACCTTTGCTCTGTCCTATACACCGCGCTGTCCACACGACCATTCTCCGCCTACACAGAGACGCGAAACTTGATGTATATATACCATTTTTAACATCTTATAATGATAGATATCTCTGTAGTATATATTCAGAGTATGTATATTTTTGTCGAGCGTTGCACCTTTGCTCTGTCCTATACACTGCGCTGTCCACACGACCATTTGCCGCCTCTACAGAGACGCGAAACTTGATGTATATATATATACCATTGTTAACATCGTATAACGATAGATGTCTCAGTATATATTCAGAGTGTGTATATCATTATTTAATAAATATTTAAATTCGTCTGCCGATATTTTTTCTGAATAAATTGATGCGTAATAATTGTATGTAACGGATGATTTTTTAATAGCTATAGGAAATTTTTCCAAAAAAAAAGACAAATAAAATTAAGAAAAATGCATGAAATTTTTATTTGAATCGATAGTACAGTCCATATAATTTAATGTGTGAAGATTTTTTCATTCAAATGTTGACCGCGGCTGCGCCTCAAATGGTCCATCCGCTTAGTCCAATTTTGGCATACACTTTCCAACATTTCGGCCGGTATCTCACGAATAAATGCTTCAATGCTGTCTTCCAATGCGTCAATCGAAGCGGGCTTGTCAGTAAAGATATGAGCCTTAACATAGCCCACAAAAAATAATTTAAAGGTGTTAAATCGCACGATCTAGGCGGCCAATTGACCGGTCCCAAACGTGAAATAAAGTGTTCACCGAACTTGCCACTCAATTGGTTTATTGTTTCGCGTGCTGTGTGGCATGTGGCACCGTCTTGTTGAAACCACATGTCATGCAAGTCAAGCTCTTCCATTTTGGGTAAAAAAAAGTTTGATATCATCTCACGGTAGCGCTCACCATTCACAGTTACGTTGCGATTCGCATCATCTTTGAAGAAGTACGGTCCAGTGATGCCACCAGCCCATAAGCCGCGCCAAACAGTAACTCTTTCTGGATGCATTGGTAGCTTTTGCAATGCTCCTGGCTGATCTTCACTCCTAAACCGACAATTCTGCTTATTTACGAATCCATTCACCCAAAAATGAGCTTCGTCGCTGAACACAGTTTTTCGATATAAATATGGATCAATAAAATTTAATGATTTGCAAGCGTTGTTCGTTTGTGGGACGATTCATGGTTAAATTATAGACCAAACTGAAGATGTTTGACAGTGACACAAAACACGAAACGTACGTGAGCTGTCAAAATCAGTGTTGCCAAAAAGAAAATAGTTTAAAAATCACCCTTTAGAATTGTATGTGTGTATTTAATTACTTAAAATGTTGAAATATAGTCAATGCTCTATGAAAGAAGAATAGAGAATTGAAAAATATTCTAATAAAAATTAAAAATAATCCAAATATATGTGTGTTCAGCAAGTGTTAAAGAACTGATTCCTCCTGCACCCACTAATAGCCAAAAAACTCGTCTTACACTTGCCGAACATCCATACACGGTTAATATATGTCGACCAAGAACTGGCAGCTTCCAAAGTTCCTTCCTTAATGCCACCGGTAAGCTATGGAATGCTCTTCCAGCGTCTGTGTTTCCTCCTTCCTACAATCTGGATCTCTTCAAGAAACAGATAAATATACACTTGCAATCTCCCCAACCCACACGCAAATACGAACACAACACACGTTTCCCGCATGCAGCGTCCAGCCTCCCTGGCTGAGCGTCGTAGAGTGCACTGGTCTTGACCGGATGTGCTCTCCTGCATGCGTTTACATAAAAAAAAAAGTGTGAGACGAGTCTTTCGGTTGTGGAACATGTGCAAAAGGATCTCGATAAGTCTGCGGGCCGCGCTTCGTAACACCTCTTACGTTGTTGACACATGGGGTCCTGAGTAAATATCGAAAATAAATGACGTTTCCAACATTTAATTGCGAAGAAAAAAATAAAGTGAGGATTTCTTGCGAATCTATATATATACTCGCACTTTATATATTTATGTGGTCGCGCCCCATTTCGTTCACAGACAATTCGTTCAGCGACTAATCGGTAACGATTGGAGGCGCACTGGACGTCTGGTGCACGGGACATTTGGCGCACGGAATAACTGGTGCATTGGATGTCTCGCTAACCTAACCTAACCTAACCTAACCTAACCTAAGGATCCTTAGAGATGGTTGATTTATTTTCTTGTTTTTAATGTGATATTTTTTATGTGATAACCCATGATAAAAGCTACACATCATAATATTTGTCATTGTTTTAATCGTTATAATATTATATAAATGTATAGTTATTTGGAAACCTGGTGCTTCGCACAATTTCGGGAAATCCCCGGGTTGAAATAAAAGAGTAGAGAATAAAAGAATTACTCCCGGTTGGTGTGAATTTGATCTCATACTATGCCATTCAAAGCCTATTAATCAAAAATTTTGGTAGACGAAAGTCATCCCGTTAACACCACCCATTCATAGATGATTCCTGTATTAATTGAATGAGACATATAATAATATAGATTGTGGGAATTGTGTAAAAGGACCGCGGTAAGTCACCATCTGTCGGTAGTCTCCTGTATGTGCTTACATAAAAAAAAGTATTCCAACTTCTGCTCTGGAGGCTATCAGGAGCTATATATGTTTCCAAGTGATCTTTCATGTGCAAATATGCTAAAACCTAGTCAGAGGAATGGACAGTGAAAGCTTACAGAAATTGTTTCATTCTTTAGAGTCCCGGAGGAAAAGTACTCCTCTCAAACATTCATTCCTTCTTCTTCGCGGTGCAATTCACAAACCTGTGATTCTTGAATGCTTTAACTTAAATGTTCCAGATAAGTACACCCGTGCTCGTAGCCATCCATTGTTTTTGATCCCAGTTGATACTTGTGGAGCTTCGAGCACTCAATTCAGTACAACGGCAATGGCGCTCCTAAATGGCCTACCAGCACACCGCGATCCTTTTCTAACATCCTTTCCTCTTTTGTCGATCTTTGACACGTGTCTTCTTCTTCCTTTTTATGTTATTTTCTTCTCTTTTGTATGTATTGTGTGTTTATGTATACTCACGGACACGCGTAAGAAGATGTATTTATACCATTGTTACCATCGTATAACGATAGATGTCTCAATAGTGTATATTCAGAGTATGCAAAATATTATCTTTTATTATTCAATCAGTCAACATTTATTCACAAGTTTTTTTTATGTTTCTTATTCTTTGTACCTTTTTGGTTGCGGTTCTGTTGAATGAATAAATAAATGTAACGGCAATTTGTGGTGACCATATGTTCCAAATATGTAACGGATGTGGTAGGAATAATAATATAATAATAGATTCGATAATTGCGTTCTTGAAACGTATTTCCGTAACAGGTTTCCTTCACGTAATATTATTAATATATATTTTTTTAATTTCTTCGTATTTCACAAGGTTACGTATTACCCAGTCACCGTCGTATTAATATATATGTTTGCTTCCACTTCTTCACTTCATAAAAAACTATTCTATTTAACAAGCGTTCATTATGGAACTCCATACATGTGGCGGCATTGACACAAGTGGCTTACAGAAAAATCGCTCATGTGACGAAACCTAACGATATTTATTTACATTCTTTACAGATTCCTGTAAAGAATACATGTAGGTTGATAAAGGGAATGACTGCACTCCCAAGTTCCTACCGTAGATGTCACAATAAGTACTGAAAGTAGCAAAACGATATATCGCGTCAACTGATGTAAACGGTCGGGGAATCTTGGATGGAAAATATCGACAACCGACGAGACTGGAGGCCTTTGAGATGTGGACATACAGAAGAATTGTCTGAATTTCCTGGAGAGACCACGTCACGAACAATGAGACTCTCAGCATAATCAAGGAAGATAGGCACCTAGTAAGAACCATCTCAGAGAGGCGATCGGTCACATCATGCGCCACGATGGTCTTCTTCACGACATTGCGGAAGGTTGAGGGTAGAAACTGTAGAGGGCGTCCTCCTAGACGGGAGTATTTAGAGCAAGAGCTCGAGGACATGAGTTGTAGCTCTTATACTGAGCTGAAAAGGGTTGCGGAGGACCGAAAGGAGTGGAGATCGAGATGCAAGATTTTGTTGCTGCAAACCAATCCATCGGATTGACACTACGAAGAAGACTGTCATTAAATTCCCCATGGCATTATACCGTGTTTTATTTTATTTTATTTTGTTCGGAATGTCCGTGTATTTCCAGTGATCTCTTCCTAACACGCATAACAATTCATTTTGAGCAATCCACAGATCACAACATTTTTTCTACACTACCACATTCCGACAGAGGTTTTTCTGCACCAGCCTCGAAAGACTATATCGAGCTTCTTCTTTATCCTAACCATTTCCCATCATCTGGGGTCAGCTTTCCTTGTGCACATTCGCCATGTATGTCTGTCCTGCGTTGCATTCTCGGCCAAACCCAGAGTTTTCGGATCCTTGTTTACAGTTGCAGTCCAGGTTGCCTGTGTTCTTCCAGGTAGGTATGTTGAAGGTTCTCTTCACCATGTGGTCCTCATCTCTCCGTATCACATGCCCATACCATCATAGGCGGTTTTCCCTTATCTTTTCAGATATGGGGACCACCCGAAATGAGCCCTGAATATGCTTATTTGGAACTCTGTCCACTCTAGTCACACCGCCCGCCCACCTCAGCATCTATATCTCTGCCACATGAATCCTATCCAAGTCACGTTTTAACGGGGTCCAACACTCCGATCCGTAGAGCATATCTGGCCTTACAGCAGTTTCGAAGATTTTAAATTTGGTCCTAACTGGAATCTTGCTGTCACACAAAAAAGGCTATATCGAGCTGATATCGTTAAATACTAAGAATCATTTTTTCCGTGTGGCAACCCTTTGAAGTTCATTACCGAGAGTATAATTACAATTTACGGGTTGTATAAAAACATTAATTAGCATTGTTTTGTGTGGACAAGAATAGAAAAGTTCTGTAATTTTTCGTTATTACAGAAGTAGACCATTATTTCTTTTTTGCTTACCGACAAGAATTCAGAGAACCGCGCAATTATAAATTGTTTAAAAATAATTTCACTAGAATAACGGATTCACGGACAATTGAATGCATTCACGTTATTTTATTTTGAATTTTTATTTCAGACATTAACACTTTAACGTCGGGGAAGGTATTAATACACGTTATTTTTACAGCAAGGGTATTTTTACGTTTTACATACTCTCGTGGTTAAAGACGGGTAGGGTATTTATACTTGTTTTATTCTAATAAGGCACTCAACGGAACTGTACCGGGCTATTTGACAGAACTGATCAACCACAAGGAGATAAGCGCGCGTGGAGAGACACTCAGATCAGCCAGAGCAAATAGAAGCACCCTGCAGCTGACAGGAGATAGTCTTAGCACGGTCTTTGGCATCGTGCTTTCAGCTACGCGGCACCAATGGCCTGGAACTCGCTGCCGGAAAGCATAAGTTCTCTTAAAGCGGAGGCAAACTTCAGAAGCAGACTCAAGACCCACCTTTTTACTCAAAGAGGCAAAGAAGCGCTATAGGAATGACCCATGATATCAGCTTCATACAGCCATTGAAAGCTGGTGCCGAAAACCTCGGTATACAATCTTTCGTCTCTTATTTTTGTTCGCTTGTCGGACACGCATGTGTCGCCATTATGGTTGCTTGGGTCTTGTCATCGGTGCGCCGTTAGATCTGTAAATATCTGTCTGTCATTGGCGCCCTATTAGTTCTCTTAATCGCGACTGGATGAATTTCGACGCTGGGTGTCACCGACCACGGGCGCCCGGTGGCCAGTATTCAGTTGAGTTCCGACCGCGACGAGTAGCGTGATGGTATCGGTCCGGCGCCTGAAAGCATGTAACTCCGCCCGGACTAAAAGTTTGTCAAGTTTACCGTAATATATATGCCAATGTGCTTCGGTAAAAGTCTTTGTAATGCTCATCTGCTCCTCATTTCTCCACCACGCGTTTCGAATCATGATCCCGGCGACGTGAAATCTCATTCCTTAAGTAAAGGAGATGGTAATATAAAAATATTAAACTCATTGTCTCAGGTCATAAAAAAGCGCCTTCCAAATACTAATAATAATTAAAATTAGAACATATTGCATTGTGTCAAGAAACACTCTGTTTGCTAGGTCTTGGACGGCACTCAAACACTTTTCTTCCCCATCGACAGTCATCTCTTCAGATATTATCACTTTAGTGTGCTATTTATTGTATTTACGTTATATGTAGCCTCCTCTACTTGAGTTGTTCTTCGAATATCATTTCGTATTTTATCTTTTAGAGACACTCCTCTCATGGATCTCTCCATGACACGTTGGGTCACCTTTATTTTATGTGTAAGACCTGCTGTAAGAATCCACGTCTCTGCGCCATAAGTTAATACAGGGAGGATGCATTGGTTAAACGCCTTTTTTTTTAAGAAATTGCGGAATTTTCGCTTTAAAAATGTACTTTTGTTTTCCAAATGATGGCATCTCTTCTGTATACGCATGTCGATTTACTTAACCCTTTCGCATCAGTTGTCGATATATGCCGTCTAAGATTCCCCTACCGTTGAAATCGGCAGCCGTGATATATCGTTTTGCCACTTTCAGTACTCATTGTGAGATCTACGGTAGGAAATTGAAACCGCAGCCATTCTCTTTATCAACCTACATGTATTCTTTACAGGAATCTGTAAAGCATGTAAATAAATATCGTTGGGTTTCGTCACAGGAGCGATTTTTCTGTAAACTACATGTGTCAATGTTTGTTAAATATAATAGTTTTTTATGCATCAATGCTTCAAATAAAGTTTTAAGCAACAACAAAAATGGTTTGTAAAATTCACGCCGTATTGACAGTATAATTTGTATTACACCGAGCCGAAACGAAAGGATTAAATATGTTTCGTTCTAAAGGGTCCGCCATCTAACGTTTTTTTTTCAACTAGTGCTTATTTCGTGAATGGTAACACTTAGCTCATGTCTGATTTGACAGATAATTAGTTTTATCCTTCCGCTAAACGAATATGGTTGTGTATACGCTTGAACAACGCTGGGAAATATTGCGACATTACTTTGAAAATCAGGCCATTTTTCTTCAAAAATAAGCAAGGAGTGGCCGTTACAGTCAATGGCGATCGTTATCGGGCCATTTTTGTTCACAAAAATTAAAGAGTATTAAGAGTAAGAATATTGGCAACATTTGGTTTCAACAGGACGGCGCTACGTGCCACACAGCCGAAGCTACACTCGATGTTTTGCGCCCCATTTTCAAAAAAAAAAAGTTATTTGGCGGACCCTTTAGTTGGATTACTTGTCCTAGAAAAGTATATTAATTTACAACCCCGATTTGTGTTCCTTCAATAGAGATTGGCTCGGATATAACAGATATGAAAAGCTTTCAAAAATCGATTCCCTTTTGAAGAATTGACGTAAAGTTCTACTTAGTACTTGTTAATAGGCATGTGCTGTTTCCATAAATTGTCGGCGTTTTTGAACAGTGTCCTTATCAATGTTAATAATAGGTGTTGCGATAGATAACTGTCAAGAGGCACAGATTGCTTGTGTGACTGTCAATAATGGCATTAAAAATAAATCAGAGACTGTGGGTATGCCAGCGGGTATGGCTTAGTTGTAAAAGCGTTCGCTTCCCGAATCGTAGGTCGTTAATTCGATCCCCAACAGAGATTAAAAAAATCTAAGCGGAATGAGAGGCGGTCTATTTATTCTTGCTGCACCGCATTTCGTTACCAGACAATTCGTTAAACGACTCATCGGTAACGACGTGGGGCGCACTGGACGTCTAGTGCACGGGAAATTTGGGACAACTGGTACACTAGATGTCTCTTTAACCTTATCTTACCTAACCTTTTTTTAATTTGCGCTTCTGCGCGTCCGTCTGCAAGAGTGCAGACGCAAGTAATGACTCCTAACTGATGTCTGCCATTTGCAGAATCTATTTCCCAACCTCACCACTTCCTTATGATTATTCCCACGTATTTTGTGACTAGAAACGTGTTGCCAAAGAAGGCAATTCGAGACTTGCTGCAGTATACTAATTTCACAGTCTTAGACTGAGGTCTACAGACATCTAACTGATGCACCTAGAATCGTGGGAAGGCCATCAGCCACTCTCTAACAAGTAGCTTTTTGCGTGCGTCCAGTAACGAGTGCCCATCTGGATCTCCACAAACAGGACGTGATAGAGAGGGTTTACAATATAATTCTCCGAGCTGGTACCACCAGATATAGAGCAACAATAGAATTAGAGTTACAAGTAGCATCATCATTTAGTACCATTTCAATTTCAATTTATTTTACAAATAACAATATTTAATTCATTTCTAAAACAGGATAAAATAACAATTTATAAATAACACAATAATAATAGAATCATTTAAAAAGTCCCGGAGCCCGCTAAACAGAAGACTCCACGAAATTACTTTGATAGATAAATTCGTGGAGCTCATGTCGAAACTGGGCTTCTCTCAAGTGGAATATATTAATATTCGAGGCGATGTCGTTGAACAGTCTGATCACTCTCCCAAGAGGCACAGTCCCTGGCAGGTTAGTATTACCTCTAGGAAGAACATACAATCGGTGCCTCATTATCCTTAAATAATTGTCAGGGACAAATAAACCAATTTCAAACAAAATATCAGGATTTCTGAACACCATGTATCACATCAACCAAACCAGCGGTTAGCAACAGGCGGTGACCCATCCAAGTTTTGGTCTGCGCCCAACGTTGCTTAACTCGATGATCTTACGGGAACCGCGCAAACGATGTGCTATTATCGTTGGACCTATTATATTATATACATATTAATATAAATTATTGACTTTTTATCGGGAACGAGTTATCTTTTCCAGAACACTCAAGTGTGTGACATGTCGGACATATTAATTAGTTATTAAAAACAGACAGTCACCATGGTTACATGGCCGGAGCCATGATTCATGGTGAAATACTAAATGAGGTCATTCCATAATGCCGGCGGTCATAGCTCAATGGTAAAGCGTTTGCTTTGCAAGCCAGGGTCGTGGGTTCGATCCCCAACGGAGATTAAAAAAAATATGAATTTTCAATCGATTTCTGAGCTCTAAGATACCCCGGTTGGTGTGAATTTGATCCGTCACCCGTAAAATGTCTGTCATAGCTTATTAATTAAAATCAGTGGTAGGAGAAAGTCGTCCCCTGAAGACGACCACCCATTCATAGTAAATTCCTGTAATAATAAGGATGATGCGTGAATCTCGGGCTGTAGTCTATGACGTTGGTGGATCGACACTCCACATGCAGCGTTTAGCCATATAGACCATGGTAAGCGTCATAGAATTCCACAGATGAGACTTCAGAATTACTATCACCATCTGTCGGTATTCTCCTGTATGCTTACATAAAAAAATATATTTAATATGTAAATAGTAATATCAACACCATGTTTTTTTATGTAATCGCATGCAGGAGAGCACAGCCAGTTAAGACCAGTGCACTCTATGACGCTCAGCCAGGGAGGCTGGTCGCTGCACGCGGGAAACGTGTGTTGTGTTCGTGTTTGTGTGTGGTTTGATGAGATCGCAAGTGTATATTTATCTGTTTCTTGAAGAGTTCCAGATTGTAGGAAGCAGGAAACACAGACGCTGGAAGAGCATTCCAAAGCTTACTGGTGGCATTAAGGAAGCAACTTTGGAAACTGACAGTTCTTGGTCGACACACGTTAACCGTGTTTGGATGTTCGGCAAGTATACGACGAGTTTGTCGGTTGTGGGTGGGTGCAGGAGGAATTAGTTGTTTAAATTCCGAAGAGCAGCGACCGTGGTAATAACGGTAGAAAAGACTAAGTGAACCAATCGTACGCCTGTGTTCCATTGATTGCAGAATAGACGTAAGAGTGTCATTGTTTATCAAACAAATTGCTCTTTTTTGAACTGAGTCAATTAAGTTTTGCAGGTATTTTGGAGCTCCAATCCAAAGGTGACTGCCGTATTCAAGGATATGTCGGATTTATCCTTTATATAGAAGAAGATGTTGTTTATCGTTGAAATACCCACGTGAAAAAACCGTTGTGTTAAAAAAAATGGTTCGAAAAATTCACGCCCTAACGAAAGTGTTAAAACTATCATTATTAGATGTGCATGTCAGGCGAGCGAACGAAAATATGAGACGAAATATAGTTTTTCGAGGCTTTTCAGCATCGGCCTGAATGAGCTATATCAAGCTGATATCAGTGTGAATTATTTTTTTAAATGTTTTCTTGGGCGTTGTACAATCTTTGTATTTGTCGTTACGTATCGATTCGTTTCACTCTTAGAAATAAGAAATGTACTAAAACAAGAAATGCTTTAATTCGAAACAAGAGCTTGCGGAGATTCCAATTTGGATTAGCATTAGAGAGACAAAAGTGAAGACTGCCCTTTAGAAGAGACAGTAGTAGAGACTGCCTTTTAGAAAAGAAACGATCTTCTTTCTCCTGGACATAAAATCCACTTTCGATTCAATTAAATCTGTCAATCGATTCCCAGAGCCGGGTATTCTTACGAATTAATACTTGCTGGAATTTGAGCGTATTTTAATTCAATGCGCAATATCTGGGACACGCGGCTTCTCTCGAGCAAAACAAAATATCACTATACAGCGCCTATATCGTCGCTATTATTTTTTAAGGTCTCAGATGTGTAGGCGTACAGGTCACTGAGAATCGTGGCCTGTAAAGAGAGCTCGCTTGCCGACTTAGGAACGCTGGAGCGTCTTTTAATTCCATGCGCAATATCTGGGACACGCAGCTTCTCTCAATCAAAACAAAGTGACATCTTTAGAGTACTTGTTTCGCTCTCATTCTCTTTCACGGTTTCAGATATTTAGGCGTACAGGTCACTGAGAAAGGTGGCCTGCAGAAGGAGCTCGCTTCTTGCGCAATTTCTGCGACAGGTAGCTTCTCTCGAGCAAAACAAAGTGCTATGTATACAACGCCTGTATTTTCACCGTTCTCTTTTAGTAAAGTTACAGATATCTAGGCGTAATGGTCACTGAGATCGGTGGCCGGCAGAAGGAGCTCCTTTCTGTCTTAGGAATGCTGGAGTGTCTTTTAATTCTGTACGTAATATCTGGGACACGCAACTCTCGCTTCTCTCGAGCAAAAAAATGCCACATCTAAAACGCCTGTATCGTCACCATTCTTTTACTCTTTTACGGTTTCAGATATCTAGGCGTACAGGTCACTGAGAACGGAGGCCTGCAGAAGGAGTTCGCTTCCCGACTTGGGAACGCTGAAGCGTCTTTTGATTCCATGCGCAATATCTAAGATACACGGCTTTATTCAATCAAAACCATTTTTTTTTTGGAAATTTGAAAAAAAAATGCCGACGGGTATAGCTCAGTGGTCAAAGCGTTTGCTTTGCAAGCCAAAGGTCGTGAGTTCGATCCCCGACGGAGATTAAAAAATATATATTTTTAATCGATTTCTGAGCTCTAAAACATCCCCGGTTGGTGTGAATTTGATCACTCACCGTAAAAATGCCAGTCATAGCCTATTAATTAAAATTGATGGTAGACGAAAGTCGTCCCGCGAAGACCACCCGTTCATAGTAAATTCTTGTGGGATGATGCGTGAATCTCGTTCTGTAGTCAATGACGTTAGCGGATGACACTCCACACATGCAGCGCTTAGCCATATGCACTATGGTAAGCGTCATAGAATTCCACAGATGAGACATCAGAATCACTATCACCATCTGTTGGTATTCTCCTGTATGTGTTTACATAAAAAAAAAAGTGTCATGTATGCAGCGCCTGTATCGTCGCTGTTCTCTTTTACGGTTTCAGATATTTAGGCGTAATGGTCACTGAGAACGGTAGACTGCAAAAAGATCACGTTTTCCGACTTGAGAACACTGGAGCGTCTTTTAATTCCATGCGCAATATCTGGGACTAGCGGATTTTCTCGATCAAAGCAATTTGCCGTCTAAATAGCGCCTGTATCGTCTCCATTATAGCTGTGAATTTTGGCATCTCACCAAAAGCCAACGCGGCCTTGTAATGGGTTTCGAAAATAAATGTCTGCGTAGAACACTAGGGGTACGTTGATGTCTTGTGATTTTTTTGTAAGAAATAACGAAGTGGAAGAGGGGACAATGCAGGCTTTCATACTAAATTTGGTAAAGGAACGAACGTTAATATGGTTGGGATATATACTTCGGATGCCGCAGGAGAGCACAAACTACAGTTATCGCCTTTTATCAAGCCTCGGGCTCTTACTTCTGTTGGAAACTATACATAGAATGTACTCACAGGAAGCTCAGCTGGTATTTTTTTATGTAATCGCATGCAGGAGAGCACACCCGGTCAAGACCAGTGCGCTCTATAAATTTTGAATTAAAATTAATTTAAAACTAGAACACGATATTATATGTAAAAAATAATTAGTGACGCTAAAAAGTAATAATTTAAAATGCTACGTATATGCCAAAAAAATTAGTATAATATTTGCGCATATACATACAATAAAAACATACATAATATTACAGGAATCTGTAATACATTAAAATGACGGTAAAACAGAAACCTATAAATGGTTGGTAAGCATTTTAATAAAACAGGAATCTGTATTTTCACTAGAAGCTTGTATGAAAAAGTGAGCATCGTTAAAACAGGAAACTATGCTTATCACAACTTGAAAATTGTCCACCAGAGTGCAAATTATCTGATCATTTCTCGCCTTATCTGCAGAGCATATGTTTTGTTTAGTATCTACCAGTTATGTTCAACCACTGCACAAATCACAAGTGGGCAAAGTGATCTCTCCTTATTATGTGACAATCGTTAAAAAAAATACTTAAAAAAGCATTAAAACAACAAACAATTATTCGACATTCGTTTTGACAGTGAAACAAGAGCCTCGATAAAATATATTTTTGAAATAAAATAATACGGACGTATTCCAGAACGACTCAACAGGTAATGCGACAATGTTTTAAATTAATCATTTTTACTTACAAATCATTCACTCTTGCTCATCTCACACACTCGCAAGAATGTTGCGCACGTTTTTGCATTGTCATTTCACCAGAATTGGTGTTAAAAAGCGTATTTTTAAGCATTTTAAAATGTGCCGGCGTGAAAAATGCATTTGAATTGTATGGAATGCAATAATTGAGCCTTTTATATTCCATGACAATTGAACGCCGCTGCGTAAATGTCAATTGTTTTCGAGATGTTTTTGAATTATGGAATTTATTTGAAAAAATGTTAACGAGACGTCATCTTGATACTGCCGTGATGTCAAATGTGCCATTTAAAAGGCATTTTCGACGTGATTTTCGCTATTTTTCATGTTTTCTCGTAAAATTATCGTCCAATTAGCGTGTCTTAACACGTTTTCCACGATCCTCGCATTAAAATCGCCTTATTTAAACATATTATTATTTAGTTCCTAGTAACAGCTGTCAAAATACACCATTTGACATTCCTCGACGAATGATATAAAATATAATATTTAATTGCTTATAAAACTATTTATTTTACATTAAATTAAAACAACAATTAAATAAAACATTATTTATAATAATAAATACATTATATGTAAATGAAATTGACGTACAAAAATATTCCACAGGTGTGTATTGCTAAAAAGTAAGGTTATGTTGTAAATTACATAAATTCAATCGAAATAACGTGTTTTTTTGTTGCTATCATCATCATTAATCGCTCTATCAATCCACTGCTTGATGAAGACCTTCCATTGATTATGATAATAAATAAATTCTATGTATTATTTTGTTATATTATTAATATTTTTTTACATGATGTTCAAAAACAATATCTATTTATTTCGAATTTAGACAAATTATTTTGTTATGAAAAATGGCTCAATATGTTTCAGAAATTTTTACGTTATCCCTGACTATTTAACTAAATAAATTATATTTACCAGAATCCAAGCTTATATCTGCCGTTGGGTATAGCTCAATGGTCAAAGCGTTTGATTTGCAAGTCACAGGTCGTGGATTCGATCCTCGACGGAGATTAAAAAAAAAAGGAATTTTTAATCGATTTCTGAGTTCTAAAAATAAGTCATAAGGTTGGTGTGAATTTGATCCCTCACCCGTAAAATGCCAGTCATAGCCTATTAATTAAAATTTGTGGTAGACGAAAGTCGTCCCATGAAGACCACCCGTTCATTGTAAATTCCTGGAATAATAAGGATGATGCGTGAATCTCGGTCTGTAGTCTATGACGTTGGCGTATCAACACTCCCCATGCAGCGTTTGGCCATATGCACCATGGTAAGCGTCATAGAATTCCACAGATGATACTTCAGAATTACTATCGCCATCTGTCGGTGTTCTCCTGTATGTGCTTACATCAAAAATAAAGTTAAAATACTTAAAAGTACTGAACGTAGGTAATATATAACAAACTCTAAAAAATATCAATTATTTAAGTAAATACCTTAGAAACATGCCGTATATATTTTCTTAACTCGTTATCGCCAACACCGTTTTTTGTCTAGTGACGGAAAATGTTATTTTGGATGTTAGGGCCGCGTCGGACATTCTGAATAGCAGTTTGTATGGAGCGCGTGGCTGACAGCGCAAAATGAAAAGTTGTATTTAGTTTGTCGGCGTGATTTTAATGACTCAGTGTCAGCCACCGGTGGCTGACATGGCGATGAACGTGTTAAGCATTTTGAAATTGCTTATTTGTGAACTTTGAAGTAGTCTACGATGGCATTTTTTCAAATACACTAAATATCATATAAAAAATATGCTTACGTATTAGAATTTTTTGATTGTTAATTCTTGGTGTAATTCCATAATATCAAATAGAAAGAAAGTTTTTTAATGATTTTAATAAAATATATTGGGTGGCGATATATTTTAGCTACGTACGTTGTCTTGTCTTGTCGAGTCAATCAAACTTACTTTACCTATTTCAACCCGTTGACTGCCATCATATTTCGCATATCTGCAACCTACAAGCCAATATGGAATAATGTTTATTAGGGTCACAATCACAATAAAAAACGTATAGATTTAAAAAAAACGAAAAAATCTTCACCTAACACCGACGCAAGACTACTCCATACTAAATGTATGCAATAGAGAACCCCTACCGGGGTTCGTGGCGCTTGGTTTGAGTAGCCGAAGGACCCCGATCGGGGTTCGTCAACGATTTAATTGATTTGAAACTATTTTTTTTTCAGTATTTAACTTGATTAATAAGCATTCATTATTTAGCAAAAGGTCATACATGGCTTGGAATAAAAGAGCGCTTAACTGAAACAGCGTTAAAGGAAACAGCGTTAAGCGGGGTCTTACTGTATCGCAAAAAACTCGTATGTTGGGGCACTCGTATGTCAAGGTACCACTTTTCATGTAATTACAAATGTAAACGTGTTTTAAATATCATCAGGTAATATTTATTTAAAAAAATCTAGCAATAATCATTTTTAATTGATGAAGCAACACAATTTACCTGACATGTGTAACATATCTATACTCCATAATTAAAAAAAACGTCATTATTACCTTTTAACCCTTTCGTTACGGCTCGGTAGAATACAAATTATACTGTCAATACGCCGTGAATTTTTCAAACCATTTTTTTTGCTTAAAACTAGTATTTGAAGCATAAATGTACTTATCTGAACTATTTTAATATATCACATACGTTCTTGTATCCTTTAGCTATCAGATGATGCATAAAAAACTATTATATCTAACAAACGTTCATTATGTATCTCCATACATGTGGTGGCATTGACACATGCGGTTTACAGAAAAATCGGTCCTGTGACGAAACCAAACGATATTTATTTACATGCTTTACAGATTACTGTAAAGAATGCATGTAGGTTGATAAAGGGAATGACTGCAGTTTCAATTTCTTATCGTAGATGTCACAATGAGTACTGAAAGTAGCAAAACGATATATCGTAGATGTCAACGGTATGAGAATCTTAGACGGCATATATCGACAACCGATGCGAAAGGGTTAAATTAAATTATCTTGATTTTTTTTTACCTTATTATACCTTTTAAAAATCAATAGATTATACCTAAGCGAACGCTAATTGAATAATTATTGGTTATTAAATAAGCATTGAAGGAATCAATTTAAAAAAGCGTCAGTGGGTTCAACAACCCCAAGGGCCTCCTACATGAGTTGTATGAATTGCAATATGGCTGCTTTTGGAAACAGACACTTATCATAATAATTAATTATCTTAATGGATATGTTTTAATCAGGGGACTTACATTATTAGTAATTAAATATGCACTAACAATTATACATCAATTTTTGTGAGCATCAATTCATTTAGAAAAAATATCGGCAGACGCAGTATTCGAACCGCGAGCCTTGCAACCCTTGCATTATTCTTTTACACCGCGCAGTCCACACGACTATTCTTCGCCTGAGTAGATACGTAAAAGTTGGTGTATTTATACCATTGTTACCATCGTATGACGATTGTTGTCTCTGTAGTATATTTGCAGAGTATGTATATTTTTTTATTTATCATATTCAATCTGTCAACATTTATTCACAAGCTTTTTATATTATTTGTGAGTCACGGGTTTGGTGATCCCAAGGTGCCTGAACCGATTGCTGCCTAGCGTCGCATGTCCCCTACAGGCAGTGTTCTCCAATCCTCTACCTATTCCCTATACACATACTTCTTTACTTTCTAACATTCTTTCCCACGGCTGACCTACACCGTCGGGGTAAGCCTGCCCTTTAGGAACGAAAGGTCTAGTCCTCGGGAGTGTCAGGCTAATCACTCGATCTCCTTTTAACACTATCCAGTCCGCGCGGTTACGCGATTAAACTTACGCTGGAGGCCGACTGATATTTTAATGAATTGCTTAGAAAAAAGTTCTCATATATTTATTTGTTCATATATATCCATCCCCCATCACCGTCGCTGTCTTGGATCTCCTCGGCGCCTGACGGAATATCGGACAAAGCATCAGCGTATATAAGGAGACTAAGAATAACCAAAAATATATTGCATTGGAAGATATATGTATATATTTTTATATATTTTGGGAAATACTTATTTTGCTAACAAACATATAACATTTACATGCATTTGAATAGTTAGAATAAATAGTTTCCCATATTTTTGGGTTATTTATCTTATTCTTAGAAGTTTTTGGCCATTAGTTTGACGCTATCGAGGCCAGGACATATTGTACCTAAATATCAGCTCAATCCGACCAGCATTACGCGGTTAGCAACAGGTGGTGACCTATCCACGTTTTGGTCAATGCACAATGTTGCTTAAATTTGCAATTTAATAAAAACCGCGCTAATGATATACTGTTTCCGTTAAACATTATTTTACTATAATTTTAATTATTTATTTATTTTTATTGAAATACATATATTATTTAAATAAAGTGTTTCTAGTGGTTTGTAGTGATATTTTTAGTGCTTATTTATTCTAAAAAGTAAATCAATGGTGTTCTTTATGACATTGATAGAATTTAATAGAATCTAATAGAACTGTTCAAACGTCTACTTTCAGAAGAAAACCGCCGCAACGAAAAGACGCCTGAAAGAATTAAAAAAGAACATTTGAAAGAAGAAGAAAAATAAAACCGTTTTCATTTACATCATCATCATCATCATCATCACCAGAAGTTATCAGCGAGGGACTTGGCTTTTGTAAACAAGAATTGCCGTTCAATTTGTGAAGAAGAAGAAGAAAAATAAGTACCTATTATTGGAGAATCTCTCTTTCTAATATTACCACATCCATGTTGGAGCATATTCATCATCAGCCTGTGTCCGTCCACTGTTGAACGTAAGCCTCCCGCATGAGTCTCCATCCTCTTCGATCCTCATGGAGCATATGACTGTCACGGAAATATTATTTTGCTGCGATTTAATGCAGCTTCAAAGCTAAACCGACTACGTAGTACTCTTTATTTGATGTTTTTCAACAACGAAGAGAGCCCGGGGGTTTGAGATGCTGTTTTGAATTGCGTTGTTCTACGACAACAAAAAAAAACTTTTTGCTTTATTCAGAAGGAATTTGCATCACACGGCTAAACCCAAAAGCCACAACTCGTAGAAGAATATTGTTCATGAATTTATTAATTTCATATATATAAAGTTGGTTGAATAGCTGCTCCACACGACGCATTAATCTAGAGGGAATCTTTAAACTACAACAACAAAAACAACAGTAATGGATGAACCATTGAGAAAAAAAATGAAAATTCCCAACGAATTCGAATTGAAACAAGAAACAATTGAAGCAATGATGAATTCTAAAAAGAATCTAATACCTGTATTAGATGACGGCGTATTTAAAGATATACCGACGTTGGAAGTGTACGTCGGTATAGTCAAAGACAAAAAGAACATATCAAAAGTGATTCTTTCATTAAATTCCGTGTTGCCTTTACCGGACTTGCAGCATCTGAAGAGAGTCAAAGGCGGACATGTCATTTTGGCGAAAGTTGTAAATTTAAGCGTCGAAGAATTAAAAAAAAAATTGGCAAATTTAGAACAATTTTTAGATGAAAAAATTACAGTTTTGTCGGTACCAGGAAAATGTCCGATAGTGAGAAAACAGTATGATAAAGCGCATCAAGTATGGCCTTGTAATTTTCACGGTAATAAATACATGGAAAGTTTAGTTGGTGGAAGTTTTTTTAGTTGTTTTGATGTAAAAACGCATAGAATGTATATGGCAGTTGCTTACGAAGTAGCTAGAATACATTATGAATTGTTAGCTGCTAAAAAAATGCTTGATAATGCCCTTTTGCTTGATTTTGCAACTTTTAAAGGTGTTGTCGTAGTCGATCCAAAGATTGATTCTATTGTCGCGATAGGATACGATAATAGATGTCTTAATCCGTGCATGCATTCAGTCATGATAGCCGTCGACTGTGTGGCTAGAAGTCAACGTGGCGGTGCTTTGAATTTGGATGAAAAATTTGAATTTGAAAATTCAAATTTTTGCGGCGTTCCTAAAGTGTTTGTGGACGGTTTGAACGATAAATTTGATGGATTGAAGTTCGGCGCGAGGCCCACTGTTAGAAAAGGCGAAAAGGAAGATTCTTTAAATGTTTTTGAAGCAATAAGGGGCAGAAAATGTGAGAATTTGGGCGGAAAAATTGGCAAAAGTTGTACAGAATTGAATTCAAAATATACTGCTGGTAAGGAATTTAATGAAAATGATTTTAATGCAATTTGTGAATCAAAAATGAATAATACACAATCTAATGCGAACGTTTTAGTTTCTACGATGAAAAATGAATTGAATTCTGCATCTTTAGTATGTAAAATAGATGATTTTTATGCAAATTGTGTGAAAAATGACAATTTGGCAACGAATTTGAATGATTCTGATGTTTTTTTACAAGAAAATTGTGAAATTAATGAAGAATTGTTGCAAAAATGTGATGTTTCAACGAGTTTTGCGTCAAATTCAAGTGAAAATTCAAAGAAATGTGTTTCTTTGAAGCTAGACACAGCAAAAACAATTGATTCGTCTATAAAAGTCGGTTCTGTTGATGAGCAATTTTCAGATAAGCCATTCGGTCCATATCTGTGTACAGACTACTTGGTTTACTCCACAGTGGAGCCGTGCCTTATGTGTTGTATGGCTTTGGTGCATTCTAGAGCTAGTAGAGTGTTTTTTGGGACGGCCGACCCTAAAAACGGAGCTCTGCTTTCTAAAACAAAATTGCATACGTTTGGTGCTCTCAATCATCACTATGAAGTGTTTACAGGGTTCTTTGAAGACGCTGAAAGTGCTGATGAGTGAATTTATACCCAAAAAATCACTATTATGTGCCCATGATTATGGAAGTGGTGTAAGTCATGTTTCATTGGTTCTGAGATTTTTAAATGTTTGTGTTTTGCTGTTGGTTGATAACCAATGATAGTGACGACTTCATGTTGCATACAATTATATATTTACAGTTTTTGAATTCATGTTGGATGAAGATTAAAGGCCTTTGAGATGTGGTCATACAGAAGAACTGTCGGAATTTCCTGTAGAGACCACGTCACCAACAATGAGGTTCTCAGCATAATCAAGGAAGATAGGCACCTAGTAAGAACCATCTCAGAGAGGCAGGCACGATGGTCTTCTTCACGACATTATGAAAGGAATGGTTAATGGATTTGTTATTATTCGTAGTATCAATCCGGTGGATTGGTTTGCAGCAACAAAATCTTGCATCTCGATCTCCACTCTTCTCGATCCTCTGCAACCCCTGTAGCTCAGCTTAAGAGCTGTAACTTATGTCCTCGAACGCTTGCTGCATATACTCCAGTGTAGGACACCCTCTGCAGTCTCTCCCCTCAAGCATCCCTTCCACAATGTCGTGAAGAAGACCATCGTGGCGCATGATGTGACCGATCGCCTCTCTAAGATGGTTCTTACTAGGTCTTCTTACTGTCTTCCTTGATTATGCTGAGAACCTCATTGTTCGTGACGTGGTCTCTCTAGGAAATTTCGACAATTCTTCTGTAAGACCACATCTCATACGCAATATATTTATATATCTTTAAAACATTTTGTATGAAGATTATATCAAATTACAACAATGTGAACTGAAAGACATGAAAAACTCGTTTTCTTCAATTTCTTGACTTACACCACTTACATAATTATGGGGACATCATATTATGTTAAATATCGTATATTTATTACAATTTTTAATGTTTTCCATGTTTGCCACAAATAACTAAAGCTTGTATCTACTTTCAGTGATTTCAAGTATTTTAACTTTTATATTTTTATTTAATTTTAAATATAATTTTAAAAAAAAAAAAATATTTTTATTTGTATATATAGTGGAACCTCTCATAACGAGCATAATTCGTTCCAGAATCTTGCTAATAAAACGCGAAATATATTTTTTAACGTTTATTCAAATAAAATTACATACTTATAAATTGTTAAAGATCGTACAACCGGGATAAAAATATTTAAAAAAATCGAAACTAGCTTATTGTTTATAAATTTATGACAAATAATAAATTATTCTTTACTAGAAAGCTGTCTAGAGACATTTGTTTTAGCCGACTCTTTAAAATTTGGTGAACATGCGACACAGCGTTATCATTGAACAAGTTTGTAGCACGCATAGCCATCCCTTATTAGGATGATGCTTCTCAATGTACGATGAAACAGTTTCTCATGCTTTCAGCATTTCTCTTATTGCGACAGAAGATTGTTGCTCTGCTACTTCCTCTTCCTCCAAACTGTCCAAAATAAAAATAATTACAAATAACGTCTAAAATGTGTGATCACATGTGACACTAACGTGCCAACAGTACGAGTGCTAAACACAGACAGACGCAATGACGCGGAAGTCCCAGCTCACAAGTGCGTCATACGTTATGTGACTTCCCCTTTCTGTGTCACTTGTTATGCGAAATTTTGCTCATAAAGGGAGCAATTTTTTCAATTTTTTTTTTTTGCTTATTATGCGAATTACTTATTATGAGAGGTTCCAATGTATTTTAACTTTTATATAAGCAAGGATTCTAGTTGATATAATTTATTTAGTTAAATAGTCGGGGATCTTGCTAAATTGCTTGAGTATATAGCAATATATGTGTTTTTTTTTAGTGACAGATACATAACAAATTCGAATGGTCAATGTTTTCAAAAATATATGTCTATAAAGAAGAAAATTTATTACTGTTACTGTTAAAGATGTATAATCACATATTGAAAATAAAATACAAATATGTAATAATATAAAAAGTTTTTTTTTTTCAATGTTTCCAGCATTCACTTTGTGATCCATTATAAATAATAATTATTTATTTATTACCCTCGTATTTACATGGCTCACGTTAGATGTGGCCTCTGTTTAGGAGACTGCAGTTAGGACAAACTCGTAGCCTTCCTCAATCCATCACTTGTCAAGAGGCAACTCAATACAAAGAGTATTTGTCTTTTGACAAGTGGTGGATTGAGAAACGCTACTAGTTAGTCGAAACTGCAGTCTCCTGAACAGAGCCCATATCTTTCGTGATCCATGTAAAAGCAAGGTAAATAGATAAATATTTGTTTAAGATTTTTTTATACATTTTTTTATTACCATATCCATATGGCGCAAATTGCCAAAACTCAGTTCTATCAGTTATCCATTTGCCGGTGGGTATAGCTCATTGGGTTAAGCGTTTGCTTGGCAAGCTGAAGATCGTGGGATCGAACCCCAACAATGATTGAAAAAAAAAGACTCGCCATGATCCGCCAACGTCATAGACTACAGCCCGTGATTCACGCATCCTCCTTATTATTACAGGAATTTACTATGAATGGGTGGTCTTTACGGGACGACTGTCGTCTACCGATAATTTCAATTAATAGGCTATGACTGTCACTTTACGGGTGATGTATCAAATACACACTGACCTGGGTATTTTAGAGCTCAGAAATCGATTAAAAATCTCTTTTTTTAATCCCCGTCAGGGATCGTACCCACGACCTTTGGCTTGCAAAGCAAACGCTTTGACCATTAAGTTATACCCGCCGGCAATTACGCTGAGCATTGGTCACAATACGTGATGACGATGTTGCGACAAGACGAAATTAGCCGGCGGTCATAGCTCAATGGTCAAAGCGTTTGCTTTGCAAGCCAAAGGTCGTGGGTTCGATCCCCGACGGAGATTTAAAAAAAAAGGATTCTTAATCGGTTGGTGTGAATTTGATCCCTCACCAGTAAAATGCCAGTCATAGACTAGCAATCAAAATTGGTGGTAGACGAAAGTCGTCCCGTGAAGAACACCCATTCATAGTGAATTCCTGTAATATTAACGATGATGCGTCAATGTCGGGCTTTAGTCTATGACGTTGGCGGATCAACACTCCACATGCCTAGCCAATTTTAATAAAAAATTTTATGATCGGGATGGTCTGTCTGACGCTCTCAAAGCATGAACCATTTGGTCCTAAATACCATAATTTTGTTAACTTTAGTCAGAGTTTGCCAAAACACTTGTTTGGAGCATCTTAATGTACGGCTGTGAGACAAGGTGCTTATCTGAAAGTGATAAAAAAAGACTAGAGGCCTTTGAGATGTGGTCGTACAGAAAATTCTCGGAATTTCCTGGAGAGACCACGTCACGAACAATGAGGTTCTCAGAATAATCAAGGAAGATAATGAAACTAATAAGAACCATCTCAGAGAGGCGAGCCCGATGGATTGGTCACATCATGCGCCACGATGGTCTTCTTCACGATAGTGTGGAGGGGATGGTTGAGGGTAGAAACTGTAGAGGGCGCCCTAGACGGGAGTATTTGCAGCAAGTATTCGAGGACATGAATTGTAGTGCTTATGCTGAGCTGAAAAGGGTTGCGGAGGACCGAGAGAAATGGAGATCGAGATGCAAGATTCTGTTGCTGCAAACCAATCCACCGGATTGATACTACTACGAAGAAGTCAGAGTTTATATTACATCGGTCACAATACGTGATGATGATGTTGCGACAAGACGAAATTATTTTCCGAACAACTTCATATAATAAATCATTTTGCTTCTTAATATATGCCACGATATATATGGCCTGAAATTATGAATTTATTTTTATTACTCATGATAATGAATTTATGACTTCTCGTCATAATTTGGGCCATACGGACGCCATATTCGCACACTTTATGACCGACGTAATTGACTTGTGACCCTAACTATTTAAATTTCGCGCCAAATTTATTATGCGATATAAAAATATATTCGCGATATTCGCCTAGTGCGCGGCGTGTTCAGAAATCCTGATATTTTGTTTGAAATTGGTTTGTTTGTCCCTGACAATTATTTAAGGACAAGGAGGCACAGATTGTTTGTTCTTCCTAGAGGTAATACTAACCTGCCAGAGACTGTGCCTCTTGGAAGAGTGATCAGACTGTTGAACGATACCGCCTCGAATATTGATATATTCCACTTGAGAGAAGCCCAGTTCAGACATGAGCTCCGCGAATTTATTTATCAAAGTAATTTCGTGGAGTCTTCTGTTTAGCGGGCTCCGGGACTTTTTAAATGATTCTATTATTATTGTGTTATTTATAAATTGTTATTTTATCCTGTTTTAGAAATGAATTAAATATTGTTATTTGTAATGTTTCTAAAAGAAAATAAATTGAAAAATTGAAATTAAAAAAAGCTTCCGTCTCTTCGAGTCTTCGGCAATGGCGCATTGGTAGCGTGCTTCTCGTTAGATCACCGAAATTGAACAACATTTGGCGTGGACTAAAACTTGGATGAGACACCGTCTGTTGTTTACCTCTTGTCTTTGGTTGGGTTAGGTTGGTTGGGTTGTGCCGCTCTTAAAGACAAAATAATCCAGGCGTTTAGAGCTTTCATTAAAGATGAAACCGCGGTATTCGTAGTGAAGAAACATTGCTCAGTGTTATCCATGTTAAGATCCTCCTATCTCTCAAAAGATTGTTATTCAGTCGCGTGATGGCAGGATTAGGAGCAGATTGATAACACAGACTTTTTCATAAGCACATTGACATATATTTACGATAAAACTTTACAAATCGATGGCTCGACCTAGTCATAGCATTAGGCCGAGCCACAATACAATATGCTCACGCCGAAGGGCGGGACACGACTCACGTGAAGGGTTTTCGCGCCAGCGCCACAGCGGCAGTCTATATAACTAGTCCCAATATGGCGGACATATAAATGTATCAAAAGCGAACAAAAATAAAGAGACGAAAGATTGTATATCGAGGTTTTCGGTACCAGTCAGCAAGGGCTCTATCATGCTGATTTCAATGTTAAAGCAAGGTAGTATAAAAATATGAATCTCTCTTCTTTTTTAGCCTCGCCATTTCCCATCATCTAGGGTCGGCTCTCCTTGTGAACATCCACCATGTCTGTCTGTCCTGCGCTGCATTCTCGGTCAAGCCCAGAGTTTTCAAATCCTTGTCAACAGTTTCAGTCCAGGTTGCCTGTGGTCTTCCAGGTCTTCTACTCAGCGTGAATATGTTGAGAGCTTTCTTCACCATTTGGTCCTCATATCTCCCTGTCACATGCCCATACCATCTTAGGCGGTTATCCCTTATCTTTTCAGGTATGCAGGCCACCCGAAATGAACCTCGAATATGCTCACTTGGTACTCTGTCCACTCTATTCACACCGCCCGCCCACCTCAGCATCTTCATCTCTGCCACATGAATCCTATCCAAGTCACGTTTCAGCGGGCTCCAACACTGCGATCCGTAGAGCATAGCTGGCCTTACAGCAGTTTTGTAGATTTTACCTTTGGTCCTAACTGGAATCTTGCTGTCACACAAAACCCCAGAGAGAGACATCCATTTCAGCCATCCTGTGCTTATGCTATGATCCACGTCGGATTCAGTTTTGGCTTAAGATTAGTGATAAGCCTGACGGTCCCGATGCCTGTATCATTTAGGTCTAAAAAGTTTGCTTTGCAAGCCAAAGGTCGTGGGTTCGATCCCCGACGGAGATTAAAAAAAAAGTTTTTTAATCGATTTCTGAGCTCTAAAATACCCGTGGATTGCGTGAATTTGATCCCTCACCTGTAAAACGCCAGTCATAGCCTATTAATTAAAATTGGAGGTAGATGAAAGTCGTCCCGTGAAAACCACCCATTCATAGTAAATTCCTGTAATAATAAAGAATGATGCGTGAATCTCGGACTGTAGTCTATGATGTTTGTGGATCAACACTCCACATGCAGCGCTTAGCCATATGCAACATGGTAAGCGTCATAGAATTCCACAGGTGAGAATTCTGAATTATTATCACCATCTGTCGGTATTCTCCTGTATGTGCTTACGTAAAAAAAAAAAAAACAAATTCACGTCTCAGTTTCGAAGATTGGAGGTCAGACGTATGTGCGCAATTATTTATTTTTATTATTACAATAATTGATGACGCTTACAAGGTATACATCACATTACCAGAACAAGTTTTCATAAAACCATTAATAAGCATATTTAAATCCAGTGTAGGATTATACTATTATTATTTGTAACACAAACTGAATCCAACATTGCGCATGACACATCTTCAGCCTGTATCCGTCCACCGTTGAACGTAAGCCTCCCGCATGAGTCTCCATCCAGGCCACTACCCTATTATTTATTAATTTTAATTAATAGACTACGACTGCTATCTTACGTGTCTGGAATCAAAATCACACCAAACGATGGTATTCATAGAGCTTTGAAATCGAATCAAATTAATTTTAATCTCCGTCGGGCTTAGAACTCACGATCTTAGATTTGGTAAGCAAGCGCTTTAACCGCTAAGATATATCCGCCGATCTGAATGCAAGATAATACGTTATGAGATGAACCTCGCTTAAAGGAAGACGAAATGTACATCATCATCATTTGCGGGTATCAGTCCACTGTTGAACGTAAACCTTCTGCGTGAGTCTCCATCCTCTTCGATTCTCTGCCTTCCGCATCCAGGTCACTCCCGCTATTCTTCTTATGTCGGCAGTCCGTCTTGCAGGGGTCGGCCAACGCTTCGTTTGCCAGTTTATGAGCGACACTCCTAAAACTTTATTCCCCATTGAACTTCGTCTCTTCGACAGATATGTCACATCTCCACTTGAGTGTGCCTATCTTTTGTGTAGCCTCCACTACTTGAGTTCTTCTGCGTATTTCCTCGTTTCGGATTCTATCTTTTAGCGACACTCCTCTCATGGATCTCTCCATAGCACGCTGCGTGACCTTTATTTTATGTGTAAGACCTGCTGTTAGATTCCACGTCTCTGCGCCATAAGTTAATACAGGGAGGATGCATTGGTTAAACGCTTTAGTTTCAAGACATTGCGGAATTTTTTGCTTTAAAAATTTACTTTAGTTTTCCATCATTAATTTCAATTAACCTCCATTTATTTGTTTAGTAGTTAAATCAAGGTTTTGGCAGTGATTTAAATTAGTTGCCTGTAAAAAAAATTAATCGTCAGTAGACTAAAAAAATGGTAGTATCCATTGCGTCATTATGAATGTTTTTTTTTAAATTTATTTTTTATGTAAACACATACAGGAGAATACCGACAGATGGTGATAGTTTTTTTTTTTTGAAGCCTTATCTGTGGAATTCTATGACGCTTACCATGGTGTATATGACGCTGCATGTGGAGTGTTGATCCGCCAACGTCATAGACTACAGCCCGAGATTCACGCATCATCCTTTATTATTACAGGAGTCTACTATGAATGGGTGGTCTTCACGGGACGACTTTCGTCTACCACCAATTTTGATTGATAGGCTATGACTGGCATTTTACGGGTGAGAGATCAAATTCACACCAACCGGGGTATTTTAGAGCTCAGAAATCGATTAGAAATCCTTTTTTTTTTTAATCTCCGTCGGCAATCGAACCCACGACCTTTGGCTTGCAAAGCAAACGCTTTAACCATTGAGCTATAACCGCCGGCATATGGTCAGTTATAAAATTTAATTAGCACTATTATTCAATAATGCCAGTATTAATGTAAAATGAATGAATAATTAACCCATAAAATGGAAACCTAACCTAACATAGTAATTTTTACCATTTATTAGTTATTTACCGACAATTTATTATTTTTCTACTTTCAAATGATTATTTTTTACTTATCTTTTTAGGTGCTTACTACTGCCAGTTTGCTTAATAGTTGCTGCCCATTAATTGAATTAAATGCTGCCAAAAAAAAAATAGCTTGTATCAACTTTTTGATTTCAAGTACAGTGGCACGTTGACATACGAGTGCCCCAACATACGAGTTTTTTGAGCAAGCGATTTTTCGCTTTGAAATACGAGCAAAATTTGGGATACGAGCAATCGTCTTAGCGGGTCGGCCGATTGCACACGAACCGCGCGTCACGCTTTGCCGCGTAAATCCCCCGTTTCTTGTCAACTGCGTTAAGTACTAATCTTCTATTTATATTAACATCCTCCTCTTTCAAAAAAATGGGGTGTTATTCCGTCGCGTGAGGCCAGGATGAGGTGCAGGTCAGTAAACAAAACCCTTTCTTTTAGAAGCACATTGATTATATTTACGTTAAAACATTACAAGCTTCCGACCACGCGGGATGACATGCCGCGCGGCCGCAACGCAACCTTGTCTCGCTAAAGGGTAGGGACCGACTGCCGATGCTCCGCGCCTTCTCGGCTTTCGCTCGTGCCACGAGCGGTGGTATTTTTAACTAACACACCCGTTACCGGAACCGTCCAAAATGACAACACGGCGCACCTAAATGCACGACAAGCGACCAGAAATAAGAGACGAAAGATTGTATGTCGAGGTTTTCGGTAACAGTCAGCGAGGACTACATCATGCTGATGTCATTATATAAAAATGAAGAACGTATCCACAAGCAATCCAATAAATATAAACACATACGGCACCCTGTCAAATTTAGGTAACATAACCTAAGCTTACCGCTTCTGATTGGCTCCGGACTCGCCTCAAGTCCGACTTATCCAATCGAAAGGCGAGACGCTCCCGACGAGGTGCTTCCATAAACTCGCGGTTTATTTTTTATGACTGACATTGTTACTCATGCCGGGTACACGCTAGTGTCTTATGCATGCTCAGATTCTTATAAATATTGATAACAGCTTGATATAGCTCCTATAGGCTGATGCCGTAAAGCCTCCAAAAACGATCTTTTGTCTCTTATTTTTGTTCGCTCGCCTGACATGCACATCTAATGTTAGTTTTAATTGCATAATAATACACGGTGCTTGCATAAGCCATTTTATTTGTAATAAAAGTTGGCCCATTTCCTGTTGGTACCGCTGACATCTTGAATTCGATTTTTCTGCAGCGCGAGATGAGAGCGCGCCGTCAGTTGACAGTTGGAGCGAGCTAGCGACCGTTATAGCGCACGCCAAGTGTTTGACAAATCAAAGCGGATTGTGAAACTAAAACAAGTTCTTTGTACTGTGAACCTGATCCTGCATCCTGTCATCCAGTAAATCGATATCAAATTAAGAGAGGAGGATATTAATATGATCATTTCAATTAAATATTCCGGAATAATACTAAATTTTCTTAAGTATAAGTAAAGAAGATGATTCTAAACAAGCGTCTTAATCCGCTTCTGTTATTGTCAAGTTATTTCATACTAATTGAAGCATATCAATACGAAATTGAACAATATCGTTAGAAATGATGTCTCTCCACGTGTTTCTTGTCAACTGCGTATATACAAGTACTAGTTTCTTATACAATTGTACGATATGTACTGGCAAGGTCAAAAAACCGCTGCAACCAAACATGACTTGCAAGATTGACGTAAATTTTAATTAATTATGTATAATCGTGTCGGAAACAACAGGGTCAGATCCTGTCTGCCCAGAAGTGGGCGACGTCGATGGCGTTGCTCCCGGCCATCATCAGGTCTTCCTGGGTGCAGCCACTCGGGCACAGCGCACACTCCAGAAGGTGTGACAGGGTCTGCTCCACGCCGCAGTCACATTCAGTCGGTAAATAATTAATGAATGGTCATTAGTAATAGGTTAGGTTGTGTAAGGTTATGTTAGGTGATTTTATAACTGACCACATTCACACTGATGCAATGGATTCTGCCAATTTATTTATCTACTCCCAATTAATTACATTTTGCATTAAATTAACTTTAAACAATTGTTTTTTATCTTGCGTGATTGATAACTTGTAATTGACTAACGACACGCTTGGTGAAAACCCTCCCTTTTCCCGTCTTGTTTTTGGAGACCCAGATGGGGACCCGTTACTGGCCTCACGCAAAAAGCTACTTGTTAGAGAGTGGCTGAAGGCCTTCCCGTGATTCTAGGTGCATCAGTTACATGGCAAATAGACCTCAGTCTAGGGCTGCGAAATTGACCAACGGCAATTGCACATTGTAAACGCAGTTCTCGTTCAATCACTGAAGATAAGCAACATTGGGCGAGCATCGCAACATGAATGCGGTTCCGCCGCATTTCGTTCACAGACAATGATGCGTTCAGAGACTCATCGGTAACGACGTGGGGCGCACTGGACAACTGGTGCACTGGATGTCTCGCTAACCTAACATACAAGAGAATACCGAAATATGGTAATAGTGATGGTGTAGTCTCATCTGTGGATTCTATGACGCTTACCATGTTACATATGGTTAAGCGCTGCATGCGGAGTGTTGATCCGCTAACGTCATAGACTACAGCCCGAGATTTTGAGTTTCCACCAACTTCAAGCAATTTTGAGCGGTCTTTATTGTTACATACACTATGCTAATTTTTATATTCATTCAAAGTATGATATTTTTGAAAGCAATCTCCAGGATGAAGTCCGGGTTTCCTTTCGCAAGTGCTGCAAAAAAATGTCGTTAGTTTTCTTGCCCCTTTAATCTCTCGATTGGAACACACCATTGTCCTTATCCTCAAGTCCTTACTTCTATCTGTTGTTTCAAGGTGTATTGACCAGAAAATTTGGAAGAATCGCTTGTGGGCTGTTTTATTGCAAAAGGATATTCTTCAACAAAAATCGTGCGACCAATAGTCTTCCATCTTCGGTACATTTATAACGCCCACATCTATTACGAAGTCCAGGAATGCTCTTCTTTCAGTTTCTGTTACATCTTTCCAATCATTCCAAAAAAATTACCAGGACAGCCATTTAGACTTAAAAAAACACTGCCTGTGAAAAAATGTCAAGACATACTTGACATAGGAGCTGGTGGAAAAAGAGTAATGTCAAGGACGTCTTGAGATAGGAGTTCAAAGGATAGGCTATGACTGGTATTTTACGGGCGAAGGATAAAATTCACACTAACCGGGAGTATTTTAGAGCTCATAAATCGATTATAAATATATTTTTTTTAATTTTCGTTGGAGATTGAACACATGAGCTTTGACTTGTCAAGCAAACGCGTTGACCATTGAGTTATACCCTCCGGCATCGTGCTATATTTTCTTGTGTATAGTTCGTGCGTTTGTACACACGAACGAGTGTATAATTGCTTTAATGATCAGTGCTGCTTTCTCATTGGTTCGCCACTTGACCCGATACGCCATTGGTTCATTCAGCCACATCACCGCAAGAGATCCTAAACAATACTATAAAACACATAATCAGCGACAATGGCACGTTGCGAGCGCGGTTCTCGTTAGATCACCAAAACAACTCCACCCTGGACTGGACTTTAACCGCCTCACACCCGCATCACACCGGAGGACAGTCAAGACTCCTTGATGACGCGCTCATTCAGATTATGATCAGTTAGCAACTGATAAGTCAGTAGGAGTCCCCACCGAACAAATGTGGCCACTGCACAGAAGTGCTAAAAGAAAGAACCCGTGAAAGAGATTAGAATCGCATTCATGGGTTGTAAAGAGATGGAGATGGAGATGGACAATAGATTCTCTCACCAAAAATACGAGCAAAGATTGTAAATGCGTGGAGATTTTTTTTAGTGGCCACAAAGTCTGCATGCCCTATAGGGCCGAGGCGATTCCCTCGAACTGCATCGAAAAGGACTCCTCTTTCTAACTCTTGTAACTGACAGTCCCAGAGAATGTGCTCTGAGGTCTGTAAGGGGGCACCACAGGGGCAACTAGGGTTTGAAACGAAATTGAAACAACTCCACCCTATGTTTGGATATCAATAAACGGCTCAAATTGAAAAGAAGTTTCCTACAGTCGACAACGTAGCTGGTGACACCTGAGGCCACCCTGCGGCTGAACATGTGGAGAAGCGCAACTGAGGGGAATACTTGGATTGCCCGAGAGAGGACCTAGCGCCTGGACACGACCAGGGGTGGAATATATGGAGGTCCCTTAACAGACTTGGGACCGGAGTATGCAAGACGAGGACACAAATGAAAGCCTGGCAGTCTTACATCGGGCCGACTGAATGTGACTCCGTTGTGGAGCAGACCCTGTCACACCTTCTGTGTCCGAGCAGCTGCACCCAGGAGGATCTGATGATGGCCGGGAGTAACGCCATCGACGTCGCCCACTTCTTGGCAGACAGGATCTGACCCTGTTGTTTCCGACACGATTATATATATATATATATACTAAAACAAAGCAATTCTAAACGCGGATAAAATTTTGAGTTTCCACCTGTTACTTACACTTTTATAGTGTTATCTTATAGATTTAATTGACTTCGGTTAGTCAATCAAAGCAATATTTAGGAATATTGACATTTTTCTGGTTTTCAAATGACATTTTCATATATGGTGTAGAAAATACATATCATCGGAACTTTCGGATGTTTTTAGCACAGAAAGGGAAGGGTTAAACCGTTAAACTAAACTATTTACTTACATTGCAATTGTCATACAAAGTGGCTTAAAAATTCCAAAATTAATTACTTAAGACACGCTACATTGATATTCTTGAACTAAGTATAACCGAATGTCATGGGAGAGGTCGCAGGGTCAATCCCCGACGAACATTAAATAATATTTATAAATGTGTTGAGCCACAATTAGGACCAAATAACACTCGGGAGAATCTAGCTAAAACCAACATACACTTGCCTTTTGCTTAACACAAACGGAGACAACAAGTTCAGATCCTGTCTGCCAAGAAGTGGGCGACGTCGATGGCGTTACTCCCGGCCATCATCAGGTCTTCCTGGGTGCAGCTGCTCGGACACAGCGCACACTCCAGAAGGTGTGACAGGGTCTGCTCCACGCCGCAGTCACATTCAGTCGGTCCGCTGTAAAACTGCCAGGCTTTCATTTGTGTCGTCCTCGTCTTTCATACTCCTGTCCGAAGTCTGTTAAGGGACCTCCATATATTCCACCCTTGGTAGTGTCCAGGGGCTAGGTCCTCTTTCGTTGCAATCCAAGTATTCCCCTCAGTTGCGCTTCGCCCATAGTATACTGAAATCTCTTTATTTTGTAATTCAAGGAACCCTAAAAGGCAATAAATACGCGAAACGAAAAAAGCAAGAACCCTTCAAATACGTAATAATAATAAAAGTAATAAAAAAAAATTATTTATATATGTATAGTATATATATATTAAAATATTATTTTTAAAGTCAGCAATGCTATGTTGCTCTCAAAAACCTCATCACACTCGCATAATACACACAATATGGACTGACGTCATACGGGGAGCCCCCCAACGACACAGACAATATAGGTCAAACACGTGGGTAGCACGTTTAGAACAACTGTTTGCCGACGGGTATAGCTCAATAGTCAACGCGTTTGCTTAGCAAGCCAAAGGTCGTGGGTTCGATCCCCGGCGGAGATTTAAAAAAAAATCGATTTCTAAGCTCAATAAATGGTGGTTTTGTGAATTTGTTCCCTCTCTCGTAAAATGCTAGTCATAGCCTATTAATCAATATTGGTGGTTGACGAAAATCGTTGCGTAAACACCACCCGTTCATAATGAATTTCAGTTATAAATCAATGTTGCGTGAATTTCGAGCTGTACTATATGGCGTTGGTAGTAGATCAACACTCCACACGCAGCGCTTAGTCCTATGTAACATATTAAGCGTCATATAATTCATAGAAGAAGCCAAATTTTTAGTCAATTTCATGTACAAAATTTCTATAATGGAATTCCATTATCATCATCATTATCAGCCTGTATCCGTTCACTATTGAACGTAAGACTCCCGCATGAGTCTCCATCCTTTTTGATCGTCTGCCTTCCGCATCCAGGCCATTCTCGCTATTCTTATGTCGTCAGTCCATCTCGCGTGAAATTCCATCAATTGAATATATATTTTTTTATTTTCAGATTCATGCAGCTAAAATATAAATAAAAACGACTTCATTAAAAATATACAGTGCAGTGCATCTAATAATAATACATTAAAAATCTATAAAATCTATATTTTTCTTTAAAGCGACCATATTTTTGTATTGCGAGGTCTTGTATAGTGGTTCACTGTTAGTTAGATATCAAACAGCTCTTCTATGGCTGCCGCTACGCGGCCTGTTTACATAAAGACGGAGAAGAGAAAGCTGCAGACAGGAGAGCATACGCGCATTTGAAGAGCAAGAAGAATATCAACACAAAAACGGTAATTTTTAGTTTTTTTTAGTCCCTTTATGAGTCCCATATATTGCGCAGCATTATTTTCAATTTCTCCATGTCCGAAAATGAAAGTCTGGCAGGCTTACAGCGGGTCGACTGAATGTGACTG
This sequence comes from Glossosoma conforme, assembly GCA_022606575.1. Taxonomy (NCBI): domain Eukaryota; kingdom Metazoa; phylum Arthropoda; class Insecta; order Trichoptera; family Glossosomatidae; genus Glossosoma; species Glossosoma conforme. Next base: position 1,780,106 of record JAGTXR010000053.1, read on the forward strand.
CGGCGTGGAGCAGACCCTATCCCGCATTCTGGAGTGTGCGCTGTGTCCGAGCAGCTGTACCCAGGAAGACCTGATGATGACCTGCTGTAACGCCATCGACGACGCCCACTTCTGGCCCTGTTAATTCCTACAAGATTATAAAGAAAATAGATATCAGCTTGATATAGTTCTTTTAGGCTGATGCCGTAAAGCCTCGAAAAACGATATTTTGTCTCTTATTTTAGTTCGCTCGCCTGACATGCACATCTAATAATGTTAGTCTTAATTATATAATATTACACGGCGTTTGCTTACGCCATTTTATTTGTTATGGCAGTTGCTCCATTTCATGTTGGTGCAACTGTCATCTTTATTTTGCTTTTTTGCCGCGATTGCTGGCGGCGATGGATGTCAAAGGTTCCGGCAGTTGGTTTTAAATAAAATAAACGCGAATTGTGAACCAAAAACAAGTTCTCTTGCTTGGTAATCTGATCCTGCATCTTTCCTCCACGCAGCCACGTGACAAACCCTCGACTTGACTTTCTTTTTTAAAGACGGGGGATATCATGAATATATATATATCAAAAATTTAATTCCACTTAGGAAAAATCGTGAATACTTTACGAACAACCTAGTGTATATTTCATATGTATGTACAAGTCTTTAGAGGCAAAATGATATGAAACCCAAAACTGTGACGCAAATGCCTTTTGAAGTAATTGATTTTATAGCCTTTAGGTGATTCGTCTAAGTGGCGGTCCGCTGGGATCGACGAGATAACTATCAGTACATCTCAAACACATGACTATATTTGACTGAACCCTTTCAGCACTAGTTTGATCGCATCACTTTTAACAATTTCAATATCTGCTCATATTTGTTTAACGTAAACACTGACATCACCATGATACAGCCCTTGCTGACTGATACCGAAGACCTCGATATACAGTCTTTCGTGTCTTATTTCTGTTCGCTTGTCGTACATGTATGTGTCGCCTTATTGGCATTTTGGACAAGTCCGGTCACGGGTGTGACGTTAGTTATATAGATTGCCACTTGCGGCGCTGGTAACCGACCACTTTACTTTTCACTTAAAAAAAATTAAGAAAAAAATATAAAGTTGCGTATTGTACCATGCATGTTGCACACAAGGTTAGAATATACGTCTGAGAAATAGTTGAAGAACGTAGGAGCCTATTTAATGTCAGCCTCGTTAACCGCTCGTGTAGCCCCCTACGATTTTCCTGATGAAGTTTAACACCAAGGGACCGTCATAACTAAGCAGCAATTCAGGTAAATCCTTCGAAGAAATGGTAGAGACTCCCAGGCGACAATACAGGATGTGTCTCCTGTTCTCATGGATGATGCACTCAACGAGAGAGTGTTTTACCGTCTGTTGCATGCCTGGATCACATGGACATGCGTCGCAAGAAGAGAGGCCAAATCTTTTTAGGGATTCTCTGACAATTCCGTGGGCGGGTTGTGGACTGTGTTAGGCTTCCCCTGGTCCCAGTGGGGCGGGCACAGGTCAGCTTGTCGTCTTCTCTGTACCGCTGTCTCCCTGGCTGCACCTGAGCCTGGCACGTAAAGGCGTTCTCTTCATCTTATTCCTAGGCATCCAGCTGCTCCAGCGCCGGGGCAAGATTAGTGTGGGCAAGCGTCCGGGATTTTTTTTGCCGCTATCGCCCTCTTGTCTTCTAGGAACTATAGCGCATCTTCTCGGCGTCGCTGCCTGCGGAGATGCAGCTCCTTCGAGAGCTTCATGCGCCTTGATAGAGTCAAATTCTCGAACAAAGTGATGACGAAACACTCGCCACGATGAGGGTGGATCTACTAGAACTAGACTCACCCACCACTGTTTTGCTTCGCCTCGTAGTTGTGCGGCTGCTGTGGGAGCCCATTCTTCTGGATATAGGGCGGCAGCACTGAAATACTCCATATATATTGATATCCTCTGGATGGATGAAGGATGCAGGACCAGGTTCACAATATAAATAACTTGTTTACGGTTCACATATTATCACGTTTTATTTGTCAAAAACACCCGTTATAGCGAACGCCTTTAGACGCGTGCGCTATAACGGTCGCGAGTCAAACTTCAACTGTCAACTAACGGCGCACCCTGACATCTCGACGATGCCAACTGTCGCTGCAAAAAAAAAAAAAGATGATGATAGTGGTAGCAACAGGAAAAGGGCCCACTGTCATAACAAATATTTTGGCGTATGCTAACACCGTTTAACATTCTACAATAACATCAGCTGTGCATGTCAGGCGAGCGAACGAAATAAGAGACAAAAGATCGTTTTTCGAGGCTTTACGGCATCAGCCTAAAGGAGTTATATCAAGCTGATATCACTTTATTAATCGGTTTTTGAAGGGTTAACGTCTTAATCGGAATGACCATTCTAAAGAAGCTAAGGTCAGGGATGAGCAATTAAAAATATTAGAACAGCACGGGTTATGATACTTGAAGTTGTAATAGTAATAGTGTATTGTCCACTGTGTGAGTTGAGTCGCCCCTTGAGGACCACAGGGTCCAGTCCAGAAAGCTAACATAATCACCCGATCTTCTTAAAGAACATATTATAATTAAAAAGAAGAAATATCGTTACTCCAAGTCTTGGACCACAGTTAAGGATACAAATACACTGTAAATTTACCGTATATGCTCCAAATATGGGCATATGAACACTGCCGTTTTCACAGTTCTGTAAGTTCAGATTGTCTGTGCCTTGTCCAAGAACACCTGTATACCCTGGTCTACATGGGATCATAAATGGTTCACAGGAGCCTCCAGGGCAAGAGCACGCGAACTTGCATACACTACCGCTGTATTTAAGCCGGTGGGTATAGCTCAATGGTCAAAGCGTTTGCTTTGCAATCCAAAAGTCGTGGGTTCAATCCCCGACGGAGATTTAAAAAAATGTGTTTTTTTTATCGATTTTTGAGCACAAGAATACTCCGGTTGTTGTGAATTTGATCCCTCGCTCGTAAAATGCTAGTCATAGCCTATCAATCGAAAATCGGCGTTAGACGAAAGTCGTCCCGTGAAGACCACCCAATCATAGTAAATTCCTGTAATAATAAGGATGATGCGTTAATCTCGGACTGTAGTCCATGCCGTTGGCGAATCAACACTCCACATGCAGCGCTTAGGCATATGCACCATGGTAAGCGTCATAGAATTCCACAGATTAGACATCAGAATTAATATCACCAACTGTCGGTATTCTTCTGTATACAAAATTTTATATTAAAACTTTAACATCAAGTCGCTATCAGAAATCATTGTCCGATAGCAATAAAGTTTATTATGTGAGTAATTAGACCAAATGACATATAAATGTAGGGTGAGCCGATTATATTTACAAAAAAAAATATTCGCTTTTATAGCCTGGGACAACCTTATATATATATATAATCGTTTTTATTGATGGTGATACCTTTTTTTTTAATAATCTTTTCAACGTTCAAACTTGTTTGAAGAATAATAATCATTTTAATAGTTTGATAAGAAAAAAATGCTTATCGTTATATTTTTTAATGGCATTTTGTATGTAACGAAATCGTTTTTATATGCACAAAGAAATTAAATACACGATTTTTCATAATAAATGTACATTTTTTACTTCGAATATTTCAAATACCATCTTGCCTTAACAATGTAAAATGAAACGCAAATATGACATAAAAACTTAAAGATAGCAATATAGAAATATATATAATGCATATAATATCAAAGATCTAAGGGCCCTTTCCCACGGACGTCCAGTTTTGCAGGATCACGTTTAGTGGTATACGTGCTACTGTGGTAACATTCACTTGAGCATTCGGTTTGCAGGATACCGCAAAAATTTGATCTGTTCGAAATGTGCTGTACGGTTTTGCCACTACAAACCGGACGAATGGATCCAATAAAAAACGGTATCCAGTTTAGTTACGTACATAGTTTATTGGAAGTGTTCCCACTAGCATCCTGTTTACCATCTATGAGATTACGAAATGTGCCTAATTTCGATTGTAGTTTTAGAATCGTGTGAACCTAAAATCTTATTTTTTTGCATTGCTTTCGCCGGCGAAAGTACCAGCGTAATATCAGAAATGTATTCACGTCTATTGCGTCTGAATTTTCTTCTCCGACTGCCAATGCTATCCCGTAAAAAACGGGATGACAAGTTCTGTGTGTGAACACAGGTATGATTTTTGCGGTATTTAATAAAAACCTGCAAAACCGGACGTCCGTGGGAAAGGTCCCTTAGATATCTATCGACTGTAAATCGATTTTTGGAGAGAAAAGTCTTTATTTGATTACAATGGGTGCAAGTATTGAACCTTGGAGACTGCCTTTTCCAGTATATATAATTGTGTCGGAAACAACAGAGTCAGATCCTGTCTGCCCAAAAGTGGGCGACGTCGATGGCGTTACTCCCGGCCATCATCAGGTCTTCCTAAGTGCAGCTGCTCGGACACAGCGCATACTCCATAAGGTGTGACAGGGTCTTCTCCACGCCGCAGTCACATTCAGTCGGTCCGCTGTAAAACTGCCAGGCTTTCATTTTTGTCCTCGTCTTGCATACTCCGGTCCGAAGTCTGTTAAGGCACCTCCATACATTCCACCCCTGGTCGTGTCCAGGGGCTAGGTCCTCTTTCGGGGCAATCCAAGGATTCCCCTCAGTTGCGCCTCTCTACATGCTCAGCCGCAGGGTGGCCTCAGGTATCACCAGTTCAGTTGTCGACTGTATGAAGCTTTTCCAGTATGTAACTTATATTGAGTTATGAGTACATAGCTTCTTAGTTTTTCACGGCCAGATTTGATATTATGGCTTTTGAGATTAGCCGTGTGTGGCGAACTTCGAAATATTGGTTGAGGGAAGTTCGCCATCAGTTATTAGTACATATATATTATTTTTCAAGGTATTTTTGTTCATATTATATCTCCATCACCATGCTATAGCATGGTGATGGAGATTGGCATGTTTTATATTGGGGCAGCTAACTTATTGTAGTTTGCTTGTAAATTGACCGATCTTTGAAGCAATTAAAGAATTCGCTCCTCCATACAGCTGTATTGCCGCGCTCTAATATCAACACTCGGGGGCATTCAATACAAACGAATATAACATTTAAATACAATTATTATATGTGCCTATAATTATAAAACTGACTTAAGACAAGAAAATTAAAAAAAAAAACATTTAATTCGGTTCACATTGTTGTAAATTAATTTAACATTTTTCTTCTTCGCAGTATCATTTCTAGAACTTAAAAACATAATCTCGTTAATCATTTAATTCAATCTAATGTAAATATTCTGTAGCTTTTCACCTTTAAAACTGCTTAAATTTGCTTGCTTGCTTACTGAAATTGAATTCCCATTGACATTGTACCGTGTTCTAATTTCATTTATGTCTTGTTCGGAATGTCGGAATATTTCCGGTGATATCTTCCTAACACGCATTACATTTTCTTCTCAGCAATCCACAGATAACGCAACCACCACACTCCTTCGTTCCATCAACTTGATAATATTACGCAGGAATACAAAAATTGTTCACTCAGTATCTTTTAGAGACACTCTTCTCATGGATCTCTCCGTGGCACGTTGGGTGACCTTTATTTTATGTGTAAGACCTGTCAAACCCTTTCCGCCTCCGCTCTGTACATGTGTTTCTGATGGAAACACTTCACAGAGCACTACAAAAAGCTTAAATGTTAGCAAGTGGCTGAGGGCCTTCCCGAGTCTTTGACGCAGCATACGGCTTGTCAACAAAACCTCAGACTAGAAGTTTCGACGTTAGTATGCTACATGCGTGTCTCGGGTTGCCTTCCTTGGTGATTTGTTGCCAGTCCGCTTAATGGCGTGTGTCAAGGAGAAGTGGTAGTTATGTCAAGTCTTGTTTGGGGTGTGTCTGTACAAAATGGTTTCAAGAAGAGTATTGAACTCTTTGTGTCATGTCTGGTCAGGTGGTGGTTTCGAAATGTCGGCAAACTGTGGCGCAGAAGCGCTTGAAGGCTGTACAGTTTTTTTTTATGTGTAAGACCTGCTGTAAGATTCCAAGTCTCTGCGCTGTAAGACGATATTTTTAACACTATCCAGTCCGATTACACAACATTTGTGCGATCGTTCCGCCAACGCTTAGTGACCGACTATACACAGCTTGTGTTGTTTTTTCAAATTTTAGTGGCGATCACACAACATATGTGCTGCTTTTACTTTCGACCATATTTCAAAGATCTCAAACCTTTTCAGTGAGAGTCACATTTAATTTTATTTGAACACATGACGATAAAAAAATTAAACGACCATTTTTAGTAAAAAAAAAATATTTGAGATTAGACTTTATCTCGCTTGTAATAATTATTATTTTTAAATTGGGAAAACGTTGATCGTTTTTCTCGATCAATATTCAGATTATATGAAATTAAATTTTATTTTATATTCCAATGCGCAATATTTTTGGTTATTCTTAGTCTCCTTATATACGCTGATGCTTTGTCCGATATTCTCTCAGACGCCGAGGAGATCCAAGACAGCGACGATGATGGGGGATGGATATATATAAACTAATAAATATATGCCGATTTCTTTGTAAGCAATTTTTTTTAAAAACAGTCGGCCTCTGGCGTAAGTTTAATCGCGTAACCGCGCGGACTGGATAGTTTTAATACTAAAAATTAATGTATCTGTTGAATCTCCTCGACATTCCCTTCAAATGAAGACGCCTTAAATTGATATTGAGATTGTATTGCGCGGCTTGCGAAACAATCATTCCCGCTCAGTTCGCGGGACAAGGAGGACCGCCATCTTGTGTTAAACGCTCTGTGACGCCATCTTGTCGAACGACACTGTTTCTGCTGCCATTTCGTGACACCAAAAAACTGCGTGAAACATTGAGCAATACAGTGTAATTCAACTATACTTGTATTGGCTGAATAAAGCCATTTTGTGCAAATAATACTGTGTAAAAAACTGTGTTAATGTTTGGCAAAATTAACCATCTCTTATTGCCATCTTCTTGAGCGACACGGTCGCCATTTCGTGACAGCAAAACATTGCGTGTAACATCAAACAATACAGCGCAATTTGACTATACTAGTGTTGGCTGATGAAAGACAATTTATGTAAATAATACTGTTTAAAAAAACTTTTGGTAGAGCTGGTGATCTATAACCGCCATTCTCTGCTGCTATTTCGTGAAAAACCAAAGTGATATGCAAATTTAGTGAAGTACACAACAATTTAACTGTACTAGTGTTGGCCGAAAACTGTAATTTTGTGGTAATAATACTGTTTTAAAAAACTTTGTTTAAGTTTCGTATAATCGGTGATCTATAGCCGCCATTCGCTGCTGCCATTTCGTGTAAAACTAAAGTGATAATCAAATGTATTGAAATACACAACAATTCAACTGCACTAGTGTTGGCTGAAAACTGCCGTTTTGTGCAAGTAATACTGCTTAAAATAATTATGTTAATGTGTGTAAAAATCGTCGATTTATATCGGCCATTTTGTGCCCAGTTTGCTGCCGCCATTTCGTGAAAAACCCATACTACAATATAGTGGCATACAAAACAATCGCATAACAAAAACTGTACAACGAGTATATGCATTGTAATTTGGTGCAAATAATACTGTTTAAAAAATACTGTGTTAACATTTTGCAGAATATGCAACTTGTAGCCGCCATTTCGTGTAAATTAAAAATCACATGCTGATAAAAAATAAACTAAAACAACTGACATTGATAGTCGCCATTTCGTTCATTTCGATTTTGCGATATCACTTTATACACATAATAAATTGGCATATAAATACGCTGGCTTTTGAATCATATATTTTGTATTTTTTAAATTTACATATGACGTTTCTAAAGTATTCTTCAACGTAAGAGTTGTGGTGATGCGAAAACTTTTGAAAATTTAAACTGCTTTTTGGAATTTTTTCGCGCCGTTTTTTTTTGCGGACGAAGAGTTTTGAAATCGCCACAGCAGGTATGGTCGGCAAGGAGAGGCCATGTGCTTCATTCTAGTGTACAAGATGGAAGCACAGTTCGTCCACAAATGACGATACGTATATCGCCAGAATGGCACTAAAAGGGTAGATAAAAATTCCCTTAATTTTGGGCAAAAAATATAAGCGATTCCCTTCAAAAGGGTTGAAAATTAATATTTTTTTAAGAAGAAAGTTATATTATATTGATTATTGGCGTCAAAACACGAATTATCCCTTTAAAAGGGAGAAAATTCATTAAATACGAGGAAGAAAACAAATATATGCTTCTAAGTGAAGAAAAACAAAGATGGTTTATCATCCATAAGTGAAAATTATAGAAAAAAACTCAGTTTTGATGACATTTGAAGCAAATACTCTTAAAAAGGAATAAAGGCATTGATTTTTCATTTAATGTTTCGTGGAGAGTAATAAAGATTTGCTGCCAAGTGAAGAAAAGCAAAGGTTACTTAGCATTTGATATCTTGATAAGTGAAAAATGATATGAAAAGGCATCATTTTGGTGAAATTTTAATCAAATTCTTTTTAAAAGCAATGAAAACATTGTTTTTTGCATAGACAAAGTTTATTTTGTGAATATTTCCTATAAAAGGACGAAGAACAATAATTGTGTTTTTAATAATCAGTGAAATAAGATTTAAAGTGTTATTGTTTTGAATATAATAAAGGAAAATACCGCTTTATAAGGTAGAAGAACATTTCACATGTGAAGTAAACAGGAATATTTCCTCTAAAAGGAACATTGTCACAAAAAATAATCATTTTTAGAACTTTTCAAATAAGTAATTTGTAAGTTTCGTGTTCAAGATAATAAGATAAGACTGTCTACAGTGCAGCAAGACTTTGATTTTAATTTTACATTCCGTTTCAGGTAATTAGACGTTAATGTTCTTAATTTTATTAAATTGATAAATATTTCATGCCTTTGTTTAACATGGATCACACTGAGCACAGTAAAACCACTTTTTTTTATGTAAACACATATAAGAGAATACCGACAGATGGTGATAGTAATTCTGAAGTCTCATCTGTGGAATTGTATGACACTTACCATAGTGTATATGGTTAAGCGCTGCATGTGAAGTATTAACCCGCCAACGTTATAGACTACAGCCCGAGATTCACGCATCGTCCTTATTATAACAGGAATTTACTATGAATGGGTGGTCCTAATGGGACGACTTTCGTCTACGACCAATTTTAATTAATAGCCTATGACTGGCATTTTTCGGGTGAGAGATCAAATTCACACCTACCTGGGGTATTTTAAAGCTCAGATATCGATTAAAAATACTTTTTATGTCTTGCCCATTTCCACTTGAGTGTGCCTATTCTTTGTGAAGCCTCCACTACTTGAGTTCTTCTTCTGATATCATAATTTCAGATTGTATCTTTTAGAGACACTCCTCTCATGGATCTCTCCATGGCACATTATGTGAGCTTTATTTGGTGTAAGACCTGCTGTTAGATTCCACGTCACTGTGCCATAAGTTAATACTGAGAGAATGCATTGGTTAAACGTCTTAGTTTTAAAACATTGCAGATTTTTGTCATTAAAAAATGTACTTAAGTTTCCCAAATGCTTCCCATCCCAGCATGATATACTACAATATACTTTAAACGTCATATATATATATAATCGTTTCGGAAACAACAGGGTCAGATCCTGTCTGCCCAGAATTGGGCGACGTCAATGGCGTTCTCCCGGCCATCATTAAGTCTTCCTGGGTGCAGCTGCTCGGACACAGCGCGCACTCCAGAAGGTGTGACAGGGTCTGCTCCACGCCACAGGCACATTCAGTCGGCCCGCTGTAAAACTGCCAGGCTTTCATTTGTGTCCTCGTCTTGCATACTCCGGTCTGAAGTATATTAAGGGACCTCCTACTACGGAAACAGCACCATCAAATAATGTATTATAACTTAATTTTTTTTTTCTACAGGTGGTGGCATTGTCACACAATTTTCCGGCACATCAATCTGAAGGCATTCGCATCCAATCTCAAGCTTGGGATTCATCAAATCTTAAGAGGGACGCTTCGAAAGGGGCCCGAGGCTCTTCAGCAGAAGGGGCGTAGCTCTTTCCAGCCCCAGATGGAGACCTTGCCGACTCCAGAGGCCCGGACGAGAACTGGAGACATCAGGTCGAGGCCCGAGAACTCGCTGCTGCACTGCCACAGGCAGAGAGAGACGACCGGAATCAAAAAGCTCTACAATTCGTTCTTTGTTCTGTTCTAATCAAGCTGAAAAAGAACTGGACTGGATTCTTGCGTCGATTTCTGGCGGATTGGCTTTTGAATGGTTGCGATCGGATGAGAATTGGAGGAGTTATGTTGGAAACAATCTGGAATTCTGCACAATGTGTAAACTATTTAAATAAACCGAGTATATACTGCGTAAAGTATATATAAGTTAACTGTGTACATAGACAAATGTGTATAAAACTTAAACTTAAACTGAACTGTATACATGGTTTGAAGTGTATCTAAGTAAAGTGTGTACTTTGAAAATTTATAAAACATAACTGAACTTAACTGTGTATATAGTTAAAAGTATAAATAACCAAACTGTGTAATAGTTTAAAGTGCTTAAAATTTAAACTAAACTGTATATATAGTGAAAAGTGAATTAAAGTTAAGTAAACCGTACTTAGTTGAATGTGTATACAACTGAACTAAACTGTGTACGCAGTTGAAATTGTATGAAACTTAACTGAACTAAACTGTGTACTTTGTAAAAACTGTATAAAAGTAAAGTACACAGTGTTAAAACTTACGTTAAAGTAAACCTTGTTAAAAGAATTGGGTACATTGTTAAATCTCTGTAAAACTAAACTGAACAGTGTTAAAAGAATTGGGTACATTGTTGAATTTCTGTAAAACTAAACTGAACAGTGTTAAAAGAATTGGGTACATTGTTAAATTTCTGTAAAATTAAACTGAACTTTGTTAAAATAATTGAGTACATTGTTAAATGTATGTTAAACTTAACAAAACAGTGTTAAAAGAATTGGGTATATTTTTAAATTTCTGTAAAGTTAAATTGAACTTTGTTAAAATAATTGTTACATTGTTAAATGTCTGTAAAAGTAAACTGAACAGTGTTAAATTAAATTGGGTACATTGTTAAATGTCTGTTAAACTAAACTGAACAGTGTTAAAACAATTGGGTACATTGTTAAATGTATGTTAAACTAAACTGAACAGTGTTAAAACAATTGGGTACATTGTTAAATGTATGTAAAACTAAACTGAACAGTGTTAAATTAGTTGGGTACATTGTTAAAGTCTGTAAAACTAAACTGAACAGTGTTAAAAGAATTGGGTACATAGATAACGGTGTATCAATCAAAAAATAACTCTTAAACAGAAAAAATCCTTTAGTACAAAAAAAATACTGTGAAAAAAATATACAAAATGAAAGTGCCATAAAAATATATACTGATTATTATATAAAAAAAAGATCTGTTAGAATTGGATCAATTTATTTATTTATTTTAGAATACGAGAATATAGCATTGGTATATCTTCTCCTTGTTGGAGCATATGGTCATCTCTGAACTCTGCATCTAAGGGGTAGATAAATATTTATTTTCGTGCATTTTTCAAACATTAAATATTTTATTGTGTAGTGAAATAATTTCAAAGTGCTAAAAATGGATGTGCCTTATTAAAACTCTTTTTAATTTTCTTAGTATAATTGCTGAGTTTTTTTTCTAAATGATAATTTTTTTTTTATATCACGCTTCGGCAGTAAAATGTTATTCATTGGTAAGTATTATTTTTTTATGTTTTTTATTTAAAAGTATTTTATGTTGAATATAGATATGTCGACCAAGAACTGGCAGCTTCCAAAGTTCCTTCCTTAATGCCACCGGTAAGCTATGGAATGCTCTTCCAGCGTCTGTGTTTCCTCCTTCCTACAATCTGGATCTCTTCAAGAAACAGATAAATATACACTTGCAATCTTCCCAACCCACACACAAATACGAACACAACACACGTTTCCCGCATGCAGCGTCCAGCCTCCCTGGCTGAGCGTCATAGAGTGCACTCGTCTTGACCGGGCGTGCTCTCCTGCATGCGTTTACATAAAAAAAGATAAATTCAATGTGTTAAATAGAAAATTTATATTAAAAATTAAATAAATATTTTTTTTCCTCATCCGACCGGTATGGCGTTTCGCCGGCCGGACGAGAGTTAACTGACGACTGCCGGAACACTGTGGCATGCAGCGCCGCCAAGACAATCACGGCAAAAAAGCAAATTATAGTTGACAGTTGAACCAACATGAAATGGAGCATCAAGCTGATATCACATTATAGGAAGGTTGATTTATTTAAGGTATGATGCTTGAACGAATCCATAAAAAAATGTTTTTTTTGGGATCGAGACCACGAACAGTGTTTCCAGCATAACATTCAAGCTCTTTAACATGTGTACCATACCCATTACTCTATATATGTCATGATTAAAGTGTCAAATGTATATGCCAGCGATTTAAATGTGTCGCAATTTGTATAGAAATTGATAATTACTTGCCAATAAAACTCCATCTTATCTTTATACTCGTTAAATATTATCAATTTAATTAGGTTGCATAGAAAGAAATGACATTTTTTTCACAACAGACACTGACATCTCCCGTCTTTAAAAAAGCTACGGGTTAGTCGAAACTACAGTCTCCTAAACAGAGACCATATCTTTCGTGATCCGTATAAAAGCTAGGTAAATAAATAATTATATATTGACGTCCCCCGTCTTTAAAACGGTGACAAGTCGCGGGTTCGTCACGTGGCCGCGTGGAGGAAGGATGCAGGAGCAGATCACAAAGCAAAATAACTTGTTTTTGAAGCACGATTCGCGTTTATTTATAATAAAGACTTGATTTCGTCGTCCGATCTTACATGACGTTTCGCCGGGCTGGACGAGAGTTAATGGGGTGTCGCCGAGCGCCACAAATGGCGACCCAATTACAGCAGCCATGTACATAACTAAGCTCTGCCTTGTCAGCAAGGGCTATGCTGACAAGGCAGAGCCGACATGGAATGAGGCGAGGATGAGTATTTGCTCCAGTTAGGGGGATGACCATTGTTATGAAAATGTCTTCTTATCTACAAACTCGTTAAATGAATAATATTTTATGTTATTCTGAAAATAAATGTCTTCTTTTCGATATAATATATAATCGTGTCGGAAACATCACGCTCAGATCCTGTCTGCCCAGAAGTGGGCGACGTCGATGGCGTTACTCCCGGACATCATCAGGTCTTCCTGGGCGCAGCTGCTCGGACACAGCGCACACTCCAGAGGTGCGACAGGGTCTGCTCCACGCCGCAGTCACATTCAGTCGGCCCGCTGTAAACTGCCAGGCTCTCATTTGTGTCCTCGTCTTGCATACTCCGATCCCAAGTCTGTTAAGGGACCTCCGTATATTCCACCCCTGGTTGCGTCCAGGGGCTTCTTTTTGATGACAAGTTTTATGAAATTTTTAAAAATAAATTTGAAAAGCCTAATTTGAAAACCTATTTTTTTTTGTCGTTATAAACGAAATTATTTTACGAACAACCTAATGTGATTATTCAGTCACAAGTACACAGTCAATATGTGCAATTTACAAAGGTTATTTGGTTAGTTGAAATCTGTACCCACTACTGAATACTTTGATTTTCAAATTCAACCTCTAAAACTTATTTTATTTACTTAAGAGTTCTATACTAATACATGAGTAATAGTAATAGTGAGTTGCGTCAATTAGGATTTCGCAATATTATCTATACAGTGAAACCTCCTATAACGTTTTCATAAGATCGCGTGATTAGTCCGATGCTCTCGAGGCCAGTGTCATTTAGTCCTTCCTTCGTAGTATCAATCCGGTGGATTGGTTCGCAGCAACAAAATCTTGCATCTCTATCCACTCCTCTCGAACCTCTGCAGTCCTCTTCAGCTCAGCATAAGAGCTACAACTCATGTACTCGAACACTTGCTGCAAATACTCTCGTGATGGGCGCAGTTTCAACCCTCAACCATCCCTTACACAATGTCGTGAAGAAGACCATAGTCCTAAGAGGCGGTTTAAATCAAAATAACAACATTTATTTTAAAGGGAAATTGTGATAAATTTCCGCAAACACTATAGCAAAAATATTATTTTTAAAATTTAAAATAAGTGCATTTTTTATGTAAACGCATGCAGGAGAGCACAGCCGGTCAAGACCAGTGCACTCTATGACGTTCAGCCAGGGAGACTGGACGCTGTATGTGAGAAACGTGTTTTGTGTTCGTGTTTGTGTGTGGGTTCGAGAGATTGCAAGTGTATATTTATCTGTTTATTGAAGAGATCCAGATTGTAGGAAAGAGGAAACACATACACTGGAAGAGCGTTTCTAAGCTTACCGGTGGCATTAAAGAAAGAACTTTGGAAGCTGACAGTTCTTCTAATTATACGAGGTTTACTGTAATTATTGCTAGTTGTTGATTTAAAAACTTATTTTAATGTTATTTTTATTTATTTTCAGCTGCGCTTCCATAAAAATAAAAACATAAAACTGCAGTTTCATCAAAGAACTAAGAAACTCCTTGTGAATTATCAATAATGCTAAATACTGGTGAAATTCAAACTTACGAAAAGTTTTCTAAGCTTAAAAGAGTTTTGCATGTGAATAATAACAATCTTCGTCTAATTGGTGGTGAATTAAGAACTTGTTAACAATAAAACTGTTGTCAAATTTTACATGCGAGAGTAAAAACATTCTTCGTTCGATTTTTGGTGAATTAAGAACATTAATTAATACAAAAAAATAATTGTCAGCTTAACAAATCTTACACGCGAATAAATACATGCTGTGTCTAATTTCTGGTGAATTTCGAACATACGTACAAGAATTGCGTTCAGAATAAATAATTTTATACTTGAATTACAAAATTCTATGAATAATTTTTGAAAAATTGTTTTCGAAATAAAACGATAAATTTTTGTCAATTCAAAACACAAATTTCTTGGCAATTTTAATAGTGTTTAAATTCTTAAGGGTTTCGAATTTTCAAATTTCAAATCGTGTGTTCGATTAATTTGATTTTATGAACATTTCGTGTCGATTTTTTGAACATTGTGCGATCGTCGCTACATCTGTTGCGTGCGAGTGTTATCTCTCTCGCACACGGGTCGTGTTAATGGAAGAAAACGATATTTTATGTCTTGTTCTATTAAAACAAAACGCGATAAGAACGGATCCACTCGCGTAAGAAGCATATTGACATGTTGCACAAATCATAAACATTTGAAAATCGAACGAAACGGTGCTTTGGAACGTTTCAAAAAGTGCCGAGAAGCGATTTTGGAACCAAAACTTTTAAACGAATACGAAAACAACGTAAAAACAATTCAAAACTTGAAACACGGTGTGAGAAAAACTGTTTGCGAATACTGTTTTAAATTAATATTGTTTACAAACTATTTAAACAGCGTTTAAAAATTCAATTTTGTCAAAAGTGATTTTTGAAATTGTTCGTTTCGCAAAAAAAAACTTTATTTTTCAATTTTTAAATAATTTTTGTAATATTAGTGATTTAATTGATGCATAATTTACAGCTTTAATGATATTAATAGTAAAAACATTAAAATATATATAAATAATTCAAAGTGAACGCTTAAATAATTTTAAATAACTGCGTTTAGATAGAGGATTAAAATTGGAAATTTTCCGCTCATTTTTCAATTTTGTTATTACAAGTTGTAATTTTTTTTTTCAAAACATTTTTTAAACAATTAAATTATTGTTTTGTCGTTTATTCTTTAATCGTAATTACAAATATTGTTTGAATTAGTGGTGAATTTTTCAAGCAATTAAAAAGATATTGACGTTGTTCAATAAACAACTAAGTGACCCGCTTCTGTGAAGATTAAAACGTTTGAAAATTTATTTTGAAGTTTGTACTTGTTTGTTTATTACAAAACAAAACAATTTAAATGTGTGACCGCTTTTAAAAATAATTAATAAATAAAATATTAAGAAGATTATTTAAAAACGCATTAGAAATTTAATTTTAAGAAGTTTTGTATCTAAATGTGAAATCGCAATTTGAAAATTATAAATACAATATTGAATTGTATTTTGAAAATAATTTGAAAAAAAAGTTTTTTGCGTTTTGTTATGGAAGAACCTCTATTGTCTATTCACACGTCTCCTCTCATCGTCGGATCTTTCTCTGACAGTTATTTTAACATTCCAAGTTCACGTTGGGATTCTTTGAACTGCTTCGACCAAAGTATGGATGCTGAAGTTCACGGAGTCGTAAAGTTCAAAACCATCCAAGAGGAAGATTTGTTTCCCTGGACGGAAGACATCAGAACGAGCATTGAAGAAGAAAAAACGTATCAGAATTCTCAAAAAGAATCGCGTTCCAATTCTTCAAGAGACCAAAGAAATAGATTGAGCAAGATTATGCAGTTTTCTGAAGAAGAATTCTGCAAGTTGCAAACGGGAATCTGCCAAGAAAATCAATTCCGTAAGAGCGATTCTCAAATAACAATCGATTTCAACGAGCAAAACCAATACCAAGCCGCGCAATTGAGTGCAAATTACGGAGAGAATCAAGATTCAAGTGGAAATTTTAAAAATTCTCAGTTTGTGATCGCGCAGAATCAGTTTGTTGAAGATTCTCAAAACTGTCAGTATTCTGATGCTGCGAACGTGAATCGAGAACAGAATCGCTTAGTTCAGTTGTCGGATCAAGAATCCAGGAATCGTTTTCAAAGACAACAGTTTCTGGAGCGGGAAAGTTTAATGAAGAACGCTTTTGTGAAAGAAATTAACACAGCAGTTGTCCCGTTTAGAAAAAACAGCGAAATCTTGAACGGGAGCAAAGTATTCATCAAAGATACTGTAATAAACAGGTCTAAGGAATTGGATCGAGAAGATCGTGAAGTCTTAACGAAAATACTTGAAAATAATTCCGCTTATCGTGAAAGCTTGAATGAAGAACAACAGCATTTGGAAAATCCGATTTTGAACAAAAATTTCTCGGAACAAAATTTGCAAAATTTCGGCAAAAATTTCGATTCTAGAAACGAAGATTTTGGGAAAAGTATGGGGAAAGATGAAAAAAATTCTTTTGCGCGATCTGAAGACGTTCCTTGTTCTTCGTCTATGATGGCTTCCGCTGGTGTTCAGGCTCGTATTAAGGCGGAAGGAACTGGCAGCAGACAGGATAGTTCCATGGAGATGATGTATCTTACTGATAGATCTCAGTTGGCAGCTACTGGGGGATGCGACGTGGAAACTGGAGGATCTTTGCCAGGCAGCGGAAAGAAGAGACACGGAGATTCTTCTTGGGAAGGCGTCGCTAAAAGGCAGTTTCAAAAAGCTGCTTCTACCACCAGTCAAAGTAAGTGGTTTTTTTAATATATTAATAATTTTAAGAAATTTTAACAACAGATTTTGATCGTTTTCATAATACAACTTTTATTTTCAAATGGCAACTTTATTAATATTATATCAGCATTTATATGTAGCCTGCAATCAATGGAACACGGGCGTAAGATTGGTTCACTTAGTCTCTTCTACTGTTATTACCACGGTCGCTGCTCTTCAAAACTTAAAGACCGTGTTTGGCAAGTGTAAAACGAGTTTGTTGGTTGTGGGTGGGTGCAGGAAGAATTAGTTCTTTAAGTTCCGAAGATCAGCGACGGTGGTAATAATGGTAGAAAATACTAAGTTAACCAATATTACACCTGTGTTCCATTGATTGCAGGTTAGGCGTAAGAGTGCCATTGTTTATCAAACGAATTGCTCTTCTTTGAACTGAGTCAATTAAGTTTAGAAGGTATTTAGTATCTCAACACATAAGTGACTGCCGTATTCAAGGATAGGTCGGATTTGTCCTTTATATAGAAGAAGTTGTTTATCGTTGAAATACCTCAGTGATATATATAATACACCTAGTTTTTTAGAAGCGAGGCCGGCTTTAGTAGGTGTTGAATCGTAGTAATGTGACAGAATTTAGGCCCGTTGTACACGAGTCTTGCGTTAAAAAAAATCATTATACGGCTGTATTGGCTTTTGGTATATGAAACAACACCCTTATGGTGAGTGCTAGATCTACATCTTGATAGGGTCATACAAAAAATAATGAACTTCACACCACTTATATTCTACAAAGGCACCTGTTCTCAGAATCAATATATATATATACATATAATCGTGTCGGAAACAACAGGGTCAGATCCTGTCGATGGCGTTACTCCCGGCCATCATCAGGTCCTCCCGGGCGCTGCTGCTCGGACACAGTGCACACTCCTGAAGGTGTAACAGGGTCTGCTCCTCGCCGCAGTCACATTTTTTTTATTCAACACATACAGGAGAATACCGACAGATGGTGATAGTAATTATGAAGTCTCATTTGCGGAATTCTATGACGCTTACCATGATGTATATGGCTAAACGCCGAATTTACTATGATTGGGTGGTCTTCACGGGATGACTTTCGTCTACCACCAACTTTAATTAATAGGCTATGACTGGCATTTTAGGTGTGAGAGATCAAATTCACACCAGCCGGGTGTATTTTAGAGCTCAATAATCGATTAAAAACTCTTTTTTTTTAATCTCCGTCGGGGATTAAACCCATGACCTTTGGCTTGCAAAGCAAACGCTTCGACCATTGAGCTATGACCGCCGGCAGACATTCAGTCAGTCCGCTGTAAAACTGCCAGGCTTTTATTTGTATCCTCGTCTTGCGTACTCCGAAGTCTGTTAAGGGACCTCCATATATTCCACCTCTGGTCGTGTCCAGGGGCTAGGTCCTCTTTCGGGCCAATCCAAGTATTCCCCTCAGTTGCGCTTCTCCACACGTTCAGCCGGATGATGGCCTCAAGTATCACCAGTAGGAAACTTATTCTTGATTTGAGCCGCGTGGTTATATTTTGATACCAAAACATAGCGTGGAGTGTGTCGTGGGTTGCTTTGGTGAGTTCCTTCTTGGTGGTGACTTCTCGCCGTATGTTTGGTGGGGCGATGCCCGAGAGTTGATATAGATCTCATCAATTACACTACTGCGTTGGCTTTTGGCATATGAAACAACAACCCTCTGGTAAATGTGCCAAATCTGCATATCGCCAAAGGCCACATAAAAAATTGAAATTCGTACCATTAATATTTTTTTCAATTCAATTTTATTTATTTCTTTCAAAAACATTACAAATACAAATATATTTAATATAATCATGAAATAATATATAATACAAGAGAAACAATTAGGTATTTACTATAATTAACAATAATTATTAAAAAGTCCCGAAGCTCGCTAAACAGAAGACTCCACGAAATTACTTTGATAAATAAATTCGTGGAGCTCATGTCTGAACTGGGCTTCTCTCAAGTGGAATACATCAATATTCGAGGTGATATGGTTGAACAGTCTGATCACTTTCCCAAGAGTCATAGTCTCTGTCAGGTTAGTATTACTTATTAGGAAGACTAAACAATCTGTGCCTCCTTATCCTTAAATATTTGTCAGGGACAAACAAACCGATTTCCAACAAAACATCTGTATTTCTGAACACACCGCGCACTAGTCGAGAAAAATGCATACTCAAGCACACATCTCTTCTAGTTCTCAACTCATTGTATCCCAACACACCCCGTATAAAGTTAGATGGGTACAGCCACGGATAATATCCATACATCCTCATGTAAAGAAACCTCAAAAGTTTCTTCTAAACTCTCTCCAACATGAGGTCATATTTATTCTCGTGGGGAGCCCAAATAATAGATCCAAGTATTCTACCAAGGCATTCGTTCCAGGACCCCATTGCACGGTCGCATTGGCTTTTATTATTAAGAACTTAAATACATGTTTTTTTTATTATATTTGTTCAATATACATTCCGTGTTGATCACACAAAG